>WUAM01000107.1:32323448-32337405 GCA_024336885.1 Actenoides hombroni | reverse complement strand
TGGTTTTTGATAGGGCTAGGAATAAGGTTGGACTTGATGATCTTGAAGGTCTCTTCCAGACAAAACTATTCTATGATCTTCCTTTCCTTCATACCTGACAGGTGTCACTTCCAAAGACTGAGGAATTGTGTCTTTTTTCCCATTGCATTGTCAATGCCCCCTTCCCTAGACAGGGATCCCAGCTTCTTGGCCTCACCTTTGATTCCAAGCTACCAGGCCCATTACCCCAATGTCAGAGCAGCCAGGTGATCATCTTCTCGCCTGGCATGCAGCTGAAATCCTGTCACACATCTCACAGATCACTCAGGGACAGGGATCAGGTGATAACCTCTTACTCTTCCTCCTGTTCTTGTGATGGTTCTGGCTCATTGTCATCCCTCACTATGTGAACAGATATTTTTTTTTCATAAGGGCAACAGACACATACATGTGTTGGTTCTCCACTTCAGCTGCAGCACCTGCCAGTCTGTTTTTAGGTTCAGAGACCATCTCTTCCCGTTGAGGGCACTGAGTATTGTTGAAAAGGACTCGGTAGATGTGGGCAAGGCTCACAGCATGTTGCAGCAATTTATGTTTTTTGGGAATTGCCAGGTTGGCAACAGACATTTTGTAAATACCTTACTAATTTATTGGGATTCTGCACTGGTTCAGGGGTGAATTTCCAAAACAATGGAGGTGACCACTGCCATAGGCACTTGCCTATACTCTCCCACACGCCCTGCCATTCATAATTATCCAGCCCTGGGCAGATCTCTGGGTGATATTCTTGGGGAAGAATTGTGTGACTTTAAAAAAGACTTGACAAACATTCAGAAGACATAGCCCTGAGACCATGCTGGCCTGGACATCCTGAGGATTCTCAAAAGCTGAGAAAGTCTCCTCCCTTAGACGTCTCACCCATGGATCACCGCATGAGATCTCTAACAAATGACAAGGTCGCATACACATACCAGCTTAGCCTCATGCCCAGTGACATGATCATACAGTAAACTGACAATATCCAGTATAACAGCACAAGGGTCCTGACCCGTTTCCCAGGGGTGATAAACACCACCACCAGAAACATAAGGGTTTGCACACCACCATCATGCAAACAAAGGGGTCAGCACTATTTAACTACTATGTAAAAAAAGAAATGTGTATAACAAAATGGTTTTAAAACACTTTGGTCAGATTTTGTCCTTATCTCAACTCCTCGTGCCCCATGTTGGGTGTTAAAATAACTGTTGTGGTTTAGAGCTGAGCCCATGCAGCACTCACTTATTTAAAATTACTGAAATAAAGTAATCAACTTCCTAAATTATTTAATTTGTTAAATGGTGAAGCTTGATAATAATTTCCAGGCACATGAACAAGAGAAGCTTCGGTAGTCAGTATGGGTTTACCAAGGAGAAGTCATGCTTGAGGAACTTCTTAAACTTTCATGATGCAACGGCCTGGCAGAGCCAGGGAGAAAGGAGTGGTTACTGTCTCATGCTGTGGTTTAGACCCAGATGGGAGGTGAGCACCAGGCGGCCTCTTGCTCGCTGCATAACCCCCCTCCCTGAATGGGAAGGAGAAGCAGGAGGAAAGTATAAAACCCCATGGGTTGAGATACGGAGAATTTTACACAATAAGGCAAAAAAGTAACAACAACAGTAACAGCAGTGACACAATACACAAACTGAGGACCTGGGACACTGAGTCAGCAATATGCCCTTGTAGCAAAGAACACCAATGGTATCCTGGGCTGGACTGGGAGGAGTATTGCCAGCAGGTTGAGGGAGGTGATCCTTCCCCTCCATTCAGCATGGATGAGGCTGCTGATGAAGTACTGTGCTCAGTTCTGGACTGCCCAGTACAAGAGGGAGATGGACATATAGGAGACAGGCCAATGAAGGGCAACAAAGATGATGAAGGGACTGAAGCATCTCTCCTATGAGGCAAGACTGAGAGAGCTGGTAGTGTTCAGTCTAGAGAACAGAAGGTCGAGAGGAGCCTTATCAATGTATATTAAAACCTGAAGGGAGAATGCAAAGAAGACAGACTCTTTCCAGTGGTGTCCAGTGACAGGACCAGAGGCAGTGCGCACAGACTGAAACATGAGAGGTTCTTCCAGAACATCAGAAAACACTTTTTTTATTTTTTTACTGTAAGGGTGACAGGGCACTGGCGGGTGTTTCCCAGAGAGCTGCTGGAGTCTCCATGCTTGCAGATCTCCCAAGCTATCTAGACATGGTCCTGTGCAAGAGCCTTGAGCAGGAATGCCAGATCAGATGACATCCACAGGTGCCTTCCAACCTGAGGACAGGCACACTGCAAAGAGGGGAATAAACTGTTCTGTATCTGGTGTGGAGAGAACAAAAATGATTAAACTTTGTCAAGGCAGCTTTGTAGAAGGCTTTAGGAAACATTTCCTATGAGCACCTAATTTAATTCCTATTGGACTAAGAACATTTTAGGAAAAATACATTCTGCAGGAATGTTTTAGGTCCAAACAGTCCTTTCTCTGATCAGTGATTCCTTTGAGGCCTGCTTTCTGTGGTCGTGTCAGTTATGCTGTCCCATTGTAACTTTGGCTAGTAATGACCTGTAGAACAATTTATTTTTTTTTTCTCCAGTGCTCTAGAATGACCTTTTAATTTGAATGGTAATGCCTTTTCATATTCAAAGAAGGTAGTTTCTGGAATTAGGATTATTAGGTGGTGGATCCAGATCCTGACTCTGAAGATTCTGAACCAGGTTAGAAGTGAATGAAACCACAAATACATACATTTATTAAAGAGGAAAGCTGCTGACTAGCTCTTACCACACACCCATACCTCAGCATGTTGAAGGCATATGTCAAAGGTGTACCAAAGGAGTTTGCTGTACTACAGAATGAAAAGGGCCCTGCATAGCCTCAAGGGCATAGGTCTGTTAGGAGAAACGTGTGAGCTGCTCAGCTGGAAAGCATGCTCCTTCTCAAAGTCCTGTACAACTCACTCTTGTTGCTGAAGCACAAGATAAAATTTTGAAATGGCAAAAGCATGAAAGGATATTCTTGAGCTTCTCTTTCTTCAGTAGCTGTTACGCAGGCGTATATAATTTTAAGCAGCAGTAATCTGATATCTGAATGAGAAGTGCATGACTGTAATTAGCACAGAGCCTCTTCAGGACTGAAAATGAAATATGAACATGTTTTTTTTTTATTATTATTATTACATATATCTGTACAGGAGCAGATTTAAATCCTCTGTGTAGCCTGTTGCTTGTGACCAAGGCCATCCACAGAGTTATGTGGGCTATGATAAATAAAAATCTGTCATAATGAATGGCCTGTGTGCAGCTGCCTATTGAATATACAGAATCCAGGATGTAAGTTATGGCAGATGAAAATATTTTCTGTGCTTTTTGACAGAAGGGGAAGATACGAAGTTTCCCATCTGTGGTGTGCATAGCAGTTTCTGATTATAGTTCTCTTCAGCTTTGTCTGTTCACTTCTATGAGGCATTTGAGAAATGTAAGTTAGATGTACTTCTACTGCAGTCCTGTTTACAAGCATGTCCTTAGAAAACACTAACGTCAGATACTTGAATGTATTTTCCTGAATAGAACACCAACGTTACAGTCAAGGAACCTTTTTTGCTCCCTTCATGAGTCATAACTATATACACAGTTAATAACTTCTGTTTGATTTGAGTGTGAATCACATTTATAAAATATATTGATGAACCATTATCTGTGCTTTTATGTTTTTCATGTTTCTTACGGAAATAAGGCTTAAAAAATTGTGCTCTTTATCTCTTCAGTTAGCTTTAGAACCTATTGGCCCATTTGGCCAAACTTAACAGAAATATTGATAAATAAATTATTGCAGATTTCACAGTAACAGGTGGCCAGATAGAGCAGAAGCACTCTGATAGAGGACAACATTACAGTTAAACTCATACATTACTAGACCCCAAGGAATGGGAAAAAAGACTTTATATGAATGGCTCAGTGAGAAATATCCTTCAGCCTTTGGTGCAGATGCTTTCTGAGACAGTAAAAACAATCATTTGTAAACCACGAGTCAGTAGCAAATCAGTCTCACTTAGTTCTGATATTCAGTAAACTCTTTATTTGACTGTGATTTTATTTTCTGGCTTTATATGGTAATTGCCTAGTATTTCACAACCCCAGTGATACTTAAAGCACTTTATCAGGGTACTCATATGTGTAATGATAACAATATTTGTCTTTGCAGACTTGATCTTCAAAATTAGTTTACCTCAGTTTAGATATTTCAATTTAGATTTGTGCCCTTACACATTTTAAAAAACATTTTCATAAGCATGGAGTTGTTTGTGTGCTAATTAACCTCCCCTCAGTTAATGAAGAAAATGAACTATTTTTGTTTTGGTTTTCAGTTCACACAAAAATGTGAACCAGATCTTGGAGACGCTAAAGGGTGATGCTATGTTTTGATGGTTTAGCTGTCTGTAAATAATCTAGTGTAAATGTTGAAAATAATCTAGCTGAGTTACTGAGAGAGGATAAATTGTTTAGAGAAATAGATCCAATTATGATGCATGCTCCTTCCAGTACCGGTGCTGTTTCAAGAACTGTATTTTGAAGACATTCTTGAATAAATTGCTCCCCAGTCATAGAAGACCTCAGCTTGCAGGGTAGGGGTAGAGATACAGAATGCGAACCATTCAGATCCTTGCAGAGCTTGGAGGCTGGTGTTGATCTGTATTTTTTCATTGAGATTTAATTCTCTCTAACTCTTTCTATGGATTTTCCTGTGAAATGAGGGATCAGATCCTGTCTAAAGACTACAGCTTGGATATGAAAAGGAGCCACACTGAAGTATTTCTATGTTAAAATCAATAATGCTGAATTTAGCAGATGATGATTCCCATAGCAACCAATGCTCATATAAAAAATTCAGGATGGTACTGTATAATGACTGGAGAATAAAGCACAAGACAATGATGTCAAATAAGGCACAATACTATTCATATTTTTCCTGTAGGCTGTGCAACATGGCAGTATCTCAAAGTGGACCAATGTCAAAAAACCTGCAGTGGAGTCTCAGGAATTCTTCAGTTGCTGGATATTTTTGACACAGTTGTTAAATAGTTAAAGGTTTTATTTAAACCTAAAAATGAGAAAAGGTCCTTTTAACCAAATGCATCTCTGCATCATTCTGTAAAAGATGCCTTCCATAATGAAAGAACATGAGTCAGAGAAGTATGTGATGATAAATTCCCAGATTACTCTAGACTCTCGGAATTACCGCCGAGGGATTTTTTTGCAAATAACAGGCCGAGGTAGATTTTTGTTTCATTGTTTTATCTAGTCGTCTTTGGCCCAAACATCCTGTCTCCACAGTATCTTGTTGCAAGGAATTCCATGGCTGAACAAGGTCCTTTATGAGAACAAACATCTTTTGTTTATGTTAAATCTGCCACATATTGGGGTTTGTACAGGAGAAGCCTGTGAACAATTATTTTCATTGTTTCAGATGTTTGTGGTTTCCAGGGGTAGGATTTATATACTACAGGGTTATAGACTAGGATTTTGATTTGAGCCCAATGCATAGACTCTTTAAAAAAAAAATTTCCCCTTGCCCTTAGCTACATATTCCTCATTTATTTCTGCAAGTTACTCAAAAGTTTAAAATTAATCACTTCTAAATGTTGTACATACACAGGAGGGAAAGCATATGTATGTGAGCTGAAAATATGCCTGCTTTCAAGTATTATAAAGCCTTTTAATAGATTGCTGCAAAATGTTATTTAATTAAAATAGTAGAAGATGGCTGAATTCAAATGAAATTGAGTGGAATCTGAATAAACCACATATATGCATATAGTTTTTCTTACAGTTATCGTAACAATGTAAGGTTTAAAATAGCCACTGGAGGGCTCACTGATTTCATGTTAAAAGGAACACTGGTCTCTGAAAGACAGTACTTGCAGTTTTTGGCTAAGACAATATTAATTGGTGCCCTAGCCATTTGAAGAAGACTGATAACAGATTTTTTTTGAGATAATGGGCAGAAAGCACTTATATTTTAAACTTAAAGAATAACATTCTTGTGATTAATACCCGTGTCATGATGTGAGAACATTTAGAAAGGTTTGGAAAGTAGTATCTAAATGTCATAGAATAAACATAAAGGTCCAGAGCTCCCACCTCCTTACTATAAAAATCCGTAAATTTGTCCTGTCAGGCAGCAGGGTTTCTCCATTTTGTGAAGCCACCCACATACCTGACAGGTTTTCCCTTCCTTCCTCTGTTCTGTGGGTGACACTGAAGCCTTAGTAATGAGTCAGGCCTAGTGCTGTGGCCTTTATGGACTACTTGGTAGAGGGAATCAGATGCAGCGCATTTAATTGGTGTCAGTTTCTCCTGGCATTTTGAACAAAGTCTTTCTTTCATTGAAGTTAAACAGGACTTAGTTCTTGGAACCTTTGGGAACAATGAATTCTGCTTACATATTTTGAACATATTTTTTTTATTTTCCTCATACTGAATTTTTCCTTTGTTGTTGTTTTTTTTTTAGTCTTTCTTGGATATGTAGATTACTGTCCTATCCCTGATACAGTAAATGCAGCTAAACAGTTTATATTCAGTATTGCCATCTTGCTTGAATTCATAACAGTACTTAACAACTGTGGGATATTTATCCCAACTCTATGGGATAAACATGTGCTGAACAAAATACGCTGTTACTGGAGTGATTTTGCTGGTCATATGTGGGGTTATATCATTCTTTCTTCTGTGAGCATTTATTACCCCAGAACTTCATGAAGTCTGTTGCCTTATTTCATGGAAACTCTGATTTTTGTTCTCCCGTGGTCATTTTAAGTTCCGCTTATTTCCAAATACTTCCGTTGCACTGAATAGCTGTTTGAATTCTTTTTCATGGTTTTGAATCCTGCATTTTGCAAGCTAATTCTGCCTTTTTTAAATCCCTGCTTATATGTCTCTATTTTCAGTGTTCCTGGTGACGCATTTTTTTCTTTTTTTCTTTATTTTAGATTCTACATCAGTCATCTGTTGCAGGGGATACACAGGACTTTGAATTTGTCTTGGAAAGTAATCCTCTTTTATATTCACAATATAAGTATACATGTTTTTAGTTTCTTAGCTTAACCCCTATTTTCCTAAAAATCAGCTTTTTAGACATTCATCCAACGAAAAATATCAACCACTTAAAATCTCCTGTTGCACATTATCATGCAGTATCTATACAAAAAAAATAAACATGAAAAAAAGATTCTACTTGGAAATAAATTTTGTCAGAGTCTGTACTTACTGCTTACACTAAACATTCATCAAACTCACCTCTGCATTGCATTTGGCCCACTCTTGCTCTTCATGGGGCCATGTTTCAAATCTGATATAAAAAAGAACTTCAGATGATTTTACTTCTAAAACTGCTGTATGTTGGAAATACACTCAGTTTGAAGCCTTGTCCTTTTTTTTTCTACCTGTATTGCTTTATCTAATGAAAGGAATTGTCTCTGCCCTAAACTGTTCCCGTTAGAAGAACACAGGAGAATGTCCCTTTTTTTCAGTTATCCTAAGAATATCATTGAATGATGTCTTCCTTGGTCGTACTTGAATCTTACATGACTACATACATGAATATACAGATTTACCATTTTTGAAAGAATAAAACTGTTGGCAAAGTAATAGAAGAGAAACACAGGCAAACTGATTCAGCTGGCTTTACAGGTATTAAAACTTAATGCCTTTTCTTGTTTTTAGCAGCACATCAGCAGTGTTGTCATGGATACTGAGCCATGTCCTGTTTTGCCAGCTTGCAAAGTGCTAAAAATGGGATTTTCCCTTCCCACTTGTTAACCGTTCTTACGAACTTGATTGAGGGTCCAGCTGAAATCAGTGAAAAGTCTTCGGTCATGTCAGTGGATTTTGGACTACGATGTAAGTGAACAGTAGAATGCCAGAAAATATTCTGTTTCATAATAGTTGTTAGGTATTTTTTGCATCTTACTCCATTGCTGAATATTAGATACATGTTGCAAGCTTAATCTTATGCTGGAACACACCAAACTTCAAGCTTCTGCTGGCTAGTCTGGTAGTGTAGCTCCTTCATCTTGCTGTTTCTCCCATGGTAATGTATAATCACTGCAAGGGAGGCATGCTGCCTCAAAACAGGTCTTGGGGCTGCCTTTTTGGAATACAATTTTTTCAGGAACAGCTGGCTGGCACTGGGATCCCAGTGCCCCTTCCCTTAGGGAGCTGTTGGTCCTTGCTTTTCCTTGACACTAAAATTTTTCATCGATCAGGTCTGTAATACCTCCTTTTTTTGGTCTTTTCTTGTAAATTCAAACCCCACCAATACTATGTGCCAGCTTACAGAGGGAGCTAGCAGTATTTCAGTTTTTCCTCTCCCCTAAATCTTTTTTCCACCTCCCCTCCCCTTTGTGATGCTGGAATCTCCTGCCTTTGCAGTGCAGCACTTCCAGTCCTGACTCACTGGTCCTGCTCATCCTACTTGCTGTATAGCACAGGTCTGGCATCTGTGTGAATCTCCCTGTCTTCAGCCTCAAGCCAGAGGTTGTATGATGCTCTGTATCTCAAAATACTTCTGGTAGATGAGACTTTATGAATTGTCTCTTTGTTGGGCTTTTTTTTTGTGTGTGAAATTCCATAAATTTACTGCTGTCCTTGATGATTTTCATGTTAGATGAAACAGTAAAGGCTATGGAAAACACTAGCCTGATTCTTTGTGAGGACAGAAAAATATTGTTGTCTCTATGTGCATTATGGAGTGAGGTGTTTAGTATTGTAACCACTGCAGTGCAAGCATCCTGGCAGGGGGAAGAGCGGAGGTGTGTAATCTTGATACACATTTTTAACTGAATCTGCACTGTGGCACTGTACATACATCTACCCCCATAAGGACGTGCCTGCCAGAATGCATCCTGGGCTCTCCATCCCTCCACTGCACAGACCAAACATTGGCCAAGATGTGCCACAGCTTTGTTTTCTGTGGTAACTACAGTGGGCAGTGGAAAAGACTTGAAGCTACATCTGTATATATATACTACTGAAGTGTACCCTGCAAGACACAGTTGCCATACTCAACCAAATCTGGTCAGAGCTTTCCCTTTCAGCCTCCTCAGCTTAGACAACCTGCCTTATAAAATTGTGTGATGAAATCATTACTAGGTCTTTGGTATATGTAGCTTTTCAACAGAGTAGAACTTTAGTATCATAGCCTGCATTTGTCTTTAGAAAGAACTGGGATAAATACTGTCATTGCTCTTGGTCTGCAACTGCAGCATGGTAAGGATATAAATCTGGAACAGTAGTGTTTAAAAAAGCCTTAAAATGCATGCAACTTTGAGAATGTACTTGGGTTTTAGACTTAAAAATCTGTATTGGGAAGGTAACAGAAAGAAACCTGGGAGTGAGGAGGGTGTGTTTTGGGATACCAAGTAAACTAACAATTTCCTGAGATTGAGCCACACTTTTTTTTGTTCAGAGTTACAAAAACTACTTACAAAAAATATTATGCTTTGTGTAGATGGTGTTACATTTGGAGTTTAGGCCTTGACGGAGAGAAGACATTTCGTTTCGTGTCAGAAAAAATGTATTTCAAAGACCTTTTGTTGTCACGTCTATCATTTTGTATGTATGCATAATGGCAAAACAAATCTGAAATGAGTCTCCATCCTTTGGAAAAATTCAAACACTGAATTTATATGAACATGATTAAACTGAATGTATATTAAACATAATGACACTGGTCTGTTTTTCACATTATATATTATTATTTTATGTGGCTTGCTTTTGCAACGGAAGATTAAATAGTAAGGTGTAAACTCAGAGTCATCATACACCCTGAAAGCAGGAGATGGAATTCTTTCTCCATGGGCTCCAGTTGGCAAAATTATGCAAGAACAATATGGATCTTGATGTATATTTTTTTCTTTTGAGATGGAAGGCTATATATAGGGTAAATGCTCTGGCTTGATCATGCTCTGTTTTCTGCTGCTTGATGTCAGCTACTACTCTTGTGCTGCTGCAAGGGAGCCCTCAGGGAAGATAGGGCTAGTTTGATTTTTAAGGGCACAAGAGCAGTCTAAATTTAGTATAGGTGGTCATCTAGGTCTCTTTGGTGACAGACATGGAATTCCATAGAGACAAAATAAGTATGGGCTCTGAATTTTCCTGTAAAAGAATCTTCTACGGACTGGAGAGGAACCTTAGTCAGATTAACCTGTTGCCTGTCAAAGTTAATCCTTACATGTATCACTTGTCTTTCAATGATATTGATCATTGACATCAGTTGTTGGATGCTAAACAGTGTAGTTAAGACTTCAAAACTGCCAGTGCACATTTTGAGAGTGAATGAAGTGTAGTTTAAACAGAAAAATGTGTTGCATCTGTGAAATACCAAATTGCTTTTCATTAGGGACAGACACTTTTTCCACTGTCTGTGTGCTATAATTTTTTAATGTAAAATATATGTAACTAACAAACCTATGAAATCTCCTAAAATATTATCTCTGAAGTGTTTCTCTGACATTACTGTGCATTTTTGTATGTCTTAGTTATGCCTGAGGAGTCTGTAAACTTTCATCAACACGTCTTACAGCATAGCAGGCATTACCATGGTTCCTTGTAGCATTTTATCAATCAGCAGATGGAGCTACAAGGGGAAAAAAAAGGATTTGAGTGAAGAATTTTGGAATGGAATAATGCTAATATAAACTTGTTACAAAAATGCTTCATATGATTGATGATAAATTAAAACAGTCCTGTAATGTATCATCTATTAGTTAAACATGCTCTCTCATTTATTTGATCTGTACATAACCAAAATCAATTACTGTAAATTAGCAACGACTAACAGCCTTTACTTAACTTGAATCTGTATCCCCTTATTTAAGGCCTCACCCTAATGTTTGAAAGAGTGGAAGAAAGTAACCTTCAGGATGTTTAAATACTGTACTTTCTCAAAAGGTAAAATTAGAATAGAGCCATCAGATTGAATGTGTGAATCAGGAATGTGTCAATGCAGTCAGCTTCTGTCTTGTGATGTGGTGAGGTGCAAGAGGGAAAAGATCTTCCTGAATGGTATTAAGTAGTAGCAAGGCTCCTCCCCAATCCACTGAAGACTGATAGAGATGCTTAAACAAATATGCAGTTTACCCAGATTTTCCAAAGCACATATTCCTCCTGACTGCCAAAATACCTCACTTTGTTGTATTTCAGAGTGCCTAACCAAGTGTGAGTTTCATGATGTTTCCAGGAGATAAGCTAGGTGCTCAAAATATGTTTAAATATGTTGGGTTTTTTACTATAGTCAATCATATGGTTGAGTTTTTATAAGTACAACATGCTTGTTGGAGACATACTTCTTTATTAGTATGGAATGGCTTATATGCTTCAGTCTCAACCTGTCACAGGATAAGGACGTGTTTTGCTCTAACTGTTGCTCAAGATTAAATTTTCTTTTAGATGAGAGTACATAAATTGCAATATGGATTGTGCAATCCAGTAATCTGAATGCTGAAGTTACTCTACTCTGGCACTTCTAAGAACAAGAGGAGAAGTTAGACAGTAACAGGATCAGATTAATTTTGTCCTTTTGTTTGTTTCACTTTTATGGTGACCGAAGTAAAGACATGAGGGAACAGTCTGAAGCTTAGTTTAAAATTGTTTCTTCAACATGTTTTGACTCCATCAGCATTCTTCCTGCTTCATAAATCAGATTAAAAGGAAGAAGCTGTGTATTTTACAATGCTACAAATGTTAACTGCACAAGTGTACCTTAGATTTTAACTTAGAAGAACAATAGCTGAAATCTTGTTTTCCTTGTCTTACTTTAAGGTGCTGTTGCATTAGCTGTTATTCCTGTATCTTTTCTGTGAATGAACAGGGAATTTCAGTGTTCAGGGTGACATCTTTGGATGCATTAAATGCATATACAAGCAGTTTAAAATGGCAGAATGTAAGTAGATTCATGAGTTTGACAGTAATTCCTACAAAATTACAATATTTTTCGCTGTGGAGAAGGCAAAACTAAATGAAATGGATGTTGTTAGCATTTGGCAAGCATTATCACAGGTTTTTTTGAGATGCCTGGATGTCATATTTATGGCACTCCGGTGAGAACTATAGCTGTGACTGATTGTGCCTTACCATTTAACTGTTACATCTCAATCTGCCCCATTTATAATTGGGCGTTATGGAGGATGCCTGTTTCTGCAGCTTCAAAATATGAGGGGGAAGGAGGTCAAGTTCCTTCTAGTCATTCAATCAGGAGGGCTCCAGTGCAATCATACATGCAAACGCATGCTCAGGACCTATTATTTGGGAGAGCAACTGTCTAGTATTTTCACAGCACAAGTAATTGCCAGGGACAGAATAGGCTCCTTGAATTCAATTCTCCTCTTCCATTTTAGATTAGGAAAATCAGCACTTTAGTTATGTTCCTGCAGATACTCTGGTCAACTTCTTGCCTCTGTTATACCCTGTACTGAGTATTAATTGCTGGCTTTGCTGCACGCATGCCATACTAACACACATGTTCTCTAGTGTTGAAAGAAGATTCATGATTTGAGGAGGCATAGGAGTGAGTTATTTGCATAAAGGCCTTACATTCTCCATGAATTTTTATCAGTGGTTAACCAAAGGGTATGCATGAGTCACAAAGATGAATGTGTTCATTTCTCAGTCTGTAGGTCAAAATGTGTATTTACTCACAACTTTCTATATATCACAGGTATCCTTTCAGGATGGTTTAGACATATGTGAAGCCACCTGCTCTATGGGATATTGTTGCACTGCAACCTTCGATTTTTTGTGTGTTCTGTAATGGTATTATGGTCCATGATATATGTCGCTGAAATACGAATAATGAAGATGATGATAATTGGAAGGAGGGACCCACTTTGGTTTAAAATGAATCTAGAGATTCTGATTTCCTGAGTTTCAAACAAGCCTTCTGAAGCAAATGAGAAAGATTCCTGTATTCTTCCACTATTTGCACACTGTTCTTAATTAATGGGCTTCACTGGACTTAACGGGCTGCTCAAAAATATTATAAATGAGACAAGTGTGTATTTGCTTGCTTCTGATCTTTGGCTTAGATATTCTACAAAGAATTCTATCCTAGTGAAAGTAAAAGATTTAATGGGAGAGCTGAAATATTCTGTTTTATACTTTCATGAAATGTATCTTTATTCATGCATTTATTCATTTATATATTACTTTGCCTCCAAAAGTTATCTTCTCACAGTGCAAGTAAGAAATTATAGTACCTCTTCAGAAATGTTTACAATGTAGTATTTGTATGTATCTGCAATCAATTCCAATAAATGTTGTGTGGCCATGCATAGGTTAAAAGGTCTCCTGCAAGACATTGCAGAGTTGCCTTTGAGATTCTCATAGGACGTAATAAAGAATATGACTGTTTTTTTCAAATAACATCTAGTAGATAAGATACATGGCAAATTCTTTAATATACAAAATAAATACCTGGTATGTACCTCTTACACTCACAAAAAGGTGCTGGGATCATTAGCTCATCTGAAGTGCATGTATACCAATGCATGGAGTATGAGCAACAAACAGAATAAGCTTGAAGCCATGATGAAAGAGAAAAATTATGACATAGTCACCATCACAGAAACATGGTGGGATGCATCACGCAACTGGAGTGCCACAGCTGATGTCTAAAAACACTTCAAAAAGGATAGACAGGTAAGGAGAGGTGTTGGGGTGGCCCTGTACGTTAGAGATTGTTATAACTCTTCAGAATTTAAGTGTAGTGACTACAGGCCTGTCAGTTTGACTTTGGTACCAGGGAACCTGATGGAGCAGATCATCCTGGGTTCTATTATACAGCACATGCAGGATAATCAGGTAATCAGGCCCAGTCAGCGTGGGCTTATGAAGGGCAGGTCCTGTTTAACAAACCTGATCTCCTTCTATGACAGGGTGACCCACTTGTTGGATGAAG
>WUAM01000107.1:32304043-32319651 GCA_024336885.1 Actenoides hombroni | reverse complement strand
CTTCCTTCCTTCCTTCCTTCCTTCCTTCCTTCCTTCCTTCCTTCCTTCCTTCCTTCCTTCCTTCCTTCCTTCTCCTGCTTTTCTTGAGGACTATTGTATTTTTCAGTTTACCAATTACTTCTAAATTAAACTTGTCCTATTAAAGCCAAATTTCTGCAGAGTATCCTACTAAATCATTCTTTAGATATGTTTCTGGTCTGATTTTCTTTTTCTTCTTCTTTTTGCTTTCATATTCTTCTTCTTGACTTCCTGTATATCATTTTTCTCTTTTCCTACTCTTAATCTGTAAGTGAAGACCTTCATTCTTTTTCTCATGTGAATCGATTTTTTTAAATTCAGGTACAGCTTTTCATTACCCTTCCAAGGAAGGATATTTAAATAACAAAGTTTGTAGTTTTAAATCTCTTTTGGGTTATGTTGGGTTGTTTGTTTGTTTGTTTTTTTCAGTGTCTTTTTTGGTTTGTAATAAGAAACTAATTAATTTACCTTATTCCCCTATGCTTTAAATTTGTGGACAGTGATTTTGGATGACTTCTGTCTTTCATGTCAAAATAAAATGAGTTTTTATTCTGATAACATTTAAAACACCCATATTTGTAATTAAGGAATTCTTCAGCTCTCAAGCCTTTCTACAGGGTTATTATTTTTCTTGATAAATGAGAGTTAAAATTGTCATCAGTTGTGCCTATGCTTGGATATAAGATACGAAGCTGTAACATCTGCTACTAAGGACGATGTAACTGATCTGGTATTTAAAAATGTCAGAGTGAGTAGGTAGCTGTGGGAGATTATATTAACACTTTTAACAGGTGCCTTGCTTTCCAGTAACCATGGACCTTAACATAGGGTTACAGATACCTGACTTCTTAACATTTATTAATAGTTTTTTTGCTAGAGTCTTATTTGAATTTCACCTATTGTATGTGGTATACAAATACTCAAGCAAGTAAACAATGACACTTGACAGACTAGCTAACAGGCATGTGAGATACCAAGCTAAAGATAGAATCCGCAGTGAGTAAACACAGGACAGAAATAGGAATGTGAAGGTGAAGGAATCTATTTTGAAACAGGGAGTTGTTCTTGTGCTTTAAAAACCCTCAGGAGCACACATCATATACAGGTCTTTTTTGAGCTTCACAGCTGAGATTGCTTTGCTGTATATTTTACACGTTTCAGTGTTAACTTCATTGAAATATCATGCTTTAACAGTTTTGTGCCACAGATACTACAATGCATTGCATTTGTTATGCCTTGCCAATTAATTAATACTTTTCTTTGTTTGTTGTGGGATTGTTTTATTTTAAATCTGAAAGTGATCATTAACAACATGTGGGAGATACAAGCTGAAGAGAAAGCGAAAAAGTAATTTCACTTTAAGGCTAATATTTGCTGGTTTTATTGCCTCCAAAGAAAAAAATTCTATGAGAAACAGTGTTTTTGTGTTGTTCCAGCATTAATCATAAGAGCTATAGCATTAAACAAAGGCTGTGTATACACCTGCAGTGTAGCATTTTGCTCTTATGTGCTGGTACAGTTAGAGACCTCTCCTCATTGCCTCAAATGCAGTTCAACTCAGCACTAGATGCTGCAGTCTTCTATTATGGTGCAGATCACGTAGCAGTGAATGAACAAGATAGCATGAATAACGTGCTTTTTATTCAGCGATTGGATAAAAATGAATGCCCTCAACACCTACGTATATCCAATCTCCACCACTTCCTGCATGCTTATTCTTCCTGAAGCTTTAATTATTTATCCTTGGAGAGAATTTGACAGTTGCAAGTAGTCACGACTCAGGAGGTTAACCCTACAAACACCAGAACCAATCTCCATCTCGAGTACACTTGAATGCCTCATGGAATCAAATGTTGATTTTGATATGACTCCCAATTAGTAGGAAAAAAAAAAAAGGCATCCTTAAATACCACATATTTTAAAATCTAACACTGTCTTAAATGAAATTTAAATTGGTCTAATATTCTTGCTAATTTCAAGAGTTAGTCTTTAAAGACTGAAGAGTGTGATATGCTTTAAATACTGACATGCACATTCTGCAGCGAAAATGTATTTTTAGGAATGAATGGTCAAGTAATGGGGGAAGCAACGTTAGTTAACAAGCCAAAATATGTGCATAGTTGCCCATAACACAGTATTGCATAATGATGAGAAAAATTGAATTACATAAGATGTCTGCTGATTTTGCTACTCGGTCTTTATGAAATGTGCTTTAATTATAGTAATACTGTACACATAATAGGAGTCACTATATCAATATACATTAAAAGAAAAAGACCCTTAGAAATAAACTTCTTCTTTATATTGGTTAAATAGAGAGAAAGGGAGAGCATGTGTCTATGTGTATATACGTATATAAATACACATACATTTTGTCTACTTGATCTGATTGCAAGAAGTTCATCAAAGAAACAGTAAATTTATTTTTCATGTGAACATTTTGTTTACTAAAAATATTTCTTATGTGGCTGCATTTTAGAAGCCAACGCTAGAAAGGCCAACATCAGACTACATTTCTGTAGCTTGCTTTTGCTATCTATGCTGTTTCCACTGCCCTCCACTCTCCCTGGCAATAGTGCCCTGCACAGACTCAGAATGTTTTTCATTCTTCTTTTAGGGAAGTCTTTCACACTTTTATATCAAAATTAGAAATAGCATCAGAATATCATTACTCCCGGGGCCCATAATCAGGATCCAGAATAGCACACTGAGATTTGTGTATGTTTTTACCTGTAGATTGTATCCTTGCTCTGCTGAATAATGTAACTGTATTACCTGACCGGACTACATGAATCACAGCAGATGAGGGCAAGTCTGCCTCTATCATTAGGTTGCATAATGCAGGAGTATGCCCAGCACTGGTAGCTACTAACGGGTTGATTTAAGCCATAAGAGTTACCTAGAAAATCTACATCTGATACAGACCTAATTTATCTACCCATGCTAAGAACAGACTTGAAAGTATAATGTGAGGTGATTTTGTTTTGTGCTTTTGCTTACAAACAGTAAACAATTGGGTGACTGATTACAGTAGCAATTTACACAGAGCTGTGACAGCCTCTCTGTATTTTTAACAAACACTGGGTATTTTCCTTGAAGGTAACACAGTGGTCCAGTGAAGAATTAATTCACACAAGACATGTTCCTTGTGTTATATGAAAGATTAGAGTAGTTATTAACAGTGGCTCCTTTTTGCCTTTTGTTCTAGGAATTATTAACTGTAAATATTAGGGTTAAGCTAGTTTCAAGCCTGTTGCTAAACTGCAAATTGCATAGTGTCATATTTAGTGCTATTGAGATAAATGTGCAACAGAACAGCTAGACCAGTGTTTGAGATATACCAGAATACTGAGGAATCCTAAATTCTGTATTCTAGTGACAGTAATCATGATCAGGGTGAGATGGATCTTTGATGGATGAACTGAACTGGTTCTGATATATGGAACCTGGCAAACTCAGATTTTAAATTGTTGAGTGCTATCATGAGATATATTATTTGAAGTAACCATAATAAGCCCAAGTTTACTGAAGTACAATGATGTGCAAAGGAGTAATGTCAAGTGATTATTTAAAGCATTTATGACAGGTTTACCCCAGTCTGCATGAAGGTTGAAAGGTAGGTTGGTGTATTTTGTGAGATAGATTAAGGGCATATGAACAGTCTCAGGATTTCAGAGAAAGAAGGATGTGGTCTGAACCTTCAGAGTTGTATTAGAAAATCTGTGTTACTTCTCAATGGCATAATACAAAGTCTTTTCATTCATATACAATGACAGCAAAACAACTCCTGCTAATCATATTAATTATATTCCTCTTTGGGAGCGAGGCTAGAATTTCACCTTTTTCCATGCCTGCTTACTCCATGAACGTGTTGTTATTTCACATCTTTGACACCTCCCTTTCTTTGTAGTTTTTGGCTGAATTTGGTCAATGGCTTCATAAACTGTTGATTGACCGATGATACACAGGCGGAGTTACAGAGTTGTTGACTGAGCTGTTGCAGAGATAACCAAGGAATGGAAACCAGGCTAAATGGTCATGAATTTGATAGTCACTGTGTATACTTAAAGAACACTTCTATGGTACTTTCCTAGCAACTAATTTGAATTTACATTGGCCAAATTTCTGTTCAAAACAAACAAAGTAATGATGGTTTAAAAAATAAATAGCTCTTCTCAAAAAGATATTTAATAGCACTTAAAGAATATTTTAATATTGGTAAAGTTGAGTAGAATCTCTGTTGATACCAAATGAATATTGTGCTGGTTCAACCCACTGTTTATTTATTAATAAGATTCTGGGCATCTACTGTACTGACTTTCAAATTTTATTATCTGGAAGTAAAAATTAATTGATAAAAAGGAAAATGCGTTCTGGGGAATAGAAAAATGCCTCTTTATTTTTGACTGTTACTATCTATATTAGAAGTAATGTACCTTTTTTTAGTCATCCTTTGAATTCCTTTGCTAGTTCTTAGCTTCAAGATTGTTTTGTGGACATAATTAAAAATTATAGAAAGATGAACCACATGATCCTCCCTACACTGCTCAAACATCATGCTTCTGTTCACTGTGTATCACCTCTCCTGGTAGTATGTATACATCCTTTTCCTTATGTGGTGAAACACCATGTCTGCTACAAAGAAATCCCTCAAAGCTGAGGAAGATGGCTTATCTATTGGTTACATTTCATACATTGCTTTGTTTCAAAAGCACAAAAAGCTGAAGCATCAAGCGAAACAGAGTTACTGGCTGGTGCAGTATGCTTCTGAAGAGATGACACAGGCAGGTAGTACATTGCTGCTCTCTTAAATAGGATTAAACTGTCGTCTTTCTGGTGGCCCACACTCACTTCTTGCTGCTATAACATGGCCTTGCAGGGACTTAGATACAAGTTTTTCATAAGAATATTTAATAAGGAGTAAGGAGATTCCATCTTTTAGTTGTGATTTGCAGGCTGGTGGTTTAGCTGCCTGTAGATGCTAATGCTCTAGAGAGAGTTAACGTGCTCTGTAGAAAGGAAAAGATCCTTCCATCTTCTTTTGCATCTTGGACAGCAGAGGGCAGGTGCTAGTTTTGTGTGATTGAAAGTTTATTGTGTGGAGTGGCTGTGTGTGTACACATGATGAAAGTGACTGTGTGCTAGACAGAGTTACAGAGATATAGTACAGAGAAGTTAAATAAAATTTATTCTTGTGCATATAGGAAGTATTTTTCCAGCAGAATCTTCTTTTTCTTTTTCTTTAAAAGCTTTTGTTTTGGCCAAAAATGTTAAAATAAAATGCAAATAGTAATGTCAAGGTAAGAAAGTATCACTCCAGGAACATTACCATCTACACACACATCACGATACTGAAACATCCTAATAGCTTCCTTTTGTCTCATTTGTCATCATGGTGGTCTGTGAACATTCACATGGACATTTGAGTCACTATACAGGAGACAGATGCGTATATATATTCTGATACAAAATTTTGTGCAGTAGATTTATTTTGGCATTAACTGTTGAGTTTTTAGTTTAATTGTACTTAGGGATTTTGTAGCCACATGGCAATCCTAATCTTGTATCTAAACAGCAGATTTCTGCCAGTTTAGATATGCTGGTCAGGCATATGTTGGTCAGATGGTGTGCAAAAGCAGACTCTTAGTATTTACACAATGTTATGTGCAAAATCATTATTTTATTGATATAGCTTCTTGCACTTGGGTAGATTTAGCAGCTTTAGTAGGACAAAGTTCTACTGAGGCATTGTTTTTGTAGTCCAGGAGAGATAAAGTGCTGCTAGTCATATAAAAAAAAAATACTAGTATAAGGGTAATTGTGGTTCATGGCAGTCAGTAATAACTGCTAGAGAAGAGGCTTAAGAGGTTGCTTCAGTGACATGTAATAATTTCATAACAGTATAGATTCTTATGCTTTCCTATTCCAGTCAAAGTGAATAATAACAGCAGACGATCAACATTTATACAGTGTTAACATGTTGACTGAAATGATAGTGTTCAGTTAGTCTCGCAGATGTGCAGTCACTTCAACTTGTTGAACCACCTGTAGATGAGAGCACTACTGTTGCCAGCTGGTAGTAAGGCTCACCGTTTTCAGTGCCACTTAGTAGGATTTTCCCTTCTGCTTTACTTACAGCTGTAACACTATGCAGCTGTAACAGGCTGCATAGTGGCTTCCTTTTCTCCCTTCTGGAACTGAGAGCTAGGGTCAGTGTCTCTGCCAGCGTAATTTCTCCTCCACCTCTTTGTCCTGGCACAAATGCTTCACTGAACCCCAGTTCTCAGTGAGCACTGTGTAACTCTGGAATTGGACTACTGATGCACACGTGTCTCAACAGACACTCACAGATGACCATTGTCTGTCATTCTGGGATAGCTCCTCTGACCTGGATAGCCATCAAATAGCTGTGCTTGGCCACTGAGCTTCATATTCTGCTTGTCTGTTCAAGCTCTGGCCAAGTTTTTGGCTCCAGCCTTTCTGCTGTACATCCTTGTACAGCCTTGTCTTTGTTGTTACTGATATCAGATCCTAACTCGTGTTCAAAGTCATTTGCAGAGCTGCTGATGCTCAGAATACCAGGAGCTTCCAATCTTTCTCCACTTTAATTTTACTGAAGCTTTTCAGGGGCTTGTCCTGCTTGAGCAAACGAAGCAGATTGTCTGAGGGTACCTAGAGAAAGCCACTATATACTTTTGTTATAGCAAAGAAACGTACAATTTGCTGTGGGTGACAGTAAAGCAACTTTGTCTCCATTCCTCTACCACTCTAAACATTATTCAATCTTGGAGTCCTTTTTAGAGTGAAGGATTCTTGCCTCCCTTTTGGTATCCTTCAATGCATGGACCTTAAGACAGAGGTTGTCTGTCTTATCTGCAGCAGTTTCACTTCTTGCCTATCCTTACATTACTAGCAATGAAACTGATAAACTTCAGTCCAGTTAAGTGATCATTTAAACAGCTATTTAAACTCCGCCATCCACCACTGCTTCATTACCAGTCTCTCACAGGTTGGCCACCCTGTTTGACCTATCTATTGTCATATCTAGGTAGTCCAACTCAAATGTAAGGAAGGCAAACAACCTACCTGAGAAAAGAATACGTCCTTAAGACATGCATGCACATGTGCATGCCTGTGCACACGCACATACACGTGTCTCTGCACCTGCCTCTTCCACGTGACTGTACCCAGAAGAATTTAAACATCACTTCAAGTCATATAACAAGCGGCATTAGCATAAACAGGTACAATGACCCTCACCAGAAATTTGTACAAATAATACAGAGGTACCCCACATTCTGAATTCACTGGGATGAGTCCTGCTGCGAATAACCATCCATCCATGTGTGCTGCTGTCCAGTGCCACAGAATTGCCAGAATTCTTTCAGTACAATTGCTGATCGGTAATGGCTTTGCCATAAATACAGCACAGCATGTAACTCGTCATTTGCCAAGAAAACCTATGTGGTTTGGTGGCACAAGTTAGTGGGTTGTGTTTCAGGGTGAAGTTGATGCAGGTGGGTATTAGGCATTGGTCTTGGTCTGTGTAATTAGTACATTTCCTCTCCCTCTTTATAGTCCATGACTGCTTATTCCTACCCTTGCTCTGCCTTCTGTTCAGTATGTTAAGTGAATCAGACTCTAGAACTGATCTGGTTGGAAAAAAAAACCAAAACATTTTTTTCTGTGTTATTGTTCAACCAGATGCCACAGCATGCATTCTATGGCAATAGAGCAAACGTGATGCAGTTGGTGGCAGGAGGGTGAGGGCAGACTGAACAGCTCTGTTCCTGCCTCCAAATCTCTACACATACTGCCAGAATTTTGGTCTGATGTGCAACATAAGACAAAGATGGCTGTTTATACTCTCTGATGCTTTCTGGTTCTTATAATTTTGATTACATGCTTTTAATTAGGGTAGGGGGAACATACAGGCTTGGGAAAATTTTATATTTTTAGTGGAGTGCTGTCTGGTCAGGCAAGGTACAGTGAGCCCTGTCTGATGCCAAAAAGCTACAAGAGAGGGTGTTGTGCATTTTTTTGCACCCTCCTTTCATTTGTTGCTGCTCTTGCCAGTATTTAGCTATCCTAATAAAAAGTAGGTACTGGATGATAAATCTTCTCATGGTGGTAAAATACGTATTTGTATGCATATGATATATGTAATTATTTTTTCATATATTTTAAAGGAAAAGTATCAATAGAGCAATTTACATTTTTATAAAAATAAACTTACTTTTTGAATGGCAACCAATGAAATATCATTTATTTTAATAACCTATACCTCATAGGATTTTTTCTACATTTTAATCAGCTTAGCTAAGAAATCTTGTACAAAAATTCAGAAACAATTGCAGCTCCCAGACTTGCAGTTGGATTGGGAAACCAGCGATAAAAGTCCACTCCTATTAAAATCAATAGGAAACTCATTAAGTCAAAACTTCATATAGTTTTTCTAAAGCAACTTTGAAAACTGTTCTAGGAAAATAAGATATAAGCAGAATAAAAAGACAGTACACACACACAAAAAAAAGTACCAAAAACCTCTAGAACAAAAATAGACACCTTATGACAGATTAGAAATGACAACAACTGAATTATTACATGCATCTCATGAATGAGAATCAAAAAGACTCTGGGTTAACAAATAAGTAAACTACTGGCTCCCCATCAAAGGAGAACAGCAAAAGGAGTTCCTGTATAATTTTTCAGTGAACTAGGTTGCTATTTGCTTTCTCCTCCGAATCTCCAATTAAAACACTTGGAGGCATTTGGACATTAATGCACAGGAGAACTGTCATTCCCATCAGTATGAGAGCATCACAAAACCAGAGAGAAGGTTATGTATCTCTTATTTCATTATTTACAATACAGTACAGTTTGTCAACCATGTGGTATTTTGTGGACACAGAGGAAAACATGACTGGGAGGTATTTCTGTGGGAATCAGAGTCCCTGTCTAGGGTGATGTTTCAGCTGGAGTGTGCATTCTGCTGCAGAGGGCTGGTTGTAGTTTGGGACAGGGAGAAAGGAAGGGAGTCTGCAAAGGGGCTGTGGCAGGTGCAGGCAGCCACGCAGAGGTAGCTGAGCTTGAGCTTGTTCTTGGAAAACACAGCCCTATTACACTGCTGCTGCTTCTCCTCACCTCAGGGGCTGGCTTAGAGAAAAACGAATAATTTACTGTAAAAATGTGGGTTTTCATAAGAGCGGGTCCCATATTACAAAGTTGATTTACTGCTGGTTTGCAAATTTTAATGCAGTCCTCTGTCTGATCCTGCCTTGCAAAAGCTTGGTGTCATATTTGGATTCTGGTATTGTCTCAGATCCATCTTCACTCAACTTTTACAGTACGTTGACTTTTAACAATAGGCCTCCAGGAAACACTAATGGAGCAGAAGGAGTTACAAGTTTCATTTCCTTCCAAATATTTAGTATAATATTTCACAGGGTGAAAGTGTGTTTAGACAAAATTGTTTCAGTATTTCCAACTAACAGAAAAAAAAATCCCTGTTATTTAGGGTCACCTTCTGGCTCAAAACCTAAGCATCCACACAGAAATTTGTAGACATATTTCAGACCTTAATTTTACATTTCACTGATGTAAATTTAGTTGGAAGTTGATCATTAATGATTAATGATCACTGATTTTGAACTGTAATAGTTCCAACAATGTGGTTTTCCAGAGAAATAACTTGCAAAGCAGCAGATAATGCTCCCATTTCCTAATGCAGCCCACCCTTAGCAATAGGGTTGCCAAGGAAACAGCAAAACTGATACTCTGAGGGAGAAGGGGTGAGAATGAAAGGGAGAGGGGGGCAATTTACCACAGTTTTTTGTTGAAATAAATAAACTAGAATTTATTAAAATAGATTTTTAGTTGGGTTTGATTTGGGGTTTTTTTTTGCTAAGGGAGAACCATAACCTTTGTCTACAGGCCCTGAGGTTTTTTTTTATTAGTGGTTAGTTTTGGTTTAGTGTTTTGTTTTGTTTTGTTTTGTTTTGTTTTGTTTTGTTTTGTTTTTGCGTAGAGTAGTAAGCTGAGGTCTGACTTAAACACCCAGTATGGAAAAAAACCTAAGTGATGTGAGCCTGATCTATACTCTTCTCCTGCAAAATGTTTTGAAGTGGAGATATATAGTCATGGCTCCTTTTAGTGACACTGGCAGAAACTTCAGTGCCTTTCATATTTCTATCAGTTATGGGATGAGTATCCCTTGAAATCACAGGAGTATGTAACTGAGCCCTATGTACAGGTATATCAGAGACAAAGAGGAAGACAGAATATGATGTATTAAGTATGTATAAACAGGATTATAAATCAAAATGATTTTGATTTTTAAAATGTATTAAAATAGCTACTTTCTTAAGAAGGTTAAAGCATAATGCTTTTTAGCTTGCCTTGATGTTATCCTGATTGTTTTTAACTACATCATGGGAGTTTGTCTCACATAAATCAAGAATTAGGCTGATTAATACATGGATAAGAGATCTCTGGTATATATCTGGCTCTTGCAAAGAAAGCTGGTATTTTCCCTTCTCAATTCAGTAATCAAGAGAATAAATGTCCCCATAGGATATAAGAAACCTTTGTACTATTGAAGCATGCTCTTTTTATGTGAGGAATTGACCAATTGTGGCGTTAGAGATTCTGCAAAATTATTTACTAAAGCGGAGCATTAACACTTGTGTCCATTGTATTACAATGTGAAAAAGATCATCCTATTTGCTGATGATTAAATGTTGCGTCATAGTAAGATTAATTGTTTAGGGCTTGTAAAGAGGAATGTCAACTATGATGGCCCTATGGCATCTTATTGTGTGCTGCAATTAAAACTCATAGCAACATCTATATTTAAGTTTGTCTGACATATTCATTGCTTCTTATAACTTAGCTAATCCAAATTCAGTTTGGATTTTTTTTTCAATGTCATTCTCTTTCTCATGCTCATTTTTTAAAAAATTCTGATCAGTCCACAAGCAATTTTACTGCTACTGGGCAGAAACTGATGAAATACAAATAGTTTTTCAGCAGGACTTTAACAGTTTTTAGCACTTGTTTGTAAGGAGTACATACTTAACCACAGTGTGTTACTGGAACTAGATATTTTTGCACATTCTGATTATATGGTTAATATTTCTTTAACTGTGGGTCACTGAAAGTCATCTTGTTTGCATTCAGGAGAGTTTCTTATTACAGGTCATGAAATGTAGCAGTAGTAGTGTTTCCTCTTTATGGTGGTCACAGTATCTTACCTGGTTTAGCTTGTGTATTGATAATGTCTCCTACTTTTGCATCTGCAGCAATTTAAACCCTTTTAAACCCCACCCTAACAATGGCAACCAAAATTTAGTTACTCCCCTTTCCTCCCTCTGATCTTGTCCCCTGGTATAATTTTTTCCCCTACCCTTTGTTGTTAATAAAACTTAATTGGTTCTGAAATACAAGCTGCAGAAGTACTTAGGATACAGAAGGAAAAAAGGTGGCAGCTGAGGATGAGCCCCGGGGAGCCACTCAGATGGAGAAAAGGAAGAACAGTCACATGATACATGGTCTGTCTCAGAGTGAGATGAGGATCCATGAGAAAACAGAACTGAAAAAACAATTGGGGGGGGGAGGGAGAGGGAATGATCACAGATGCCAAAATTTATCAACATCGAATTTCCACCTAACATTTTATTACTCAGTTACCAATGTATTCATTTTTCTACGGCCATTTGTAACTTATGTTGGCAGTGACTGGCTTATACCCCTGCAAAAAAAGAAAATAAAACCGCTCATTTTCTACTTTGATCCACTTTACTCGCTGAAGTAGCGTAGGTGCAGATAGAGAGATTAGAGAGAAATGCTGGTTTGAATGTCCTGTTGTCAGTAGTGCTACGATAATATTAGTAATAACCTTGTTTAAGGCTAGCATGGTATAGCCTGTGTGCAAGCCACAGGCATGTTGTTGGAAATGCCAAAGACATTATAATGCCCTGGCAGTGGTTAGAAATAACTACATCCTAATTTTAATTGCAGTTTTTGCCTATTACAAGGTCTCCTAATTTAATTCATTATTTCATGGACTTAGATTTGAACCTGCTGCCTGTAGGGTAAAATTATCTACCTTTTCCAGTCCCAAGAACTATAAAAGACAAGATTTAAAAATGTGCAGTTCTCCAAGTTTAAGGCCAGATTTGTAAAGGAGAGCAGTTATCAATCAGACATGGAAATGAGCATTATATTTCAAGCACTGGGCAATTCAGTGGCTACTACTCCTCTATGACGTTAATGTCAGATTTCCAGGGAGGTTCAACATCCATTCGATGCCTTGGTAGCATTTCTGTGTCCAGGCGAGCAGTGTCAGAGATTAGTCCTTTTGCTGATGCTCTAGGAAGCTTTTGTTCTCTAGCTTTCCCTCTGCCTGTCATTCAGTGAACCAATGATCACACAGGTTTTAAAGATGTACTCTGCTAATAGGGTAAATAAGTATATCCTTTTTCTTTCTTTCTTTCTTTTTTTTTTTTTTTTTTTCCCCCAACAACTTTTTAGAACCATAGAGAGCAATTCTTTGTGTTTGTGTTACGGGTAGGGGATTTTTTTGTGTGTTGTTGTTGGTTTGTTTGTTTGTCCTTTTTTAAAAAAAATTTATTTGCTTGTTGGTTTTGTTTTTGTTTTGTTCTGTTTTGTTTCGTGGTTTTTTTGCATCACGGGTCTCTGAAGGCAAACCTATAAAATCCGTGAATCTGCTGGTGCTCACAGAGAGCAATCAAACATCAGACGAAATGCTCACGTTCATGTTCCTATCCTGGATGTAAATGAACCGGCCAAGTGCACAGAGCGGGGAGAAATCCACAGCTGCCTCCCCGGTTACCCTCACCTGCCACCCCTGTGGACACCCCACACCTTTCTCCGGCGACACCCTCTCTTCCCCTTTCCTGGCTTTGTGACCCACCCTCATCTGCTGAGACATCGGCTTCATTTTCTGGTGTTGCTGTGAAAAAGGTGCCGCCTGCACTTGAAATGGGATCTTCCACTATTTAGCAAGGCTTTGCTGAATGAGTCATCAAAGACGGCTGGTATTGGTTGGGCTGGTGAGCACCCAAGGGATTGCCTGGCAGAGGCTGCGAGGCCTCGCTTCATTCACAGAAATGTGGGGATGCTAGCCAGCCCTTTCATTCACACGCACAGAGTCTCATTCACATTTTGCAGTTTCGCTAGCCGCTTCTAATGAAGAGAGCCATTTGGGAGCAATAGGGTTTTCTGGGCAGTAGAGACATGTAAAAATAGGCTGTGGTGTGTGTATCTGCTGTTGCTATGCTAGGAGGATGACGAGAGGAATGAATGCTGTGTGGATGCTGTAGCAGGTTTGCAGTGTGGTGATGAAGGGCTATTCTGCAGATCACTATAAACCTGCTTTTACACTGACTAGGACATTGCCATTACTCATCACTGCTGGGATAAGAGGTGCTGACTTAATTTAATGTGTCATGAATATAATAATTAAGTACCTGTATTTGAGCTGGCTGTTTCACTGTATTTGCACTTCGTATACTGCAGCCTTTAGTCATGGGAGAGGGAAGGAATTCTGTAGGATTTTCCCTTTAAATTGTGTTTTAATTAGTCGTTTGTTTAAAAAATAACCTTGCACTATGCAACTTCTCTGCTCTGAATTTGTTTATAATGTAGTGTATTGTCCTACATTCAAAAGATGTTTTGCAAAGATGAAATTTAAAGAGTCATATGGCTTGTGATGGGCATCGTGTGTCACAATGCTGCACACACTTTGTATTTTTAAAAAAAACCCATGAAATATCTGTTTTATGCATGTTTTGATACTTCTCAGATCGAGTGTTTGTGGTTGACATTTATGCTTAATAAGACATAGTGCATTTTTTATTTATTTATTTTTATTTTTCACTGCAGGATGTCATTTTGATGCTACCTGGACTTTTGACTGTTCTTTTAGTATTTTTTCAGTTTCTCAGAATTAAACCAAACATTCCAGTGAATTGAAGATTCTCTTCATGGTTTGCTTTGGAGTGAACATCAATGGTGAAAGAAAAAACATCAGTTAAGCCTGTTGTCGGACATCAGAAAAATACCTTTCTTCACACATAGGTACTTATGTAATTCCTTCATTAGAATGGAAGGTTATTGTGGAGCAGCAAGGGAAAATGATTTCTTTCTTTATGAAAAAATGGATGTAACACTTTCTGTGAGAGACAGCATTGACACAAAGGCACTTGTAAAGTGTGTTAGGCTGCTTTTGTGGCAGAAAATATGTATATTCTTTAATTCTGTCATCTCTACTGAAAAACTTTAATGTGTTTGTGTTTGCTGGGGAGCGTGGGGTGGATATATATGTGTAAATATTATCCAGATATTTGCTGTCTAATTGTGACTTCCTTATAGATTCACAAATATGTGAGGTGGAAGAACATTGAAACAGAAGAATAAAGCGTGGTGTTTCATAAAAGCTGTTAATTCAGTTTTGAAGGTAATTGCCTTTGGTACCAAAAGGGTGGGGGTGGGAGGAATTAAAGGTTGGAAGGAAATATCTTTGAGAAGATAGGAAAAGGAAATTTGAGAATTGATTGGTGCTAGTGTGCTGTAAGTGGGTGGATGGTTTTTTTTCTTCTTTTTTTTTTTTTTTTTTTTCTATTGCTACAGGAAGTGATTTGCAGTGTTCACTGAGCCTTTTGTTGAAAAGGGTCCTTCTCATTTGTGTGAGTCATGCTTTTGCTGTGAGCGAGTTGGCAGCTCTAAGCAGGACTGGGATCTCTGTCACAGAAAACTGTTACTTCACCCAACCTTAACGGGGAACCATAAGAAATTTCTTCAAAATATATATATTTTTTTTTGTTCTTCCTTATATTCTTCTCTTTTTTACCCCAAAATCGTGTTATTCTTCTGTGTTGTTATGAATTGCCTGCTATGTTAGCACAGGCATCTCCTGCGTTGGCATCACATTTGCCAGAACATATGCAGGAAACCAGATAGAAGGGCATGCTTCAACGTACCAAGTATAACCGCTTCAGGAATGATTCAGTGACATCAGTTGATGATCTTATTCACAATTTGTCCATGAACAGCAAGGTCTCAGCAGTTGCTACAACTTCGACAGCATCTTCGTACCTGGTCTCGCCAGAGGCTCTTCGCAAGGACCAAGAAGATGGACCCACCACTCTGTGTACCCTCATCCATAAAGTGTCCCACTTGAAACTCTCTAACACAGGTGGCCTTTTGGGTATCAGAAACCTCTCCTCTGCAGTAAAGGAGCTTGCTGTCTCCAAGTTGCAGGGAAGCTCGAGTGCTTCTAGCTCAGCAGCAGGGGCTTCAGACAACACATGTAACCTTGTCTCTGCCACTTCGTGTTCTCAGCAGGACATAAGCAAGATGAGTATGGGGAAAAAAACACGATCGGAGGAAATGCACCTGGGAGGTGAAGACTGGAATCAAAGTAGCAGCCTTGTCAATAAACCCTCTCGAGGATGGCTGCACTCGAGTGAGAAGATCCTGGGACCTGGTGTGACGTACATTGTGAAGGTTGGTCTGATTTCTTCCATTCTCTGTTTTTATCAATGAAAAATTCTCTGCTGGTTTTGATG
>WUAM01000107.1:32259966-32272725 GCA_024336885.1 Actenoides hombroni | reverse complement strand
AGCATGCAATCAACAACTTACAGAAAAGTCATTTTGTTGAGCCCCTGAATTAGTCAAGACAGTAAGAAATGCAGAGAGAATCTTAATGCACTAATCCAATCACCAGAAGAGACAAAGAGAAGTGTTGGGGACACCTCTGTATCAGCAACTTGCAACCAAAATGCCTTGGAAACTCAGACTCACCTGGTAAAGCAAGGGGCATGTGTTTGAGAGACAGCAGCGGGCTGGAGACTGCCATAGGCCTGGAATTCCTACCCCGTTGTCTCCAAAGGATTTGATTTGGTGCAAGAAAGAGATGGGAAACCACAAGTTTTAGCTCAGTAGCAAGGCTGAGCTGTATACAGATCATGTAGCAAGGCTGTTACATGTATAACATAATGTCTATTTTCTTTTTTCCTGAGTCTAAGAAAAGCATTTTTAGTAGAGAAGAATATATATTTTTTTCTGATTGCATTTTTAAGAGTGACTTGTGTCTCAGTATCATGATGATCTCTGCGTATGATGCTTGCTGTGATGTATTTCTAAGACGCATTAGGGCTGCTCTTTTAAACAAACTGATTTTTACTTGCTTTGTAAGAAAAGTTAGTTAAAACACTTGTTTGGAGTCAAAGAAGCATTGTGGTAAATGTGGGAACTAAATACAAGCTCTGAACTGTGAAATGGAGTGCTATTGTAGCTGTGATGTTCTGAGGGCATATACAAGGCATAGTCTGTAGTGAGAGGCAATTTTATTAGATAAGCAGATGTAGGTGGAGGAAAAAAAAAAAAAAAAGAAACAGACAAGCTGTGGAACAAATGAGCTCTCATATAGACCTGAAGAATGTATTGTGTGCCTGAAAGCTTTTTTGACTGTCTCCTACTATGAATCTCAAGCTTCTTCAGAATGACAGGACTTCATATCTGTTGCAAGGCCTGTTCCACATCATAACCACATCCCCGCCCCCCAAAAATAATAAATAATTGCAATTCTTTCAGGCAATTTGAACTTTGAGTTGGGCCATAGGTAAAAGCACCGTAGGCAAAACTATGTAGTGATGACTCATTGTAGCTGGATAAATCTGTGACATTTGCTGAGCCATCATATGTTGGATGCTGATATGTATATGACATTTCTCTCCTGACTCAGGTTTTGATCCTGTGCATTCACCTAATGTGTAGCTGAAATATCATCCTGCACATGGCATAGAATGAAAATAATGTGTGTTTTTATCAAGGTGACATTTCAAGTTTTTGATTATTTTGACTGTTCTTTAGTTTATAGTTAATTGTCTTCCATCCTGCTTTTGGGTTTGTTGGGTTAGGGTTTTTTTGCATGAAATACATGTTATTTGCATGGTTTTAGGTCCAAATATATTGTGCTGTTAGTTTCAATCCGTATTTAAAACAGTTAAACACGGTTTGGAGTCACCTTTACTCACTCCAGTGCAACCGTTCTGTCTTACAGTATCAATAGGACAAAGCTGTAGCTTTGTAGCTAATGGCTACTGGAAGGTCTCTGTGTGCACAGAGCAAAATCTAAATACTGTCCTGATTGACTCTTCAGATAACAAGTTGTTAAACACTGAAAGGATCTATATTTGCTTGTAGCAGTATTATTTCAAGAGTTTCAAGTAGTATACAGTTAACCTCCTGCGTGAGAGTATGAATTCAAATTTATTTTCAGCATGCTTTTCTTTCACTTGAGCGAAGGGAAGAATGAAGCAATATCAGAAAACTGAAGCAAAATGTTAATGGCATTAATTACAATGCTCACAATATAAAACTAGGGCCACAAATAAGTTATTCAGATCATATTGAACAAATAAAAATTAAAATTTTGTGCATCACATGTATTATAAGCAACATGTCTATTACCAGGAATATTTTAGGGTTTTGATATTATCTAAAACCATGTGGTTTTGCTCTCACTGGAAAAGTGCATAGTATAGTACTGAGAAAAGTGATATTTACTACCCCTTACATTAGAAGAAAAGTTTAAAAAAAGAGATGTAAAATGATGTTGATTACAGACCCTGTTTTATGAGCAGATTCCTCGTGGCTTCATAAGGTACTAAAATGAGACTTGGCAGAAGATACTAAGACAAATATTGTAATTTCTGGTGAGAAAGGGTCTTTTTAATAGTGCAAGAAAACATTTTTATCCTTTGTAGTTCTCAAGATACTCTTCCTTATACTAATACTGATTATTTACTGTTGTCTGTTTCACACTGAAGTATTCTAAATTTGAATGACACCTGTTTCAGCCTTGAGAAGAGAACTAACTGACCCACTTACTATCCTCATTTGTGAACAGAAATACAGTCAGAAGCTGTTCTCTTCCAGTATATTTCAAGTGTAATGAAGGAACCCACGCATTCATTTGCCATAAAGCCTTCTCCTGTCTCTTCAGGGAAGCAATCAGTCGTGTTTGTGAAGCTGTGCCTGGTGCCAAAGGAGCCTTCAAGAAACGAAAGGTATTTGTCTTTTCTTGTAGTGCAGTTGACTGCATTTTCTTACTTCAACACAGAGGAGACAAGGCACAGCAGGCAGGTGACTTTAAAGCAGTTTTGAGAATTGCAGATCATGAATCATTTAAAGTGTTGGCTGTTTTCACCCACTATATGTTGCCTCTTGCCCTTTTGACCAGGAACAGCTTTTATAGGCATCTAGAATTATGAGTACATCTGGAAAAATATTGTGGCTGGCCTTAATGTTCCTACTGTAGAAATCCTGTACTTTTTGTTTTCTTTCTTTTGTAGATTGCAGGTGGAAGGCTTAAAACAAATAAAAAAGGATACTTTTTCATAAAATGCATTAATAAATTGTGGAAATAGGTGCTGGAAGCTACTGCAAAGGCCAAAAATATATATAGTTTTGAAAGTGATTAGATCTGTTATTGGAGTATAGCTCTGCTGGTAATGATGAGTATGGAAATCAGTGACTTCTGGAAATTGAGAGAACATAACAGGTGATCCTCTGTTCCCTATCCTCTTTCCAAAAACATCTGTGGCCAGTACTCAGTGACCAGCACTGATGACAAGTCCAGTGGGCATTGACCTCACGTGGTTATGACCATGCTTTTGTTCTCATTTTTGTGATAAGATCTGCAGGCAAGGAGTGGAGGAAGCCTTTGCTCAGCTCCTGCACTGATGGCTCTCAACAGTTTTGCACTGTCTCTCAGGTGCCTGCTAGCAAAGCTGGGACTTAATGCTAACTCTAAGGAAAGGAGCATAAAAATCAGTTAATTATAGCCCTTGTGTGTGTTGTTGGGTGCAGGAGGAGAATGGGCAGGTAAAGGTCTGTCTGCTTCCTCAGCTGCTCTAGTGTTTAGTCAGAATCCCAGCAGAAAGGGATAGGATGAAATGCCACTTGTTTGTAATGGGCAGTCTTCCCCTGGTAAATAAGGCATATGTGACAATATATGTCACTGAAAAATTTAAAATTATCTCAGAACTTAAGGTTGTGGTTTCCCCACCATCACCACCAAACTAATATCAGTGGCATTTCTAGGCTCTCTGACTTTTGTTTTTAAATCAGAAAATAAAAAGGAAAGTATTTCCTTGAAAAGCCAAATGAAACAAAATATAAGTGGAAAAGTAAAAAGAGTACCAAGTGCCTCGTAAGACACCTTGCTGTATTACTAGTTGAGAGGTAATGCTGCTTCTCAGTTATTGAAAAGAAATAGTGTTTTTAAAGTAAGTGCACTGGCTGAGAAGAAAATTTGCCCAGCAACAGAATTTCAGATAAAGATTAAAGATCAGTATCTTTTGCCAATCTGTACTTTAATCATGTTTTTGCTGCTAGTGGCTTATGAATTTGGTTATGGTGACATGTATTTCTTGAGGACAAGTTTTCATGCTTATCCACATTGTGGGCAGGTGAACCTTAGGCATAAGGTGGAAATCATGAAGGTTTAAGGAAAGAAAAGAAACAAGGATATTCAAAAGGGCTTGTTTTAAACAGAAGCTGGTGAAGTACTAGCTCTGTAACATGACAAAGTTAAAACAGTGCACTACAAATGCTACATATGAACAGTATGTAGGTAGTGTATTTTTAATCAGATAAACAGAAGGAAAAGAAGCTAAAACTGAATGCATGTAATCTTTAAGGAGTAAAGAAGCATAAGTGTGGACATACCTCTAGGGATGAAACTTCACAAACTTGCAGGCAGATTAAAACAAATGCAAATACAGCATCAGAAGAACACGGCCTCCAGTCACAGCTTTGCTTTTGTATCCTAATGACTAACATAAATATTCACCAGGGCAAATACAACTAGTTGAAGGACTTGGTCTGCTATTGCTGGGCAGCCTGATTTTGTGCAAGCTGTGGTCACCTCAATAAGGTGGCTCTCTTGCAGCTGTATGGTTCCCTGTAGCTGTCAAATGTGAGAAGTTTGTAAATTTTGCTTTGGCAGCATAATTTGTATTGCTACAAAACCTCTTAAGACCTAGTGAAGGGCCTACAAAAGTTATCAATATTATTACATCCCCTTTATTACACTCCAACATTTTGTACCTATTCTCTGAGTTAGGAGTAATCTTTAGATGCATATTGTATGCCAGCACACAGAGCCTATGCCGGGGCTTTACCTGCTGCTAGGAAGTCTACAAGCATAGTGACACTGTACATCCTTTTTTTGTGAGTATCCCCTCAGTATCACTGGAGTTCCACTTTACATTTGAGAAGAGGTAGAGCAGTCATTAAATGCAGAGGAAACAACATTTCTTTTCAAGCTGTTTTTACAGAATAGGGACATGGCATTTTAAGATACTGACTTAAGGCATTCATCTTAGTCTTCTCACTTCGTCCCTTGGTGAAGATGAGACTTTCCTATATCATAAACCCCCTATTTTGTTAGGTGAAGAGAGGATGAATACCTACCTAGTGATTATGATTATGATTTTTTAGTACTACTACTAGAATAAATGAGAAATTGTCTCTAGAGGAAACCAACTATTGCAATTAAATGATCTTTGAAAAGCCAGCAAATTTTACAAACCTTTGAGATTACAGTCAACCCTGTGTACAACAAAGGTCATCCCCAATTAAACAGAGAACAAAAATGTGCTCTTTTTCCTCCCCATCACAGCCACCAAGCAAAGTACTTTCTAGCATCTTGGGAAAGAGCAATCTTCAGTTTGCAGGAATGAGCATAATGCTGAATATCTCCACCACCAGCTTAAATCTAATGACTCCTGATACAAAACAGGTGAGTGTCACTGCAATATTAATTTGCGAGGCTTTTGATGAACAACCTACTGCACAATTACTTGCTGTCTGCCAAAATACTCAGTTGCTCAAAGTTATTAATCCTCAATAATGTCTATAAAATGAATGAAAACAGGATATAAAGCACAGTAGGAGTCATAGTTTATTCCAGTATTCAATACAGCTTTCATGAATTATTTTCTTCTTGCCATGTTTTGGATAGCTTGGTTTCGCTCTTAAAAGACCTACAACATGGAATGACATCTTTTTATCACGGAATTTCTTGTCGGGTAGAATTACAAACTTTCAGAGTGTTAAAAGAGATACATTTGGAGTAAGCGTCTAAAGAACTGGATACGGATCCCCAGTTTTACTGTCATTCTTCCCCTGTAGAGCTTTAAAGGGCAACCCATTCCTGAGGTGCTTCTAGAAGTGCAGTCTCAGGCATTTTGCAGTGCAGTGCAAGATCAGTCTTTTAGAGAGACTGGGCAGCCTGTTTCAAGCAGCGCATTTCTTCATTGTGCTGAAGGCAGACACAGACTGGAGAATCATTGCCGTGGACTGTGAATGATATATGAGATGAGAAAAATCCTTGCTCTGGGTATATGTAAAGAGAAAGCAGGCAGACATGTAGTCACTGCTGTGCTATTTGCCGTTAGCCACACAACGGCTTGTGTTAGGGCACACAAGTTTCTTCCCAGATACAGCTAGAGAGAGAAAAAAAAAAATCCTGCTGTCCTTAGGAGCTTCCAGGTTAAAGAATACAAGAAAATGCATACATTGCCTCTTAAAAAGCTTGCTGTTTATCATTATGTTGTCACTGATTTATCCTCATTCTTGTTCTTACTTAGAAAATATCATAATCTGCTGTGAGCACTGAGACTGTAGAAGCAGTGTTGTGGCTGGCTGCAATAGGTTGGAGCCTTACTAGGGAATATGCACAGCAGTACTCTTCTAAGGACAGTTGCCCTCGGTCAGAAGCATAGGAACTTGGTGTTAATTAGATTTATTTAAAAAGTGCTAAACTGTGAGTTTTCTTATCTTCAGCTAACATCAGGGTAGAAATGGAGTAAAAATTATTTATCCCAGGGAAGAATCCTCCCCTAGACCTTTTGCCTTTTCTCTGAGTTGACACAACTGTTTATCTTTCACTCACATCATTCTTTCTAGAGATAGATGTGGTCTGGGTGCTGCAGGTCTGGGAAACATTTGGTTTCTCAGGGATTCTCCAGCTGGTTGTAGTCTCCCTTGTTTCTTTTTCTGTGCCAGGCACTTGAATTGAAAATAACCATGTCTCATCAGCTTTGCCCTTTGAGGCCCCACCCAGGAAGGTGGCTGTGAACTTCTGTAATACTGTCTTTTTCCCAGGGGAGCTGGAAAAAAAGGGAAGACAGGACAGTGTTGTTGGCCCTTGGAGTAGCAGGAAAGCAATTGCATGTATCCCTCCACAACAGTTTTGTTAGGCAGGGATGAGTGGACGATGACTTTGGTTTTTGTTTATTTGTTTAAAATGCAGATTTAGGCAGACTGAAATGTTTCTAAACTACGTGTCAGCATCAGTGAATTATTTAGTTTTATGCCATGGAACATGTTTGTAATTTGCTATGTCTTGTTTCAATATTTTCATATGGTGAGGGGAGACAAAATACCCCTACCTCAAAATAAACTAAATCAAACTGTTTAGCTGTGGAATTAAAAAAAAAAAAAAAAAAAAAAAAAAAGTCTGACTTGAACTGATGATTTCAAGCACTTTTCAATTTTCTTAAAATATGGAAAAATATGTTCTAAGGCAATCTGAATTATTTTTTTTTTTAAATGATGCTGAAACAGAAGATTGGGTTATTTGCACAATTCAAGACAGTGACAGTATTAAAAGTGTAACAAATTTTCACTAGTTCATCTCTATTGTTAGGGTCACTTCTTCTAAATGGGAAAAAGAGAAGGAAGTCCTCACACATAAGTAAGAGAGTGGTGGTTCATCACTGAACACTTAAAAATTAACCTCATTTTCAGAGGCTGCTGTGGGGCAAGCACTAATATTGAAAATGAAGTACTCTTAAGATGAAAGAAGTACTACAAAGAGTTGTCCAGAGAAACTCAAGTCAGGCTTTTTTCTTTCCAAGGAAGACTGTTGCAAGTTCAGGTCTTTAACATACAGGATGGGGCGGACAGCCCAAAAAATACCCTTTTAACCTTATTTTTTTCCCAAACAGTTTTCTAAAGTATGTGGTAGCCTCCCCAAAGTGAGCAATTAAGATACACATTATTACTATCACATGCTCTGAGGCACTAAATAAGGGGCCAGTCCTATACCTAACAAATTGCTTGGCACAGATTCTGTGACTCAAATATCAAATGCAATTTTCTTTCACGCAACCTTTTTTTTCTTGGTTGTTACATGATTTTATTATTACAAGATTTCATAAGTTACATTTCATAGCAATGTAACAGAGCTGTTGTCCTTGTGTGAGAGGCTGGTGGCAATTTGTCCCTCTCCAGACAAATATCATATTAGTTCAAATTGTACATGAGCAAAATGAATTTCAAAAGCCCCGGAGTATTCCTGAGATTTTGTCCGCAATGCCATATTGCAGCTAGATTCAAAATTCTGTTTGCATGTTGTAAACATAAAATGCACATACATTTTATGTATGAAGCATAAAATGACACAGTAGGTATTGGAGGCAATGTTAGGATCCGTAGATGGTGTGCAGATTGGCATGATTTCATTGACTTCACCTGAGCGGCATTAGCAGAAAAGTTTTTTGATGAATAGGGCCCTTTGCTCCATTCATCACTATCTGTAATAAAGAAAGTGAGCTTTAGCAGATTAAGATTTCTCCAAAGATACTGTATGACAGATCTGTATGATTTGCTGGAGATCTGAGCACATTTAACAATTTTGCTGTGTCCCACTAGGTTTTAAAGAACACCAGAATAGATACATTCATCCTTAAGTGTGTTTATATTACCATGCTACTTTTTGTACTCCTTGTAGGTGAAATACAGAGGTCATTTTGACCTTCATTTTGGATTTTCACCCCTATACAAACCAAAAAAGAAGTCAAAAGTGCAAACTGTAAGAAAACCTATTGACTCACACCTGTTCTTTCTGATCCATACAGATCATAGCAAATCACCACATGCAATCTATTTCCTTTGCATCTGGAGGTGATCCGGTAAGCATTTCTTTAAAGCTTTCCTTCACATAGATACTGCTTTATGAGGACTGTGTGACAAAATTTATTGCATAGCTTTCTGAAAGAAGAACGTAACCAACAATAGCTCCTGTTTCTTGTTTCATACATTCTTCTTGATTGTTGCTATCAAACTCTTTTTGAGGGAAATGGCTGACGAGCAGTCATTAATCCTCCTCTTTGAAAGACTAAAGCAGAAAGTACCAAAGGACTGTGAGAATTCATATAATAACTGATAAGCAGGGCTCTGTTTTTCAGGGTAAGGTGGTAAAGACATATGAGTATCGTGTGAATGTTCGTCCTGTCTGGTTTTTATTTTGTACTTTTACAGTAATAGACTATGTTGCAGTTGTATTTAGAGCAATACACGCATTTATTTTATTTTATTTTCTTTCTTGTCTTTAAGTGTGCATTGAGAAGACTGTGCTAAATACTGGCTTCAGGTATATTCACTGCACTCATGCAGCTTGAAGACAGGTTTTCAGTAAAAGCCCAGATCTTTCTTTCTAGTTTTGCAAAGCTTTCAGATACACTTGCACATTTGGTTCATTTAGATCAAAGGGCAGTCTCCTGCATATTGCTCTTTTCCCTGGTTTTATAAGCAGTCCATCCAAAGGTTTATTAAATATGCTTAAAAAGTATTTGTCATCCAGGAAGCAATGGGAGGATAACAAAACAGGGACATTGCTCACCTCTTACCTTTGAGGCTTGAAAGCGTTTAAACTTAGCTTAATTGAATGAGTCTGCCTTTTCCTCCATCATGTGATTATCTGCCATTTATCAGTCATGTACTACAGGTAAGGCAATTTCTAGCCTGCTTTGTGAGTTAATTCTCTCAGTTCAGCTCTCTTAAACTGAAGATCCTTGGCACTTTTTATCTTCCTTTCACTATCATCAGAAAACATAAGGCAAACTTCAGTCTTAGTATACCTCTGCTGAGCTCTTTCAGTTCCAGAAGGGAAAAGGACACCATAGCATAATAATTTGGGGAATAAGAAGTGAATCAACAGCATCTTTGAAATACAACAGGTTGCAATAGATGCTGTAAATGAACAATTCCTGAAGCGGGCTGAGAACTGATTAGCGCAAGTTCCCTGCCTCCATAAGAAGATTCTTCACTCCCTGTCTGCCATCCCAAATGCTAAGTCCTGAAAACACCATTGCACACTGCTCACTGATAGAGTGATTTACCAGGGAAGAGGAGAGGAGCAGCAGTGGAGATTGGATTTGGAGTAAACAAGCTCTTCCAAATGTTTTAGAGAGATAAAAACATGCTACTGAGTCAGTGAGCTACCAGAGAAATAAAATTGCAATGATGTAAGGGAGCCTACAAGAGACAGAGAAATTGTAAATTGCATTCCCAATAAGACTGCTGTGTGGTACATATAACTATCCAATGATGCTCTACAGGCTTGTTTCAGAGAGGTAGTATCTATCACAACTTTCAATCAAAAGCTTGTTTGTAAAGCAGGTGGTTCCTTTGTCCTGTGTTCACATGGAAGACAAGATGAAAGGATGTGATTTAAATCACAGCTTTATTAGCCCATCTGAGGGTCATCTAGCATAACTTTCATCAGCCCTTAATGACTTCTACTTGGTGGAGGAGTGCCACTACCAAACTGTATACCTCAAACACAGTTGGGCTCCAGCCCATAAGCTCATCTCCTCATATGAGATTTAAAATGGATGGAGAAAGGCCACACTGAGCTAAGAGTCCAGATTTATGCCTGTATTTCTTCAGGATATTTCTTTTATTTTGAATTTTGAAGCTTATTTAGAAGTGAGCTGTCCCCACTTCTCACCTCATCCATTTTTCTGCTCCGGATATCTGCCACACATTTGCACTACAATTAGCTTTGCAACTTTCCTCCCACTCCCTAAGCATTAATTACCTTCATCATTCAAAATACATCCACTGGAGAAGTGTTCCACATTCTTGGAGAACATCTTGAGTCCCATATATATTTTTGCAATATTCCCCTTTGCAATGAGTCAGATTCTGGCTGTGCCAGTACATGGAAGCTTAAAAAATCTCTCCACCAAATCCTTTTACATACCATTTCAAATAATTTTTTGTTCATTTCCAAGATCGTGTTCTGGATTTTCTTTAGCTCTCTTCAGCCCTTCCTTATGATACACTAAACAATTTTCATCCATAGTAATTTCAGGAAGCTGTTTCCAGGCTGCTAGACAAAACATCTATTTTTGAAGATGCCTGCTGAGATTACACAGAGGTCTAAATATGCAGGTCTCTCAGAGGTCACTGAAGGCATTAGTTTTTCAGTTTCATCTCTACTCCAAAATTTAACACTGCAATGCAATTTCTTGGGGGCAAAAATTATAGCTCATTCATACTAATCTTCTGTCCTTTAGAGTGTCAGAGACCACTTTACTCCATCAGCCTAACCCTGTATAGCCTTTTGATGGGAGCCTTCTAATTTAGTCACAGTGAAATGTGCCCACCTTAGTTCCATAGTCAGCTTGAATCTGAGAACTTTAGATGAAATAAGAAGTAGGTGGCTCCAGTTTCTCACACCCACATTACCTATGAGACAGATCTATGATTTACTCAGGCATAAAAGTATCCATCAGCAATGTCTGTACTAGTAAATAAAATGACCTGTGGCCTCTTTTCGGCCCCAAAACTAAATAGCACAGTGCGATTTCGACCACACAGTCATTCTTTTCCCTCCCAGTGATTGCTTGGGATTGATGCCCAGCATGTGCTGGTCCCTCAGAGAGTTTCAGAGAACGGTGTGGGAAACTAGCACAGCTTGGCAAGGGAGAGTATCAACAATCAAACAACATGGATAACGGTGGCACAACTCTCAGGCCTTTACCTTGGCTCTGTTTTATATGCTACTAGAGACACAGCCACTTTTCTTGTCCCCTTGCTTTTTTGATATGAGTTATTTCCACTCAAAGCATTGCCCAGCCACTATGTCACTGGGTGCTTAAGAAATTACTGGACAAAATGCTAGGGCTATTCTTCATTGCTCTGCATTTTTTACTTACCAGCCTCATTACTGGTGTGTCTGAGTACCATCCGATAGTACATTAACTGGTACGTTACTACGCATCTGTCACCAGAACTGTGAACTTGCTTCATCATTTCCCTTGCCTTCTCCTTAGGAAGGAAATTGCTGTGCAATGGTTTCTTTTGGGTGGTGGTGGTGTGTGCCTGCACTTAGAGACAGCAGTCTGAAGATTGATGTTTGTTATTTAATAAACATTTTGTTACTAGATCTTGGCATAGTTATCAATGGTCTCGGATCAATCACCTGAAATGGCTTCAGGTACTTTTATGCAGCCAGATACAGTGTATCCTACATATGCTTCAGTTAGATTTGGCTATACCTGACTAGCCAGGCATGTCAGGAAATACCAGATCTAACCAGGACTTTCTGATAACATCAAGGGTAAATGGCATTGTTCGGATGTGCCAGCAGGCCTCATGTTTCACGTATACACTGGCCTTTGTGTTTCATCTGCATAATGATAGAAGTCTGTGGGCGTGTGGCAGGAAAGCAAGTAAAAAATCCCCAAAGATGTCAGCCTGCTCTTCACAGAAAATCCTCCTGGCATGTGGCACCAGGGATGGCTGGGAGTAGCCCATGTCCTGTGGGAGAGTGTCCTGGGACACTGCTTGTCACAGCCAAGCAGTGGCTGAGCACCTCTGTGCAGTATGGCATTGTAGTCAGTGAAGCAAACACACCTGCTTGTCACACATAAACAAACAATCACCATTGCTCAGTATTTCTAGGGAGCAGGGCTGTTGCTCCCAAACTTTCTGCCACAGAACCAGTTGATTATTCATGTTCTGAACCAAAATATCTGGGTAGTTTGAAGATGAGGACTTGTAATTCTACTCCCTTCTAAATGATCCAAATCCTGCCAAATTTGCTTAATTGATTTTCAAAGGCCTTGGGAGATATTTTTAAGTTCTGCTGGAATAAATCGTACTCTGAAGAAAGCGAAGTGGTGGATTTCTACCAAAAACCTTTAAATGTTTTTATGGGGTTTAAATAGTATACAACTGTAGAGCAAAACATGCCAATTGAGGCTCTACCCACAGGAATATGCACACTCTGGACTGTGATCTTTTGCTATGATCGGTGCAGAGATTTTTTGCATTCATTATAGGTATCTTAATTTTTTGACAGGATACAACTGATTATGTTGCATATGTAGCTAAGGATCCTGTTAATCGGAGAGGTAAGTCAGAAATATATATTTGGCATCTGTTTTCCTTTGAGAAACATGAATTATTCCTGGTATAATTCAGTAGATATTCTGCACCCCCCCCCCCCCACCCCCACCACCCCCCCCCCCACCCCCCCCAAAAAAAAAACCACACAGCCACAAAAAAAGA
>WUAM01000107.1:32246993-32259096 GCA_024336885.1 Actenoides hombroni | reverse complement strand
TCAAAAAAAATTCTCAAGTCTTTCCAACAGGACTTCTGCAGAATTCATACACTGTAACTCCAAAATGCCAACCCCACAAAACCTGGGCTTCCGCCTTACCACAGGCTCAACAAATTCAATAGCATCCATATTTTGTCATCTTCAATGATTTTAAATACGTCAACAGTCTGTTGTATCCATGTGCAGAGATGTCCAGACTTGAGAGTGTTAGTTCATAAATAATACCTACACTAAACATACTAGTATGCTGAATATTAGTGAAACACCTAGAAAACTTGTAGGGAATGGAAGGTAGGAAGATAGTCCAGTTCTTTACCATGCTTGTTAAGTTCCAACATCATGTGTCCCCCATTAGAAAGGCTCTGACTGTAGAGTGCAGAGCTGCTCTCCACCCCACCTGCTTTAGCAGTACCCTTCTGCTAAACCAGAGACTGATTTAGCTGTTCTGAGAGATCTCAGTCCCAATGTAGTAGAACAGCGCTGCACACCAGATGTTTGCACAGCAAACAAGATGTTTGCACTGCAGGGTTTGGAGAAGCCGTGTGCTCTGTTTTCTCTTCTTATGGGAGTGGACTTCTTATAAAAAACAGATGGACTATATTCCTTATATCTAAGTTGAATCTGTTTACCCTTAGCTTCCTATCACTGTTCCTTGAGTTAGTCTGCCCTAGATTGAGGAGTCATCTAAGTACCTGCTATTGTCTTCCTGTCGTGTATTTAGTTCAAGTAATTTCTCAGGTTTTTTTAGGAAAGGTTTGTCAGAGTGAACTCTGTAGATCTCCAGATACAGTGCACATCCTCCATCCTTCAGATAATTTCTGTTCCTCCTTCCTTCATTTTTCTGCATTTGTTTTAAAAAGGTATATGATGCCTGTTGTTGTTTGGAGGAATCTAGTATTAATGTCATCAATCTATAACAGAGGCTGCACCTCCCTATCTTTACTTGCTTTTTTTCTTGTCATTAGCCAGTTTCTCATAGCCCTTTCTGCTGCAGTCAATCACTGTTATCTCATGTGAAATTCTTTCATTCTGTGACCTTTAATTCTGTGTTACAGCTTTCCATGGGAGCTTTCCCCAGTTGTGTATGTAAGTCAGTGGTTTGCAGATCAGTGACTTTGCATGTGACCAGTATTAAACCATACTTTTTTTAAAAAGGTCTAATTTACCAAGGGCTCTGGCTTGCCCTCTTTCACCATTGCAGGCCATTCTGTCAGTCTCTATGTTATCTGCACATTACTTTACAATTGAGTTAAAATTTACTTCTGTGCCTAGTAAAAGTGTTGCTGCTGCTTTTACTGACACTAGCACTGATGCTGTAGTATAACTTTCACTTGTATGTTAGACTCATTTCTTCCCAAGAATGGAAAAGCTTCATGCTTTATATTCTGAATCTAGCAAGTGAAAGGATGTTTGTCTTCTGCTGTAACATTCACAAGAAATCATCTCTGTGTGAGACAAACCTTCTCATCCTTTTACAAGAAGCACATCTCCTACCTGCTGAAAGTCCATTCACGTATCCAAGGTAACAGGTTACTTATTATGTCACCTACTGAAACTACTTAATGACTCATGCTTCATTTCAGCTCCAGACAGGTTTAGAAGTGAGCAACATACCCTCTTTAAATCCCTACTCTAGCTACAGAGTGCAAAAAATTATAGCTTTATTTAGGTTAACTATTTTCAGCCCATGTTCACGGAGATAAGTCTACACCTCATCTGGGCGCTGATTGTTCACTGCTTCCAGAAGTGGTGCAGAAGGGGTAAAGAGCAAATATCATGCTGCTAGCCAGGAATGTCTGCCTGTGTCATTGAACATGTGGAGGTCCTGTCTTTGGCTGCCAAATCCACTTTCAACATGCATTTAAGAACGTTTCCCCTGAATCAGGCTTTGTCTCATCATGCTGGTCAGCACAGCAGATGCTATAAGGTGAGAAGAGAGCAACACTGGATCTGGGAGTGGCTCTGCAGCCCAGCGCTGTGACTGGTGTCATCTCATGCTGCATGTGTGCTGCTGTTGCTGAGGGAGACACAGCTTGATGCCTCAGTCATTCCGTATCAGCATATCTGCAGGTTTCTTGGCCCTTTATTCTGGCCTCTTCAGGAGGCTGTCCAGCAGATCATTCTCTGAGAAGTCATTGCTAAGCCTCCTTAGTCTCTTTATACTGCTTTAACTAAAATTATGTCACACGAATCACAGAATTGTCACAGTTGGAAAAGACCTCTAAAGTTACCATGTCCAACAGTCAACAAAAAAACCAAAACCAGCCATAAACAAACCCAAACCCAAACCAAAACAGAACAAAACCAAACCAAACCAATACACCCACCCAAACAACACAAAAACAATCTCACCATCCCATGACAGCGTGTCCTGTAGTGCCTCATCTACACGTTTTTTGAACACTTCCAGGGATGGTGACTCCACCACCTCCCTGGGCAGCCCGTTCCAATGCCTGACTACTCTTTCAGTAAAGAATGTCATGACCAACCCTTATTTGTAGGACACTGTCATCCAGAGGAGTTGATTCTACTGAACTGGACAAAGGGCAGGTACTAAAATGCAGTTTTTCAGAGAAGAATTTATATTCAGGTTATTAAAGCAGTCAGGTGATAGAAATTCATAACTTTGAACACAGTCCCACTGTACTGTGGCAGGAGTTGGAAAAGAACCAGAGTTTCAAATCCAATCAAGGCTCTAGCCAGTAGACCATGTGCTTGTCCAGCACTGAGTATGAAAAATGAACTTGCTTGGGCTTTTCTGAATATAGTGATATTCAGGTGATATTGAGGTGTTCATTCTTTAGTTTCCAGCTCTTCACACCCATTTACGTTCCAGTAGCATTACGTGAAACCTTCATGAGTTCGTCTGTTTATGCTGTCATTCAGATGATACCTCTGAACCACTCTCTGATTTAAAACCAGGATGGATTTTGCTGCTCCATCAGCTGATAAAGGGTTCTTGGTCTCCCATAGGAAGAGATCTTGTGTTGCCATTCTTCTTCCCTATTGCCTCTGTCACAGTGGCTTCAGAGTGGTGGCACATGGGTTGGAGCTAGTTGGAGAGTGCTGGAGTTAACTGTGGTCCTGGCTCCATGGTCCCCAGTGATCACACGGTTTGTTGGGAGTGTCTCCATACAGACTAGCAGGAAAAGCTACAAGCCTCTGCATTACTGGAATTAGATCAGGGCCCAGGACCTAGGAAGTATCCTATTTACTGCTCCTCCTTTGGCCTGTAAATAGGGAAATTTTGGAAACTCAAAGGAAGTTAGCTTGCAAACTTGAGATGATTAGAGATAAAACTGAAGTGGTAATAAAATTGAGGAAAGCAAAGAAAGCTTTTCTTGTTGTTACCATCTATTAATATTTTTATAATTTCAACTTAAAGCTCAGAATTCTCATATAATGTATTGCACTTAGGTAATAACAAATTAAATTTTATGACATTTCCTGGTTTCATTGTCATCTCAGATTGGTGGAACTGATTTGTGGCCTTGCCTATTGCAGTTACACACCAGAACAATTTTATTTAACCTTTAAAAAGACCTCACTGACTAAAGTTCACTGTTCCAGAATGGGGTTTTACTGAAATGTGCACACCATGAGTAGGGCAACTATGCCTGATGTGTAGTTGTTTTGTCATAGGTCAACGCATCCCATCATAACATGAACAATGATTTGCATGTGCATGTGTCAAATCTTTTTCATTTAGCTTGTCATATACTGGAATGCTGTGATGGCCTGGCCCAGGATGTCATCAGCACCATAGGGCAAGCATTTGAGCTTCGGTTTAAACAATACTTGCGATGCCCCTCTAAGATACCTACTTTCCATGATAGGTGAGTATGCCTGCAGAAGACTGCTAAAGGATCTTTTCTAGCTTTGTATTCACTTAATAAAAAGTTCTGTGGACAAAGTTGCTGGAGACAGAATTTAAATACTTTAAGAATAGATTTCTGCTGAGTTAGCAAAGCAAAATTTGCCACATGAATACGAAAGCAGCTCAGTCATTTTAAAAGAATGTGCTAAATATGGATTTCACAGTGAACTTCCTGAAATGACCATGCATTTTTTGTTGTAGTTAGTAGGCAGAGCTGGATGTCTAGGAATGGATATTATCTGTGGCATTTCCTTATTGTTAACTGACATTTCCTCATTGTTACTGTCATAACAGCTCTGTTAATTTAGATGAAGGGAGCTGGAGTTGCTGGGCTTCCAAAATGACTGGTGGTATTTCACTATTTCTGATATTAGTAAGAGTGAAGTTTTTAGGAATGTGATGTATTGTACTTCGACTGCGCTGTTCTCTGGAGTATACAAAACATGTCTGCTTGTGTATGTTTAAGAGGTTGGGGTGTAGCATTCTGTTTCCTTTGGTGAGCTATGTTTTTGACATAGATTGCTACATACTTGCAAATATTAGTATAAATCCCAGTGAGCTGGTACCCTGCATAATCTCTTATACTGGAGTAAAATGAATGTATGGTGAATATAAAATGCTACTGTCCTAATCTGGAAGCATTCTATACTCACTTTAGACTTGTGTAAATAACTGTTGAATGTAGGCTGAAACCACAGATGTGATCTCTTAACTCTATTAAGTTCTTCCAGATTTATACTGGTGATAGAGAAGCCATAATTAAAGACAGTGTTTTAGGGCTTAGCCAATCATTCAAATAGTAATATCACATATGCTACTGTAAGATTACATAAAATTGCTTGTTAATGCAGTTTATAATGGTCTTCAAAGCTAAGTAAAACCATCCTTTACTCAGTGTAAGAATTTCATCCATACCAAAGGTGGTGTCGAAACAGAGGTATGCTGAATAATCCTTCATTGCTTCCTGAGTTACAATGGTATCTGAATTGTCAAAATTATATGTGGTAGTGATCCCCTGACAGGCAGTCTTAACATGCTGCAAGTTTCTGTGAGTGCTTTGCAAGCCAGAGGCAAAATAAAACACTCACTTCCTTACAGGATGCAGAGTTTGGATGAGCCATGGATGGAGGATGATAATGAGGCAACAGAACATCCCTATTACAACAACATCCCAAATAAAATTCCCCCCCCTGGTGGCTTCATTGATACCAGGCTCAAAGCAAGACTTCCCACTGCTGCAGATACAGTTCAGGTCAGTGCAATTGCATCTCTGCACTCCCGGTGATGGATCCCTTTTTTAAAAAAAAATGTGTAATAGACACATTTGGGACCATTTATAGCTCACAGCTATTCATGTGTGGACTGTTTCCTTTTGAATGGACGCTGAAGATCTAGGCAGCAACAAATTAGGCAGGTTCAGAACAAACAAAACAGAGGTGAATTCCTAATGGTGTTAAAAGATTGCACAGGCTCAAGGAAGAGAAATTCACTGAGGGTTACTATATATGTAGGAAGAGTGTCTGCTTCAGAGCGTTCCAAATAGTGCACACTACTGGGTGAGATTTGGTGCAGAACCATCTAAACAATCTAGTGCAGTCATTGCTAACAGTTCATTATGTTAATAACTCAACATCTGTCAGTATTCAGCCAGGTTCCTAGGTATGTTTTCCAGCTCACACTGAGGTCAGCTTGAATATTTTTACTAGCATTGTTGTCAAAAGTCTGACTGCAGTATCAGTGTAGACATCTAAGAGGAGTTTTCAGATCCAGCACCGCTCTGCTTAAATCTAGAGGGGCCTTATCTGAAGACAACATCCTCCCTTCAGTACCTGAATGTGTTGTCTGGTACCAATGTGAGTCTTTCGGGTCATGCTTTGGAGGTTGCTTGGCGGGGGTCTGCTGGTCCCAGAAGTGTTTCTGTGGAATGCTTTTCCCAGGCACAGTTTATCAAGGCTTGCTGTGTGAAGCCAAATGTACTACAGGAGATGATGCATCACTTGGAGTTGTGGGGGTTAATAAAGGCAGGAAGCAGGGAAGTTTGCATGAAGGTCACCGGTAATATCTTACTCCTACACAAATGCATTTGTGAGATATATATTCTGACACCATGATGAATCGGAAATGAAGAGTGGGAGTACACAGAATATAGCCAAGGAAATTGTCAGAGACACTCATAATATATCTGAGCATTTTAAAGGTAATTGAAAATTTCTTTGCACATGTGTCCATTCTAGTCTGCAGCAGGAGTGGGACGAGAGCAAATCTATTACCAGAGTCATCACTTAGGAGACAAATTCAGTGAAGACTGGCATCATGGGCCTGTTAAGCAGGGTGAGTTTTGCTACTTTTAGCTGTAATAGTAGAAGACAATAATGCAGAAGGAACTGTAATGCAGGACATCTTGGCTTGGCAAAGCATGTGAAAATCTGATGCCTCAAAGTCTCAAGGCAATGAACTACACTTTTTTAATAGATTCCCTTTGTCCAAATGTTAGTGTTGATACCAGTGAAAAGCATTTGGTAATTACCTCCAGATGAAGTATTAAATGCATATCTTAATAAAATCTTATGTTTTGCAGAGCAGTTCTTGAATAGAGTTGCCCCAAATCTTCATCTCTCTATCTGGCCACGTCTTAATACCCCATAGAACTTAAAGGCAGGCCGCAAGGTCTGTTCTGAAAATCTGACCCACTAGGGTATGTAAAATGGAGTTTCCAAAGTGAGAGCCTGGAATCAGAAGTTTTTTTAAACTATGGAAAAATGCATGTGTTAGCACATGAACTCTGCTCCATGAGTAACACATAATTCATAACGTTCTTTTTACCAGTGTCTATGAATTTAGAGCAAATCTTATGTGTGAAATTTCACCCCAGCCAACTTTATGTGACGGCTTTACTGTGTTTCTAGGGACATCTTCTTTTCAAATGCCAGAATATGTTATCTGTTGTTAATCTGCACAGATATGAATATTTTATTCCATTTACTCCTCTTTGACTCCCTCAGTATAATTTTTGAAACAGTCCTTATGTACAAAATTTCATTTCCTCCTGAATAGTACCCTCTCCAAATCCTCATTGAGACATAGTTCTGAATCCATCCTTCAACGTGTTTTTTCTACTAGATTCTGGAGTTATTGAACTTTACATTGCACATTCCAGGGACTTTAAACCTGTGGTGATGGAGTGTGATGTTATTTGATTATTACAACACTAGTCTGTCAAATAGAAAAAATAAGGAAAAAAGTCTTGCATTTTCTAGGATCACTGGATATTGGTACTGTGCTGGAAGGGAAGTCACAAGTAACCCCAACAGCAGCGATGCCAACATATGTAAACACCCAACATGTAAATATTGAAGCTCTATTGACACTTCAGGCAGACGCTGAAAGTACCTTCAGTGTAACAGCAGATGATACCAAAGAAAGCAGCCCAGGAAAGGATCTGTTTGACATGAGTGAGTTCCTTTCCTATTCACTCCCTTTCTAACAAGCAACCCAATATGTTTGTGCATTATTTCTGTGTAAAAATATTTTTTAAATTATCCAAATTTTAATATTCTTGGTTGAATTATGGTGAATTTTAAAAATCATGGTGGTTTCATATTGGACAGAGTTAAAATAAGGGTGGCCAAAGATGGTTTGTATTGTATCTGAGTTAAGGTGAGTTGCAGCCTATACTATCTTTACTGTCACAGGCAACTACATCAGAAAAACAGTAAACCAGGAGACTTGTCATGCAGGAAAGTGAAGGAGTGAATGGCTGGAGAATTAGCTCCAGCCTGTCCTATGAATATGTTACGAGGAAGTCAACGCATACAACAAAAACTTTGTGAAACGAAGAAATGTGGAGGGAAATTAAAAGTCTGAGTTATCCCTTGCTCTGGATAGGCCTAAGATTGCATCTAGCTATCTGTTCCAACTTTGAAGGCAGTTTTTCCAAAATTAGAATCATAACCATAGTCATAAAACCATGGTTTAAGCACCAGTCATAATTCACGTTGATGCTACCAAGGCACATTGTTTTCAGCCTTGAAGAAATACTTAACAGGAAATATGGGGTAAGCAGTTCGATGGACAGAAAATTTTGTTTTTCTACTCTTCCTGCCTCCAATCACTTGCTGACACATTATTTGTTTAATTAGCTTCACATAAATAAAAAACAGTGAGACAAAGCAGTTGGTGCTTTTATGTTATTTATAAAATAACATATCTACATTTCTGTTACCTCAGTATATATAAAACTGTCTTCCTGGCAAGTTTTGCTGAGATATGACTCCATTTCCACAACTTAGGAATATTTTGGATTGGAAGAAAAGAGGAAGGAAGAAAGTTGAGAGAGTATCTATCTGTGAACACAGATCTGAAATGAGAAAAGTCTGCTGTCTGCAATCAGGGATGTTAACCTTGATTTCAAACATGTCATGCCCTTAAAGCATGCACATGATAACTTTTATGCATTTTTTTCCCCCTAAAAATAGGGTTTTCCCTAAAAATTGGATTCTCATCTTTCAGTCTTCATTAATCTTTATTAACCATTGGATCAACAGGGAAAAGTAGTATTGGAAACCGTGTCAACTAGCCCTAAGTTAATGGTTTGTCAAACTAAATGTGTTGGGCTTAGTGTAGATGGCAATGTAGTGAAGACATATAAACTGGATTTAAGAATTTGCTGAGGTATTGATAAGCTGTGACAGCATAGTATTTGCCTTATTTCTCTGAGCTAAATTAACCTCTCTGTGGCCCCATGCAAATATGTCTGTGTACTCCTTTCATCTGAGCAGTCTTTTTAGAGCCGGTTTATTGCTTCACGGTACTGCTCTGCAGATGTCCTTTCCTAAGTCTAGTGGGCACAGAACAATATCTCTTTTTAATATGCACTAGTTGGCCAGATGAAGGTCTTAAAATGGAAAATAGCTTCCAATAGGTCAGTACGGCATACAATGAAGCACACACTGACCTATTTACTATTTCTGCAAGACTGTGGGGATCTATAATGACACATCTTTCTGCTCCACAGACAGTTACACTGAGTTCAGGATTCAGCTGGGGTTTAGAAGATGCTTCCTGGTTTCAGCTAGGTAAATCCCATTAATAGTGTTAGTCTGTATCTTATGTTGAAAAGCCCTCTTCCTAGGTTGAGGCTAGGGGTAGGCTGATTGGTAAGGGTGATTTATCCCTTCCAGACATAACTTTGGGCTAGAGACTCAGTAATGGATAAATTTTAAATTAATATGTTTGAAGAGAGAACAGATATGAGTATAATGATACTGGGTACCCATATTATGCAATTTATTTGAAATTAAACTGTCTGACATATCTGACAAGACAAAAAGAGAACTCTGCCTGGTACCAGGGCATATTAACGCAGCTGTTGACAATAGTCATTACTGATATAAAATCAGTACCTGTCAAAAACTCTTGTCAAGGTTTGCTCTGATTTTCATCAGCATCTTTCTGTGCATAACATACATTTTTTACATACTACACTCATTGGTCTTAGTGTAATCCATAAATCAATAGGCCTAGCAGTGTATCTTCCTTCAGTTTTTCATAAAGATAGAGGAAAGTGGCTATAATGCAAAATAAATCCAATTAAAAATGACTGGAATATCACAAATTTGTAACATGAATTACCTCTGAGTGATCTTGCCCTTGTTTCTATTTTCATAACCAGAACCATTTGAAGACGCCCTCAAGAACCAAACATCTGAGACTGCATTGAGGAAATCCACCTCCACAGAATGCACCAGTCCTCTTTTATCCAGAGCATCTGACTGGACTGTAGCTGAAGAGCTGAGTGCAGAGCCATGGTATCAAGGAGAGATGAGCAGGAAAGAAGCAGAACAGCTGTTAAAGAAATGTGGAGACTTCCTTGTGAGGAAGAGTACCACGAATCCCGGCTCCTATGTGCTAACAGGGATGCACAATGGACAAGCCAAGCATCTTCTTTTAGTGGACCCAGAAGGAACTGTAAGTGCTGACTCCTCAATAATATAGGAGTTTTCTGACTCTACGTATTTTCTGTACATGTGTTTAATCTTGTTCACAGCTTATTCATAACTGATCGTAAGTACAGCCTCACCTCTCTAATATGCCATCACACCTCTAATTCTCTCCCTCATGCCCAGCAGAAGACCTGCTGCATGATTGCAGGGAGCCTTAGGGACCTGATTTCCCAGCAAGGTCATGCTTTGGCCACTGCAGTACAGTCTTAGTCAAAATTGCAGCTAATTCACTTCTTCAGCCTTCCTGCTGAGAAGCTGCTTGTGGCTGTGCGAGTTTGTCCATCCTGAGTGGTGGCAATTTTCACATGACATCTCTGTCAGCCAGGATATAGACCGGGCCCTATGTATATTCCTTCACATCAGCCCTGGAGAGAACTGGGGTAAACCTGCTCCATGTCTTTGCTGTGCAGGGACTCCCTTAGCCAACAACAGGACCCCCGCAGCAGCAGGATGGAGAGGGCAAGGGAAGTCCAGTTTTCTGCAGCTGTCCTGTCTTGCTTCTGGGAAGGCTTAGTCTCATCTGAGAGAATGAAAGCATTGCCACATGATTTGTTCTTGGCTCCCGGTACCTGAGAGTGGATGACTCCTGCTCCTCTGTGAAGGACAACTTTATATGATGAGCCCCAAAGTAGATTAGAAGCTCCTGTAAAGCAGCTGGCCTGTTGACATCTGTTTCAGCTGAGAATCATGCTGGTCCTGCAAAGACTGTAACAGTTTGGTGAGAAATGCCCATGGTGCTTCTTGTAATTACATTTGCCACATGCAGTCAGTCAAAGAATGCTTTTGCACTTTTTAGGTGCCAACTGCCTTGTCCTGGGCTTGACCGGGACACCAGCCTGGAGAACTGTCCTTATGTTGCCTGCAGGGGCAGACTCCTTCACTAGACTTCTGCTGACGGTTTTGTGACTCCTGCAGCACGGCTGACTAATTCTCCCTTTAACACTAACCCACAGTTAATTGTTAGAGGCTATTGCAAGGAAAATGCTGCTGTGTGACGTGGCAAGTGCCGGGATGCTATGTCCCACCAGGACCTTTGCTGCACGGCTGACTCGCATGGAGTATGAAGGCCTCTGTTGACTCCTGGGTGGGCATTTTCCAGCTGCAAAGGATGGAGGCCCCCCTTCTTTGCTGCACTGCCTCTAAGAACAGCACTGATTTGCTGACCTACTTGTGTAGGGACCTGCTTGTTCTCTGCACTTATCCCCTCCCTCAGCCTACTTGTGATGTCCCATCGTGGTCTCAATGGCCCTGAAACTCCTTGCTGAGGAGTCACCACTTGACAACAACAACTTTTCTGTGGTTGTATTTAGGTTAGCTGTGCTGTCTATCTGATTTGTGGACTACTGACACAAGTCCAGAGCAGCCCTATTTGCAACTTGTCAGAGCAGAGAATTGTTGATAACATGCCAGTGTGTGGCCAGCAACAGCAGTGTGTCAGTGGCTTGTATTTCTTCTGTGTGGCCTTGGAGTGATTATTTGTAAAACTCGATTCATACAAAGGCTGCCTGGAAATTCATTTCACACACAAATTACCCAGTGACACCTTACAGCTTTTAAGGATGTGTATTCAGAGCAGAGTTAGCTGTCCTGTTGCTTCTGCTCTCATCCAGATGACATTAAAAAAAGAAATCTCCAGCTCAGGTAAGGGATGCTTAAAATCATAGAATCATAGAATGGTTTGGGTTGGAAGGGACCTTAAATATGGTCTAGTTCCAACACCCTGCCATGGCAGGGACACCTACCAAGTAGACCATGTTGCTCAAGGCCCCATCCAACCTGGATTTGAACACATCGAGTGATGGAGCATCCACAACTTCCTGGGGCAACCTGTTCCAGTGTCTCACCACCCTCAGAGTGAAGAATTCCCTTCTTATTTCCAATCTAAATACACCCTCTTCCAGTTTCAAAACATTATCCCTCATCCTATTACTACATGCCCTTGTAAAATGCCGTTCCCCAGCTTTATCCTTCAGATACTGGAAGTCTGCAATAAACCTCTTCTCCAGGCTGAACAATCCCAACTGTCTTAGTCTGTCCTTGTAGGAGAGGTGTACCAGCTCTCTGATCATCTTCATGGCCCTCCCTTGGACCTGGTCCAACAGGACCATGTCTTTCTTGTATTGTGGGCTCCAGAACTGGATGCAGTACTCCATGTGAGGTCTCACAAGAGCGGAGCAGAGAGGCAGAACCACCTTCCTTGACCTGCTGGTCACACTTCTTTTGA
>WUAM01000107.1:32149412-32162363 GCA_024336885.1 Actenoides hombroni | reverse complement strand
AAAGTATTTGAAGAGCTAAGAAGTCAGAGCAACTTCTACTGAAGGAAGAAAATGAAATGAGCAACTCAAGCGATCTGGCCTTTTCCCTCCAATGCTGCACCAGCCACGGAGACAGTGCAAATATACACTATAATTCTCAGTTTAACTAGAGACAATGAGTTCAGAACTGTATCATTTAGCAAGAGGAAAATGTCCAGCCATATAATGCGATCTGGTATACGTTGTCTCTAAAGCTGTTTGCAAATCATACATTTCCAAATAGTTATGTGCTGTCTGCTAGTGGCTCATGTGGTCTGGATTTAAAAATTGCCTGCATCTGCATTTTATCAGATCTTTTTCTTCTTCTAACATGCAGGAACAACAGAAAAAAAAAAGAAAAAAAAAGTTTTGCTGAACTTTTCAGTCTACTACGGGAAAAACACAGACTATATGTGTAAATATACTATGATGTACTTTTGATTTATTGATATGGCTCTCTAGGCCCAGTTTCTGTTAGAGATAAAAACAGTAAGAAAAAATATTCTGTCAGCTTAACCTGTAAAGCTTAGTTGCAATACAGAACAGTACCCAAAAAAGTCAAAATAGAGCCATCTCTAGCTTCTCCTCCATGTTTGATACACTTCTCATAGATTCAAAAGCCATAGAGATTCACTGTACCATTAGAAAGATTCACTTTTTTAACATTACTTTCTACTTTTCTTCATAACAGAGGAAGAGTCTGAATTCACTCAAATGCTTCTCCTGCCCTTGCTCTGTGAAGCAAGCATCATAGACAGTTAAAACCTCATGATTTGCTTGTGATGCTTTCAACCTAAAGCACACTCAAAACCTTGTAACCCAGCAGGGGCAGGTGGAGGGTGGCAGTAAGGGAACCGGGGCTATCACCTCCCAAGAACATGATGCTCCACGCACCCCGGGCGTACAGGGAGGGAGAGGAAGTGTCAGCCAATGTGCAGCCTCCCATCAAGATCTCATTCTCAGTGCTGCTACTACATGTGTTCCCACAAATCACTATTTTCCTAAGCTTCTGGCAACCAGCTATGAAAAAACCACAATAAGCAGTGTATGTCTACACAGAGTCATGAAAAGAAATGTGGATTTATCTTGTTTCAGCCATTTGAGTAGGAAGAAGTAATGGCAACAGCAGAATCAGCCTGTGTAACAAGCCCAGCACAGGACCAATGGTACTCTGTTGAAGGTCATAGCCTGAGCAAATGTCATGTAGGACATGGCAGTCACTTCCTTCCATAAGCTGATTTTCATCTTATTTTGCTTGGGGTTTTTTACAGCCATTTTCTTATCTGTGGTCTTAAACTGATGGGTAACTTATGACTGTGAAAGTGCTGAGTCAGAAAGAAGTATTTCTTACTTACCTTGGGGCAAGGTCCAAGAATCTATTTGTATGATACCATACATACAGTATACATTAAGGTATAATATACAGTATAACATGGCCACATCAATATCTTATCCCATGGTCCCTTGTTCATGCTTCTATGGATGAGTAGTAGCACAGCACAATTATGTGTAGCAGTCAGGAATTCACTTTTCAGGAAACCCCTCACACCTTTTCTTTTACTCTCTCCCACGAAGCAGGAATTTCCTTTATGTCCTTGTCTCTTTACCAAGATGCTATTCCACTCAGACATCTGGCAATTGGCGCCCTGTACACGCCAGGGAACTTGGCAATGTTACCTTTTAATGTGTGATTTCTAGCAGAAACTCAGGCTGATTACATATGAGTTGTTGCCACATCTTAAAAGTACTTATTAGTGATTATTGCTTCATTAATATTACTAGTGCCATCAAATGCAATATTATGATGTTACCCTTGCCTCTTCTCATGTGCTGGTTTAATTAAGGCGTTTGTTTGCTTTACTGTTATTACTTCCTGTACCAGGAAACCAGGCACGCTCTGAAGATGTTAACAATGGATCGTAGCTCGAGGGAATATTTTTTAAAAGTCCATTAAAGGGATAGGGATAGTTTAATACATATTTCTGTTATTTCCCTAGAAGGAAACAGCTTGATTGCCTGGCTCTAGCTGCAGCATATGCCAATATTTGTTTACACTGGCTGTTTGCCTAAACAGCTCAATTTCTTATATTTCCAACACAAGAATAAACCTGATGGTACTCTATAGTGTGGCCCATTGCAGCCGAAGAAACATCTCAATTACTGAGCTCAGCTGGAGAAACTCCAGCAAAAAGAAAATTCTCTTTGAACCTTCAGAGTGCAGTTACAGAGCTGCAGTCACACAGGAAATCCCCTTGCACACTTATCCCATAGAAAGCATCTGCCAGTCCTGCCATTGGAGCAGTTTAGGAAAGATGTGCCATTTCACGTCATCTTGCCTATGGAAGATGTGTCCCAGCTCTGTGGGTTAGAACTACTGGTGGTTGTGACTGTGGCTGAGTGATTGACAAAGAGCTCAGGGCAGGGTTTAAGCTAATGTAGCCTCCGTTTCCTGTACAGCCACTCACAGAGGAAGCAGGCACGTTAGAATGCCAGAAACCAGGGGCTTTCCTTTTCCCTGCCCTTTGCTGGGGTCTTCTGTAAGGTGGTGGCTGTAGGGGATCATTGCAAACTGTACTTTTTCTCTCTACGTTTTTCTGCAAGGAGGTCACATTTAACAAGTGTGGGCAAAGAGCGGGACACAGGGTGGGCACTGGCATAGAAAAGATATTAGGACAATAGGATCAATACTCTGCCTCCTCACAAGAAAGTAAGTGTGGGAGGTAGAGTCCAGTGACTCTGACAGGAGAATCAGTGGGAAGCTTATTTTTCAGAGGGTGTTTCTGAACTTCACACCACTGAGATGACAGGGTCTCTGTACCCCCATACCAGCACATTTGTCTGGTGTTTCTGGCTGGCCAAAGAACCCCACATGTGATGCCTGGATGTGCTGCTGAAGTTTATTTTCATAAGGATGTCCTTATCAGCTATGAAGGGCAGAACATTGCTCATAAATGAAATTCAGCCTGCAGCCAAGATCCTAATGAGCCACAGCTGGCTGCTGGTCTGAAGGGCTGGTATGTGCACTAATTACATCATGATGAAGCATCCTTGCTGACATGCCACAACAGTGCTTTCAGTACGCAGAACACAACTAGCCAAGTCTATAGATAGGAAGAAATGAGTCTGCTAACTCCCTAATTCATCAGCATAAAGTAAATTGCAGAATCACAAATCACTGTCACAATACACAGACGTGCCTGAGCTCCAGCCTTGTAATCAGCTGATGAACTGGGGCAGCTAGGACTAAGTAGTCCTAAGAATTCATTGCTGGGGAAAAGGATCCAGGGCAGCAATTGTCTCTCCCATGTGTTAAGGCAATGACCCACAGAAAAAGGTCCCCAGTGACCCTGCCTCTGGCAGCTGCTGCTAACTGCCAATCTCCCAGGCAACCTAATCTTTCATCACAACTTGTGGCTTCCAAAGAGATGGTCTTACTGGTCCTTTTGTATTTTTCACAAACTCAGGAAAGGCCTGAACCACTACATCTGCTGAGAGCTAAGAAAAGGTAGTGGTCCAGAAAAGCAGCAGATACAAAATTTAGTAACAGTGCCAGTTATGCTGGAGCACCATCTACTGTCTACTAAATATCTATTAAAAGTTGTGTGTTTAAGCACCTCTCTTGTACTCACACCAAAAACTATACCTGACCACCTTCCTCTGATGTGAATTTTCTGTCTCCTGGCTCTTGTCTCTGCTATAAAGTATGGCCATCTTCTGGGAGCAGGCACATGTGTCTCTGGGTCTGTGACAGAGGACTTGGAGAAAGCAAGGTAGACAAGAGCTTGCCTGTGCATGATCTGCATGGTACAAAGGTGGACAGGACTGGAGTAAGGCAGCCCTGGCAGCAAACACAATATGTGAGGCCCCACATATAACAAAGACAGTGGCACTCATCTTTCACCAGCTAGACTGATGTAAAAAAATGCTTTCCACACACTTATAAGAAAAAACAGCATTATACCTCCTCCCCTTCCTGCAGGGTAACCAGGATGCAAGATATGGAGCAAAAGAAAATCTTCTGGACTAATATTTCAGACTTTCCATAAGTTCAGGGAAACACTGTTATATCAGTTAGACTAACTGAATCAATTAAAACTGTTGCACCAGTTACAGCAGTACTTGCAAGATTTCTGGCATTGATAGTGGTAAGAGTTTAAGAATGTGTAGCAAAATGTTTATGTCAAGTCACAGGACCTCTGTTCTTAAATGTGGGCCTGTAATGCTTACCTTTCACCTCCTGATTAGAGGAAAGTTGAGAGGGGATGCAATGAGAGTATGGTGAGAGAAGAAGAACAAAGGAGACTGTGGGTAACAGAGGTAGAATCAGAATAGAAGGACTAAAAAGAGAAAAAAAAAAAGAAACAATGATTACACAATACAGAGAAAGGTCTTGAGAGAAATCTACAACTGCAAGATAGGGGTGTAAGGCTGACTGGAGAGAAAAAAAAATAATGGAGAAGTTAAAGTAGGAGAGAGAGAAAATAAAAAAATTAGTGTAGAAAATATACTAGAAGAACAAACACAAAGATAAGAACTTCATTTGTATGACATACCAAATAGACAACAAGTACTTAACAAAAAAGTGTTTTGCTACACCCTTAGGTCAAAAATGTACATGTAAATGCAAAAATTCAGCTAGGACCCCAAATAAAAGGCTTACTCTCTTGATCATACATTTTGCTGTTTACTTTAGCTACTTTTAATTAAAAAAAATTTAAACAGTTGGACCTACACATTTGAATCTGTAAATGAGCATGGTTTTCATTATGTAGTATTACAGTGTGACCTCTCCCCAGTAGGTATCTCAGATATTTTCCATAAAATCAGTAGGAACTTCACTGTTGAAGTCTGGAAGCAAGAGCCAAGCAACGGATAGGTTTCTCTTCCAACAGTTTTTAAGAGACAAAAGTCCCTGGCCCATCTCCATGCCCTGAAGTGCAGCTCTGTGCACACTCTGTGGGACAGTAACTGCTTTGTTTCTCATTTAAAATTTTTAAGCTCTTCTTACAAACAATTTATATTTAATTATGTGAAACAGTTGGTCACTTGAAATAAGTGAGGGTTTTTTTCATTACCTTCCATGGATTTGTCCCTTGGAGTGGTTTTGGAAGTGGAGATGAACTTGCTGTAGAAGTGAGTTGAACCAAACAGCCAGTCTCCAAGTTTTCCAACCAAAATAATTGTTTGCAAGTTAATTGGAAAAAGAAGGCAGTTTGCTGCTCCTCTGTGGTTTTTTAACCCCATATTTCTAAAGACCTTCCTTTCAAATGCCATGAGTAGCCTGCTGTAACCTGTGCCTTTTGGATGCTGGTCTAGAAACATCATGGGAATTTGTTGAGCTGTCTCTGAACGGGCTGACAGGAAGGCAGGGATTGGAGAGAGAGGAGTGGCTGCAGGAAGCCGAGGGTTAGGATAGAAAGCCTGAGCTCTCTCTGTCAGACAGAGACAGATGAGTAACATGGCAATTTAGCACTCATTCAGTGTGGCTCAGAGCCACTGAGAAACCCTCTGAGTTCAGAGCTATGTGGTACTTGACACAGGTTTTTTTCTAAGTGTATTTTACCATGTTGTAAATGTAATCTGTTTAGTTTGGAAACATAACGATACTTACTGAGTAATCTTCCAAAGAAATGCAGAGGGTTTTCTATCTTTGGAAACTTGATTTAAATGGAAACTTCCATTAAAGACAGCCATTTTTAAAGCTCTGACTGTGTCTTGGGTTGTCTCTTACTTTTTCTTGAAAACAGCAATGCTGCAACTCTTCAGAGAGTCCTTTCGTGTGTAAAGTGGCAACGGAAAATAATCTTACCAGACAAAGGATGTAGAGGTTTAGACAAGATCTATTTGGGGGCTTAACTGATTGTCAGCAGCAGCAGCAACACAAACTGCAAAACCTCTGTTGTCAAAGAAAGGTTATCTGAAGGTCTCTGGGTTTAGAGAAAAGCACGTCACTCTCTTCTTCAGCCACCCTCACACTCCACTCTGGCACATACTGTTGTAGATAGATGTTGGCTTCTTCAGACAACATATTTATGCTAATGAAACTCAGAGAAATCGGTGACACTTTATGTTAAGAATACTCTAGGGCAAACCACATGCAATTTCAGCTGCTCTGGGCCAAGAAGTGGCATCAAAAATAAGTCTTGGATCAAAAATGTTTGAGGATGATGGAATGCATGAACCAGATCATTTGTTGTGTATCACACATCTGAATGTGATTAACTCATATATCTGATGGACATGGGTCCACAGGCTTATTATTTGTAATGACAGAGAAAATACTACAGTTTTCCAACTAGGATATTTCATTTAAAAATTGAGATAACCAAATGCTTGGCTAGCTACAAATCTTCCTGTCTGCACTTCTGAGAACTGACTTTGACTTTTAGTCCAGTCATATGGTATGAAGATTACAATGTGAAACTATGATTAAGGTAAACTGATCCCAGCAGCATTTTCCTCAGCTTGGCCTCATTGTACTTAGGGCTATAGTATTTCAAAAGTAATGGTTTAGTCTTGCAATCTCATGCTCTTGGAAACACTTACAGTGATAATTAAGGAGACTGATTAAGTGATAAGAACTAGATTTCTATGTGGCATAATATTTATTTTATTTTTTTTCTGCAATATGCAGTAGTGATAGTACTTCTTATTGTATGTTTCTGGTGTTCACATTCCCACCTTCTATGTGCATAAACTTAGGTACTTGCAGAGTTCAGTACTCAATGTGAAGATGGGAGATAAATGTCTTTGTTAAAGAACTGGAGACCAAGGTATTGAAATCCCACAGTATACACCATGTATTTAGCAGTGATTGCTCAGAATGTGGACTTGAGCAGGGGCTTGACGCGGTGGGCAGACCCACGTTGCCACAAAGTGATCGAATATGCCCACAGAGGCGGCTGAGGGCAAGCACTTGTAAGGAAGAGCCTCACTACAAAAATGGGGCTATTTTCTCATCTCTTCCCCAGGGTATCGTGGGTGGAAGGGCAGGAAGAGCTGGCATTGGTGCTTCTTCCCCTGTGGTTTCCCTACAGCAGCCAGTGGGAACTGCAGAGGCAGATGAGTGCATGGAGCTGAGGAGTGGTTAAGCAGATGATGTGTCTCACAGACTTAAAATGCAAGAACGCTGGGGACAGCGAGTTTTCTCCACAGAGAGACAACATGTACTAAGCTAAAGATCAATGCAAGTTTCACCTCAAAAATTCCCAGTGAGGTTGGGTTTTGTGTTAATACATTCATCTGTTTCCTGTTGTTCTCATGGACAGCTCACAGCAGTCTGCCACTGTTTTCATGACATAGGTCACAGTACATGTCATGGGGAAACAAGTATAGGACATAGTAAAAAAATGGTCTTTCAGTTACTCTTTGGGAAGATTCAATTTATTGTGTGAGTTTCTCAGGTCTCATAGGAAATTGCTGAGGGTTTTTGGTTTTGTTTTGTTTTTTTTGGTGGGTTTTTTTGTGTGGTTTCTCTCTCTCTCTTTTTTTTTTTTTTTTTTAATGGGCCTGCTCAGCATCTGAACTTCTAAATACTTTAATTAAAGCACAGGGTTAACCAATGTAAGACTGCAAATCTGTGGGTCCTTAGCAACTGAATTTTGAATTGCTTCATCTATTCTGCACTACAACAATGACTCTTTCCATACAGCTCTTTTTATATGATCTGAAAATACAGATATGCAGAACTGAGATCAGCATGAGCTGCAGCTTCATACCTCTTTTTCAACTGTACATCAAAACTGTTAGCCTTGCAAAGGCATCTTCACCAGCTGAAGAGAATAGAAATGATCAGTGAGTAGAAATGACCATAGGAAAAAATGCAAACATTGATTTCTCGAGAAACATATATACTGGTGATATGGCTACACAAACTCCAGGCATGAGTTTGCAGATAGCACTAATGCTATTACTGCAGTTCAGAAGATGAGGCCTATATGTCTTGACTGCAACTGTGCAAACCCAAGTATGCTTCTGCCTGTGCGTTCAGGTGCTGTTGTGAGTGTTGTGGGGGTAACAGCCTCCCAGTCCCAGACTCACATCCCACAGAGAGGCTACAGCATACTCCAACCTGTCCTTGCCCATGGCATCTGGGTCTAAAGAAAGCACAGATGTTTGTGGCCTCCCTGGCATGCAGCTGTGATGTAGCCAGTGATTTTTAATCAAATGCATGGGCCAAAAATGTATTAGACCACCTAATAAATGACCTGTTCTTAAATTTGAGGATTTTTTTTTTTTTTAATGCATCAGTAATGTCCTTTCCATGTGTGTTTCTTAGGTACTTCTGCATTAGTAGAGATTGCTGGTGAGCATACCTGATTTTACACTCTAGCTGATGTAAACCAAGGTGCCTTCAATTGTACTGTGAAACTTCCATGAGGATATACATTAATGGAAAATTTGGGCAAAAAGTACAGAGGAAATAGCTGACAGTGTACTAAAATGCATACACCTTACAAACAGTGACTGTTTTAACTTATTTTCTGCTTGTTACAAAAAAATCCCTGTTAACTCCTATCTACTCAACAAAATGCAAAGACAATTTGTTTCACCAGTTTTACCAGATGGCCAGTTTTTCACAGCAATAGTTACCACTGGCAAGCAGCAAATGACATCTTGCTGAGACTCAAGTTTGTGATATACTTCTTTGAGTTCTGATGCCAGCCCTAATGGCTTAAAACTTCATGACAATTCCAAGATCAGCTATATGGAATAAAATAGCTGATACCTCATGCTAATCTATGAAACTTAATTCTGGACCTGTTACAGATACCATAAAGTAGCATGTCCATTGTAAAAAGCAATGAGAACAGTGCATCTTAAAAGAATAAAAAGCAAAATCTCAATTTATGTGCAGTCTTGGAAAAACCCCAAGACACATATTACTCAATCCTCATGTCCAAGAGCTTAATACACTACAAAATGCTGTGATGGGAAAAACTTCCTGTTACTTTGTTCATTTCTGTATGTACACACATAGAATGAAGAAAAATTGATTTAAAAATCCTATAGCAGCCCTTTAAAAAGCACAGCTACAGTATAAGATTATGTTGTTGTTTTTCACATGACAGTCTGTTCTCCAGGCAGGAAATTATGACACAAGTGCTCTTATTTCATACTCATGTACACATTGGCTCTGATCTTTATCTTGGAGGTTGTAGTGACATTCAAAAAACAAAACAAACTTACCCATTTGCTTTACACTCAAATTTGTAAAGTCCCTAAAATCCTGGAGGAGTCCCTCAGGACCTACTAGAAATGAGAAACATTTTACTTGTCCCGATGGTCTTGTAAAGCCTATTCTTTATTGATGATTAATGCTCTGTAGATTCAATGACAAAAATAGAGGTCTCAAAAGTCCATAATTTTTGGTTAAACCCTAATGATTCTTTTCTATACAGAAAAATCTAGCTACCAAACAGGGATACAAGACCCTTGCCCACACTGTGGGTTTGATGAGGGAACACACATCTTACTTATCATCAGGCTGGAGTTTCTGGGCCAGAAGCAGACTCTGAGATGGTGCTTGATCCTATGTGGTGCACCAATGGCTGCTGTGTCCGCTCTTACACCATGGCCAGGGCTATGCATACTCTATTTACATCTGTACTCCAGGAGAACATTCAGCCATTTTCTTTATCCACTGGGATCCCCCTTAGATTAACTTTTCCTTTTTCTCTCCCTTCCTTGTCCTTGTCTCCTGGGTCCTGCTTTGACAGGACATTCCCCTACAGTCATCCAAGCTCTTTGCCCTCTGAGTGTTAGGCAAACAGCTATATAAATGGCAGCCTGTCCCTCATGTAGTGTCACTTTGCTCTAAAAGAAATATGAGAAAGTATGTCTGCAGATGTTCTCACTCAGGAGACATCAAGCTCTATTCTTTAAGGTCATTGTCTAGCCTGGCTGGATCTGTCACCTTTGGCTTTTTATATACATTTGTCTCTGGAAAGTTGTCCAGATCCCTGTCCAACAGCTGGCACTTTGCAGCAGCCGCCACCAAGGGCCTCAACCTTGCTAAATAATTTTTAAATATTCCCATGCAGGACTGTCACGTTGTTTGAACTGTTCAGCTGATTCAGCACTGGAGCCATGGAAAGGCTGATTAATGGTTTGCTTGTTTTACAGACTAACAGTCCACTAGCCAATTGCCCACCAGTATTTCCCTGATGAACACAGGCTTGTTTCTGTGTTGCAGTAGGTTGCTGAGAAACTAAACTTCTACATTCCCAGACTGTTTGTGATTATGATAACAACTACATGAAATGGAGTGTCTATTGTCACAGTTAAACCTAGTATGTAGCCCTGCTTATTCATCATAGGTCATCAAGATGAATTAAAAATTTCATTTTAAGATGAGAATAATTTAATAATGAAATTCAAGATTGAAAAAAACCAACTAACCAAATAAAAAAGAGGATTCTTTCATTTAAGGATGAAAGAAATACAAAATAAAGCATAAGAGAGTGAAGAGAGAAAAAAGAAATACATTGGGTGTTGGACACAAGCTGTGTATTTATTAAATAAATAATTTTGTTCACTTCTTTCAGTTCAGTAGTATTAAATAGTTCTGTTTGAAAGCCATTGTCTTGTGTTGGCTCTTTTGATATTCAAGTGCAGACTAACCTGTACTATAGAAGAAGATGGGTTTAAAGTTCATTCTAAGGAATGAGATAAAGACATTGTAAAAATAAAGGGGTTTAATTTTTCATCTCTTACAGTGCTGAAAATGAGAGGTATTATTCATTATAATAGTAGAAGAGAACATTTCAGACAAAAGCACACTTTGCTACAAGAACATGTTTAATTTGCTCAAACACTTCTGTCTGAAGACTTTATATTGCCTATTATCTCCTACAAATTATGTTTCAGGAGTCACCTTACTTAAATATAACAATGGAGGAAAAAAACATCATTCAAATTTATCCTCTTCGCTTTACTAAAGTGCTTTTGATAGCTCTGTATGTTCTCTTTTGTCATACTTACTTTATTTGAGCTTGGAAATTATATACTAGTCCAAGTGTTTTCAGGGTTTCAAGACAAATGTTTGACTTTCTCTTATTAAATGCAAAGAGAAAAACAGTAACACAGTTTTAAACCCAAGCGTGAAGGACAAGAGGGAGGGAGTGGGTCTCATTATTAACACTTTTGTTCTGTTTGCAGGTTCCCTTATGTTTAAAAAATTTATAATTTCTTACCAGTTAATAGAAATGCCAAAGCTCTACTTTAAATTCATTTGCAGTTCAAAAGGGCTGGGAGTCTGGATTTCTAATTTTTTTTAATTTTGATTTTTAAGAACATCCCCCATTTAGGCTGTATATACAGTGTGTGCCTCCTGAAACTGTCACTGCAGAGGACAGGGATGAAAAAAGCTACACATTTCTCTTAAAGAGAAGTTATTTAGCCATATATAAAACCTTCACAAAGCTCAGCCCTGACACTGATGAATCACTGGTGGAATCCTTGGGTCACTCTCCCTATTAATAACTCCCTCCCTTATATTCACAGAAGCAGTGTGATCAACATCTGAAAGAAGTCAATCTCTCTCTAGTCTGCAGAGAATGAATTCTCCTGCAGGACATCTCTCACTGAGGTCAGTTCCTGTAGAATAAACAGTTTTTCACTGCACCTACAATTCTGTACAGGAATGGTTAGCAACTGACTTGGGATCAAAGGTTTGCCTCTGCAGCAGTCCCTTTTGGTTCAGCCACCTTCTGAATGCTGCATCCCCAGAAAAATCTCAGTCGCGATGAAAACTTTGTCTGTGGACTAAGCATCACTGCTGCATCTGACATGGGCTTGTATCACTGAAGACTGGAAGGTATAGGATGAAAGACACTACCATGATCCTCACAGAAGCCATGGTGGCCCAGAGTACTTTGTTGGCCTTTGTCTCCAAGGGATGCATATTCATTTTGCCACTGAGCTCTTCTATTCACATCTAAGAACAGTGATACAATACATACGGATCTGATGTGCAGTTCTGAAAGGATGATAACATTATGTTTTAATGTTCTTTGTTTTCATTTAGAATTTTTTTCCAGATTATGTCCTCAAAAGGAATACTTCTTTGTGATGTATTTTTATTAAAGCTGATGAATTCAACAATTTCATTAATTTTACGTGCTGAGCACAGTTCACAGCCCAATAAAGTATTGACGGCCATCAACTCTTTCCAAAAACTCCAGGGAACTGAGGATACTAAGAATTTTGCAGAAGCAGGCTTATCCCTACAACAAGGCCAGGATGGGCTCCATGCTAATGCCTAGGAAAATCTGTTATCTCAGGCCCATTGATCACCCTCACCATAAAAGAATCATTGAGCCACTAAAATGTCATTTGCCTTTGACAAACCTCTCAGTCATGCTTAAAAAGCAGCACAGAACAGAGGGCTGAAGATAGAGTTCTTGAAAGGTAGGATACTTGATTTTTCACACGAGAAAAATCACCATAGTCTCCTCAGTTCTCAGATGGATGGCTTTGATTTTAAAAAAACTAATCTAAACCACACATGTCCTCCTTCCTAAACACCTTTTTTAAGTACTTATTTACCCAGTTAAATATAAAGCCTTTCTCTATGATTCTTCCCCACTTTTTGGGATATACATTTCTGCTTATATAAGCACTTTGATGTAAAATACATTGAAGTCCATGGTTTCCATTCATTACTCCAGCTGCTTCCTTCCATTTAGCATCCTGATCGTATAGACACTATAGACCTGTAGTCCTTCACTTGTATGGGTGTAGATTTACTTATCCATACGTGCACTTCAGGTGAATAAAGCATTTGCAATCACAACCTATCTCTGCTACTATTTCCAGAGCCTGGGAACTGACATGATGAAATCTGGATGTGACAGTGTCCTGGTTTGAGTGAGAACAGAACTAATTCTGTTCAGTGATTTTACTTTTCAGCTCAGTTCTTCTAACTAACTG
>WUAM01000107.1:32116409-32134122 GCA_024336885.1 Actenoides hombroni | reverse complement strand
TTCCCTTTTTGAATATGGGGATTATATTTCCCTTTTTCCAGTCAGTGGGGGCTTCACAAGACTGCCATGACTTTTGGAATATAATAGAATTTTTTTTAGATTAAATTAGATTAAACAAGTTTAAAGACAAATCCCTCCCTGCCCCTGCAATAGTGCCTAAGGAAGAATGAACAATGTTTGAATAACACAAATATACATTTCAATAATTAATAGGGAAAAAACCCCAGAAGTTATATTTAAATTTCTAGGTTTACTACTCTTCATGCATTTGGCAAATGTAATATAAAATGCCCCAGAACAAGACTTCAAAGTTAGTTTTTCTTTCAGTATTCATTCTAAAATTGTCTGGAATAGCTTGCATACTTACGATACATATTCACACAATTTCTGTAAGTTATTGCTGTAAGATCTTTTGTATTTGGTTATTGAATAATTGACATCATTCAGAACAGAGAAATGTTTTTAAAATCTGTTTTTTTAATGTCTGAATGGTCTTACAAATGCTTTAGCATAACCAGCTTCATTAGACACCTTTCAGGAAAGATGTTTTCATTCTTTGCAGACAAGAAAGGAGCTGTCTTGGCCATGACGAGAAAAATTAAATTTGTGGTAGAAAAGGGGACTGAATCCAGCTCAAAAAGTCCCAACTTAAATCACTAGCTTTATGGTAATGTTAAGTCCATGTATTTATGGATTTTTTGTAACTTAAAGTAAAAACAAATGCTCAGAGTGAGTTCTTTCTTTCTCGGAGGATGGGCTAAATTTTTCATAAATCAGGAATGATACATTCCTGAAGTAAAATAAAGGCTTAACTCTTCATGTAACAATGTACAGGCAGAAACTGCATAACATAAACAAAGAAAAGAATTTATTTTTTTTTTTACATGTGAAACAAAATAGTGCTGCTTTGTTCTTTTAAGTGCAGAAATTCATAATTGCAGATTTTTGGAGCACATGCGTTCATAGTGGTTTATCGTTCTTTGTCTTTAGATACTTCCGAAAGCTCACATGAGATTCGTGCCATAAATATCAAATCACTTGTGTAGCATTGTCATGCTGTTGAAGATACGTTGGCACTTAGATACTCCAGACAGCGGCACTGTAGAAACATTAAGATAGATAGTGACTAATGACAGATTTTGAAGTCAACAAAAAAGACCCACCTACTTTCTCATAAAATCCAGTCAGGGCATAACTTTAAATTTCAGATCAGCTCAGGAATGTTTTAAGCTTCTTTATTGCCAACTATTCTACGTAAGGATAAGGGACATGTCCTTCTACACCTCATAAATTTGACATATTGTAGTTTGAAATTTTCCATGTTGCCAGATGTAGCTTACAAACATTAAGGATCTTATGGACAAGACTTTATACTCTTAGTCTCTACCAGTGTTATTTTTTTCAAGCATGTGTTTTATATTTGTCCTTTCCATGAACTCTCCATTTTGTTTAGTAGCAATATTAAATTATTTTACTATAAATCTAGTTTTTTAACTACTTTGGGGTTCTTGGGATGATTGGTGCATGCTCAGAGAAGTTGTATACATAATTTTTCCCTCTGGAAGTATACTAAATACCCATAAATTACACTGAAGTGTCTTACAGAAGAATGTCTACTATTCTGCTGCAAAACCTTAGTCCACCTCCTTATATATAGCAGTAACATATGGTAACTTAAAAGCCATGTAAAGTTAAGGCTCTGGCTTAACAAATTAAATGATATCTTACTCTTTATCCAATGGATGTTTATACACTGTCCAAAATAAGATCCTATAATTCGCTACTAGCATAGCTGCATTAATACAAACTACCAGTGTAGCTGGCAAATTTGGTGTCATGCTTCCTCCACTCTGCATCTTCTACCTTAGAGCAGGTTGGCAAACGTGAAATCCAATCCCTGGGGATTTAGATGAGGTCTAAAGGAAGAAAGTTATTTTGGCATATACAAAATATAACTTACAAATTCACACACATATGCTGTGTTCACTGGTTTTTGTTTCACCAACACGAATACAATATATTGCTTATTTAACGTATATGTTTAAATAAAATGTAAATTATAGCTCCCTACTCTTGGTCAGTGAGGTTTTCTTGCTTGAGCATTTGAGAACTGAGTGAATTAGAGAGAATCTTCTGCTGTGATCTGGCTAACATGGATACTGGATTGAGTTAATATTGAACAGCATGAATGAGAAATGCCTAAATGTTTTATAACAATAGTATTCAGGCTAGATAATGTAAATTATCCATGATAAAAAAATTGCATACCACCTCTCTGCCTCAAGGAAAAATTTATTTGAACTGTGCCTGGAGACAAACCTTAAGAAATAACAATTTGTACACGATCATTACAACAACTTTTGACTTAAGCAGTTGTATGTGGTGTCCTCCTCCACATGCCTGAAACCTTTGATTTGACCAGTTACGCCTCTAAAGATGCTGACCTCCTCCTTCACATGTGGATGCCAGTGTTCTGAGCAGTGGTGCTGAAGAAATGCCTGCACTCCCTCCCAGAGTTTCAAGGCTCAGAAGAACTGCCCCTGGCTGTGCTCAGGTCTAGAAACACAGGAAGTGTCCAAGTTGTGTCAACACCAAAGACTTATTGTTTAAAACAAATTGGTAAATCCCATTTGAAAAGGCAGTACCAACAATTTTCTACGAGCTTTTACTGTAGAAGCTTTGGAAGAGATATATTTTCTCATTACTGCCTAACAGAGCGAGTTTCTTCATAGATTAAACCTTCTTTAGAGTACTGCTGCTTCCTCTAGTATGTATTTGTCTAGTTCACCAGTCTTACTCTGCTGTTTCCAAAAAGATAAGACTCTGTTCCACACTGTAGTTAAAGTCTTCACAGATATGTCCTGGAGGAGGCAATATTAATTTCCTGAAAAAGTAGTTGCTTTTCAGAACATGTTCAGTTCTGAAGTTTTAATACAAAACCTTCTTTCTCCTAAATCCAACTTGTTTCCATGGGAAGAGTCATATATCTTGAAAAATGCTAAGCAAAATCCAATCTGCATACCCCCTAGGGCTAAGACTTTACCATATGTTCTTTCCTTATGCTGCTGATCCCTCCGGTTCTCAGAGAGGAAATGCTTTTCCAAAGACATCTGTGAGCATATACCAAACACATTTGTGAAAACAGAGGAGGAGCTTCCACAGTAAAGTGACTTCTATGGGAAACACAGATGTCTTCCTTTTTTAGATAACAAGCTAGCTTGTAACCAGGCTATCACTGGTTACACCACTGCTGTTCAGGTAAAAGGCTATTACTGCCCTGTAACATCTGTTTTGTTTCATTCAGTCCTCTAAGATTTGAGCCAAAGGGGGCAGCAAGACCTCTTCTCCATAGATTAATTTACTTGGCCTCAGATCCACATAGAGCAGCTGTCATTCACACAAATCATTGCACAGATTAAGATTTGGATTATTTTCCCCTTTTCAGTGTTTTACTGATTAAATGCCTCAATCAGACCTGATCCCTTGCTACACTGCTGTTTATTCCCACCATTCCTGAATGTGTGACTCTTGGAAAACCATGCTGGTTATGAAGACACCAGACAGATCTGGGTAACCATTTCTAAAGACTGTGGCTAGTAACAGAAGTGCTGCAGTTTTTGTTTCTCTACGCTGAGATAGGCCTGTAGAAATAATTAGACAGACTAAGCTATGTTGTGGGCCCACACCATCCTCAGCCATTAAACTTTTGCCCTGACATCTCAGGGGAAAAGGGGATAAAATTATGTGAGATGTACTGTTCAGGTAATCATGCTTTTCCCTGCTCATCTCTCCTTTCAACAAGACACTCTATGCCTATCCTTTTCACCTTTGCAGCACAAGGCTGGCTTTGCTGTGTGTAAGCTCATATGGTGTCTCAATAACCAACCATCCTCCAGTTCCCTAAAGCTTTGTGCTTCCCTTGATGCTTTTATTTTCCTATACTTCTTCTCTGCTATGCCATTAATACAACCTTGACACAAAGCTTGCTAAGAAAATCACATTGTCCTACTGCAGGCCTTTTATTTCAGTCGATCAATCTGTTCAACATAACTTAGCTATAAAAATATTCTGAAGTGTATCTTCGAAGAACACCAGGTTGAACTTTAGCCAGGCTAAATTAACAAAATTAACAAAACTTAGAATTTCATTTTCTTTCATTCCACAAATTTAATTATTTCTCATATTTCCAAGAAGTGGATGAAGAGCTGGCTGGAGGGGAAACCCCAAAACAGAGTATATGAAACCTGAGATATTACATGCAGCATGAAACACTGTGTATGTTTGTGTGCATCCATCTTGTTATGTTTTCAAATAAAGCAAACAGCTGTTAACTGTAAGTAACCAATTTATGTTTATGCTGCTGTTTTTTAGGAAAGATAATAAATAGCTTATTCTTTAAAAGTCGAGATAATTGTGTTTTTAGATTCTCCAGAACATGGTTGCTAAAGTCACAAGTTTCATGGGGTGAAGAAGCAGCACTTGTAGTTTTTATTCTAAAACTGAGTCCAAAGCTAAGTGTGTAGCTGCTTTTATCCAGCTAGATATGCTTGTACTCATGGCTGGCTGGAGTCTTTTAACCAGGATGATTTAGCACTGGGCTAACTTGCACTTCTGTATATGCAGAATGAAGGCACTGCAAACTCACCCTAGGTGGTAATTTCACTGCAGGGGATGTTATCAAAGTACCAGGACATTAGCTATGCTTACATGTGAGAAATACATTTTATGCCATATATGTATATATAGCAATCCTGACCTTGGCTCCAAGTTTTCCTGTGTTTTCAAAACATATACATAACAGATGTTTCTTTGTTTCACACCAGCCACTGTAGACACAGCTGATACTTTTCAGTGGACATGTTTATTGAAACTTTCAGACAAAATGTCTCAATCAACTGGTAAGCATTTTAATTTGAAATCTGCCTTTCTTCTGTGCAATATGATGCTTGCCTTTTGCCTCAGTCCTTCTCACAGATTTTTTTTTTATATACTCCTGCCAAGTTTGAACTGTGCTTTACCTGGAGTTTTTACTTCTCTCTGGGCTGTGAAGCCCAGATATTTAGACTGATTTTTTTTCACCAGGATGTTTTATGAATTAAGGTGCAAATAAAAAGGGGGAAACAGCATCCACTTTTAACAGAAGTTTACCACAGATCTTAAGGGTTCAAAACTGGTGATTTCAAAGACAAAAATCAAAAAATCTTTGGCCTGATGGAAAAGAAGACCCATCTTTCTGTACCTTTTCCAGCCTCTTTCCTAGCCCTGTTTCCTCTCCTGGTTTATTGAAGCAGAAACCACACGGCCCAAGAGAAGTGTCTGGTACTCTAAGTACTTTGTATGACAGTCAACCAGTTTACAGCTCCTTATTTATGGAGAGTATGTTAAATTATGTTCAGATGACCTGATTTTGATCTCACCTGTTAAAAATCAGGAGTAATTTTCACTTAAGCAGAAGAGTACACAGCCAAAAGACAGGCATAGGCAAGATCAGTATAAGAAATGCAGTTGTTGGTATGTTGATATGTATACTTCCTTGCTGCACCAAATCAGCTGGGGCTTTCATCATAGCATGCACAAAAAGGCTTCCCAAATGTGAAATACAAAAGATGCTTAATTCCTCTAATTTCTTCAGTGAAATCCTCTTCTCCCTTCAGGGGTGGAAATGGCCATGTGACTTTCTGAACTGGTTAGACTGGCTGCTAAACATGCAAAATATAGCCAGGTTTGATAGATCTCTTCCTGCTATTTCTTTTCTCAGTGAACTCACTATAATTTTAATTCTACCTCAGGTCTTACAAAGATAAGGCATGAATAAACTTATCAGGGAGATATCAGATACAAAAGCAGCATTCAGGCAAATTTCCCTCTCCTCAAAGTCTGAGTGTAAGCAGAAACTAAACCAGGAAGAATAAAAACATGTAACTGAAAAACAGCTTTCATTTTCCTCTTTCGGACATCCTATCCCTATTTCATTAGAAAACACTTCTGTATCTTACAAGAATTCACTTTAATAATAATATTTTTAACATTCATGGTTAAAACTGTTCTTCATAGCAATGAGTTTCTAGTATTGCCCTTTTTCATAGATAAAATGGCTTTTCCAGTAGCCAAAAAACATTTTCTACACAGGAGAACCAGTTTTCACCTCCCAGCATCTGTTGAAAATGCATATCAAAAACTAGTACTAGAGAGTCTGTGTTTAACTTTCACTTAGCAGTGCCTTAATGATTTTTTTTTTTTTTTTTTTTGCCTTTGGCCTTGTCAAACATGCACTTAAGCACACAAAAAAGAGCATCTGGACACCCTGCTGCAGCTTGGCACAAGACACAAAACAGAAACAGCCTTTGCTGTGAAGCACACAGTTTAAAGCTCCATTGATGTGTTGAGACAAAAAATGCAGCAGAACTTGTTCTAGTTCAAAGGCTGAATCTTGAAATCTGGAGTTCCCAAGAGGAAAGCCGACAGTTGGAGAAATGTTGAGGACTCTGTTGCATTTGCCTGGGAAGACCTCGTGAGAGTCCTTTAGTCAGATATATAGGCCTTTCTATGTTGTTTTTTTTTTTAATTTAAGGGGTATTTTTATAAACAAATTCTTAAAATATAGCATTGTTTTGAATGTACGCTTTTAAGCTTCCTCTCATTGGTCTAAACGTGCAAAACTCATGTATGAAATTGTTCTTTCACAACTTGTTCCTGAAGGTTACAACTTCAGAGTCTTCCAGCTGACTACCCAGACCTGAGATAATTTCTTCATTCTATCTTTAATATAAAAAACAGGTGGCCAGTCATCCTTACTCACGTGTGTAGTCCCAAGAATTGGCCTCACTTTCACTTTTTGAGGAATAATTGATCATCATGTCCAGCTCAGAGCTAGTACTTAAGCTACTGACATTCAAGAAAAATCCCTAAACGACACAGCCAGTGCACCACTGAACGGGAAGCATGAGTGCAGCGTGATTCCCAATTCATTCACTAAGTCTTTCCAAGCGTATGGAGGGTGATCTGTGAGGACAAGAACCCATGACAATGTCATTTATCTTTAGTTACTTAAGAGTTCAAGAAGCACATTTCTTTTGATAAGAATTCACTCTGAAGTGGATTTTTTTCTGCATCTACTTACTTTGCTTTCAGTGCAGGGTGCTTTGCGAAACAACAGTTTTGAGTTGTTCTTGGTTTAGAATCTCCACTTCATGTGTCTCTGTAGGTAGTGTTACAGCTCAATGTAAACTTGGTATTTTTAAAAGGAAGAAAAATACTTTCAGTTTCTCTTGGTTCTTTGTAATTAAAGGAGGAAAAAGCTGAACCTAGGTAGGAAGCAGTTTTCATAATCAGGATGCAAGCCACTTTAAAGACATAAAAGGATGAAGGTTAAAAAAAAAAAAAGCTCAACCCTGAGGCATTGTCTGTCAATGCATTAAGGGTTGTTTTAACAGCATGTAAACCATGTAATCTACTCTTTCTGTAGCAACTGGGGAGCTGTATGAACTGACCCCGGAAGAAAAAAATGTTCAGAAATCATAATGCTCATCATTGATTAAAAAAATTGCCATATATATCAAGACAAAATATGTTCTCAGAGAATCATAGACTAATTTAAGTTGGAAGGGACCTCCAGATGTCTAAGTCCAATCCTTTGCTCAAAATAAGGACAAGGTTAAGTTAAATCAGGTTGCTCAGGACGTTGTCCAGATGGGGTGGGCTCCATCCTTGTCCATCTGCAATGATGGAAATGCCATAAGCTCTTGGAAACCTGTTATTGTGTTTGACTACATTTATTCTGAAGAATTTCCAATAGCAATTTCCCTTGCTGTACCTTGTGTCTGATGCCACTTGAGCTTCTGCTGTGTACCTCCAAAACGAGCGTAGATCCATATTCTCTGACTCCCCTTTAGGTAGCAGAAAACAACAAATAAATTCCTCTTTTGGGCTAAGCAAATTAAGACACATCTGGAGCCATAATAATTGTGTTTATAGAAATTACTTTTTCTAAAGCAATGTTGAGCTCCATATGTATTGTGTCTTAGTGGTTAAATCTATTTAAAAAATAGTTTGTTGGGAAGTAAGGCAGTGTTTAAAGTTTCAGCCTACTACTTGATAGTCAGGCATCTTCTTGTTCTGAAAGTCAGGCATTTTGTTGGCAACCAAGGACCTTAAACAAATTAATGGTATTTCAGCCTTGGATGAAATATCAGCTCTCTCTCCCCAAGAAATACTGTGTCTAAAACCTCGCTTATACCACTCAAGTAAAGAGACGTGACTAAAGGGACACACCCAAAAAGAAGAAAACAAAGAAAGAATGAAGCATGTGTCATTTTCATTATTACTTTTCTAATGATAATTTAATTCCACTACAGGTCATCTGTACTGTCAATCATTATGCCTCATAAAAACTGGAATACATGAGTATGTCACTGAGATTTTAAAGGGAAAATTACACATATTCCAATTTTCTTGATGTGAAAAAATGTTGGTGAGCTCTCTACAGCAGGTCTTCATCCCACGTGGGAGGACATCCTAGTTTAGACCTGAGCTGCATGCTTGAAAAGAGACAGGTTGGAATAAAATATTGGTATGAAACCACTCTTGATCCCTCTCATTCCCATCTGTCTTGCATCTGAGGCCAAAGGGTTTAGCTCTGAGGTCTTGATCTATCTGAACGAACAACTGGCCATTTAAAACAAATACTGAACAACTATTAGTTAATGTTTACACTGCAGAGTTTGTTATCGTTATATTTAATGCTGTAAAAATATATAGTACAATTATGATAATATGTATCATATGTGTCTCAGAAGGTCTACAAGATAAAACCCTAAGGTTTTTCACAAACAGAATTGTCCTGGACCTGTCCTATCTAGAAACCTGTATGTTGCTTTCACCATCTGAGCACTTTAAAATGTGATATACCTCTGGGTCAATGGTTTTTCACTGACCTTCACTCAGTGTTTATGTTACGTTATCAGTAGGAGTGCCACTGGTGTCAGCAGGATGTTCTGTACTTGCTTCATTCATATCAGTAGAAAGTAATACAAGCACGATGCTGTCCAGAGGCATCTGGCCTCTGAAAATACACCTTCTACACCCACTGAACTTTATTTGCATTCTTGTGAACACAAAACGTTGCCTCTGACCAGAAAATACAGTGCTCTAGTCAAAATAGATGTGGTCCTTCCCAACTTTCACAGCATCTGTTTAGGAGACAGACTCTGTTTGACTCCAACTGTGACAGGAAAGGTGGGTGACTTTGTAAGAAATGGATCTGAAAACTGTCCATGTTACATGCAGGTTACTTCTCTCTGCATATACCTAGAAAAAGAAGGGCAGAATCATGTAAGTCACATCAAGAAGCAGTTTATTCACAAGGCAACCAGAAAGCCTGGCAGACAAGACATTGCAAATATCTTGCATATTTATTTTAAGATGGACCATAAAAACAAGAGATCAGTATCACCAAAATATATGTTGCAATGGAGACCAAGGCATCAGATAAATTGCAGTGTTTGGCCTGTGTTGGAGAGACTTGCCTCAAGACTCAGTAATTGCTACAATCTGCTGTGCAAGAAGCATGGCATGAAACAGGTAGGTCAAACCAGAGAAATAAGCTCCATTCTCTACAAAGAAATTACACTCTTGCATAAAACCAGGGCACTCTTTCTGGAAGATATGTGTATATTCATGTAGAAAGAAAGAACCAAATGTAATTACTTGCAATGCTACCATACATATAATTACAGTTGTGATAATATGTGAAATGGGCCAAAATATTTGCTGGGCTCTTTTCTTTAGAAGGACCCAGAAAATACCATAATAACAATCCTACCAATCTAGCAAAGGACAACTTTGGCTGCTACACATGGGCATAGCTTTGAAGAAATTTGGCTGTCCTGCCAAATGCGAAGAGACTTCGGGGGTTTTTTTGTTCTCTGTTCTAGGCTAACACACAGCCTGAAAAGTAAAAGTCAGGCTTGTATTATTTCTGAAATACATTATTAATCTTTACTTTCCTGCTTTAGGTCTTTCTTTTGTCTTCTAGTTCAGCAGTTTTCAAGATCCTTCCAATTTATGAACGTCAGAAACATTCCCAGTGGGAAATTTCCTATTTATGTCAGTTGTTGTAAAGCATTTGCAAATTTGCTTTCCTTTGTCACTTATCACTGACCCCTTAAAAGCAGACTCCAGTCCCCTATGCTTCTGCAGCCTGCAGCCTGAAAACTACTGATCTCCATACTTGCACATTTGATACTGTGTTTCTCTGTTACTGTGTTTTTAAGCAGCTTGCTGCCAACAAGGAGGTCAGCATGTGCTAGCAGCTCATGATCTGGAGAAAAGGAGACACTCTGGGTCATTCCTCATGACGGCTGTGGGAGTTCTGATCCAGTGTCTATTCAATTGCTACTTCAGTTTCTCAGATCATGCAGGCACACAGACACACACACACACAGAGCACAGCACAGAGCATGCTAACTTTTGTACTTATGAACAAATATCTACTTCCTATTTACAGATTTACAAGCTGAGTTAGTCATCAGTGTTGAGTGGATTTTTTCAGATCAAGGAAGAAAGAAAAATTGCATGGGGACAGCAGGATTCAAGCCCCTCTTCTTTAATGAGGACTCCCAGCCTCATCTGCAGTGACCTTCATGGCAGGCCTCCCACGGCCTTCAGTCGGGTCAGGGTTTTGCTTTGAAAACTGCATGCTGGAACACGTCGCTTTGCTCAAAGAGTGTTTACAGCTTGAGGGAAATGGAACTTGCCCATTTAATGTAGAGGGCTTTAAAATCCTCGAGGGATTCATTTTCCAGTGTTAACTTCCCCAGCATAATACACCGCATTGTAACCTCAGACCCAGGGGTTCAGCCATCTGTGACCAAGACCCAGATTTGCAAAGAGTAGCAGGACTCCAAAATGACATCAATTTGTGCACAATAGAACATTACAAAGCTCATTGCTTAGATGTACATTTTATTCCCTGTATAATGGGGGAAATGTAGTTCGAGGTTGCCCAAGGTTAAAACAAACATGACAGAATAGCAAACTCATTTCTACTGTTTTTCAACATGTGGTTACTTTCTGTACCCACAAGGGACTCACTATCCATATCCTTCTGAGACCAACACTAGCCACGTAGTTATGTCAAATGCTTAGGAGATAAGTGGTTTGATTACTCTAAGCACCTCACTTAATCTACCAAGTCATGCATTTCTACCTGATGGTAAAAATGTAAAGATTTTATCTTTGTTATTTTAATAAAAAGGTGCCCGATGGTACCAGTTATCCCAATTGGCTCATCGGAAAAGTAACCAATAGATACAGAGAGGCAAACTTGTAATTTTGATGGCAAAATAGGTTTGCTATAACACAGTTAGCTTTAAACAATGGTTCAAAAAGTGTGTTAACACCCATTTGAACTCCAGGAAAGTGAACTGTTATTGATGTTTTAAAAACATGAGTCTGTCATACTCTACCAGCATATAAAGACATATGAGTCTGTATCTATCAGGAACCCAATTCTATTTTGATTAATATATTCTTAACCAAAAGCTGTAATTTCCTCATTTTTTGAAAAACATTGGTACTGGCTTTTTTTTTTTTTCCTGTTCCTCTCCACTAGACTCTTTAATGATGTGAATGCCATTATCCCATTTCCTACTGAGTTTGCCTGAGAATTTAACACCAGAAATTACTTGCTCCTGCAGAGCAAGTAACTATGACAAGCAACACAGTACTATTGTTAATATGCTGTTCCAGATGCTCAAGATAATAAAATAAGAAAATGGCTTTTAGAGCAAAATTTACATGCTATTTCATCAAAGCCTGTGCTTTCCATTAGCAGGAAGCAGAACATCAACAAGTAGCAATCACAGCACTACCATTTTTGCCCCTTTAATTCTAACACTACAGACTTAAAGGCAAGAAAAGATCACTCAAACAGAACAAAGACTTCGGTTTTTTTAGAAAGATATTCCTGTTTCTAACCATAATTGCAAAGATGAAATATCTTCTTTTTTTTTTTTTTTTTTGTACTCTATTAAAAATGTTGAATTTTACTTCTATGGTGAGCTTATCTAGCTTCAAATCTCAGCCTTAAACTGGATTTTGCAGTAACATTGCCTGCTAAAGGCTCTGACAAAGACAGGTCTGTTCCTGAAACCTGGAAGCTGGACTCAGCCACACAGTTACCACATCACTGTGTTCCCTTCTCACCATAATGACACCTTATACTTCGTTGTGACAGATCAAACTTTAAAAGTTACTACCTTCCTAGTCACTTTAACACACTTCCTAAGTACAGGGTTTGTACACATTGTACTGCCTTTGCTCCCCTGCACTTGAAGCCAGTTCTGTTTCCTTAGGAAATCCCAGAGCATCCATACACTCTCTCATAGGGCACCATTGTAGGGACTTCCAGGGCACTCTGACTGCAGAGCTTCTTCCTTCGCAGCTGTACAGGACTGAACTTGAAGAGAGACGCATGGTGTATAGCAGTATATATGCATGGTCACTCCTTACTTTTTCATAGTAATGATACAGAAAATAAGGAAAGGTATACTTCCTACTTCAGGGTCTTCACTACTCTTAAATTCCCATTGCGTTTTCACTGGAGACCTCTAAAGCACCCAGATATTTTTCCTGTAGTTTCAAGTTTCTCCTCTGAAACACTATGAAACTAAAATTGGTATATGCTGAGGTAAAAATATCATTCCTCCTTGTTTGATCTCACTGTTCAATCCAACCTCTTCAGACTACAAAACCAACTCTCTTCATCTTCACACATTTCCAAATGTTAGTGGCTTGTATATCTGTCCATTCTCTGACTCTTTAGGCAAATTGTTTTTGAAAGGGTTTGCCACATGTTGTCTTCTTTTTGTTCAAATCCTCATTGAAATGCCTATTTTATTTTATTTTATTTTATTTTATTTTATTTTCAAAATCCTAGCTACCCTGGAGATATTGCATAAAACTAGTTTCACTGAGTTTCAACTTCCCATTCTTTCAAGGTGTTTACAACCTGACTAGCAGCCACCTAAGTTCTGTGTTGCTTCCAAAATTTGATTCTAATACTAAATAATGGAGTCCACCAGCATCAAGTATTTATAGTTGTGGACCTTCATAACATCAGACAGAATCCATAGGGCTTACAAAACCAGACTTCTGAAACTGCCACTGCTCTGAGTAAATCACAGCACTACTTAACCTTCTCTTTGATAAGAAGAATATATTATGATCCTTAGGATCAACATTATAAATCATGGTGATTTTCTCCCAAGCCTTTATCAAGGTGTTTCACTGACTGGCAATAAGATAACATTCCATTAGTGATCATATCAGTGATCATATCATAAAATAACTTAATTAATACAATTTCAGGGAGTGTCTGGTTATAACAAAGAGTGTCAGGATAGGGATGGAATCTGGAACAGGCTGCTACTTCCAAAAGGATGCTATAAACACAGTGTTAATGAGATACATTCCCAAGTGCGTCCTCTCATAGACTTTTTTCATCTGAAGCTGATGCAGTGATACAACAAAGCTTGTGTGATGGTTTGGGGTTTTTCCTGGACAGTAGGGGTTTGAATTTCCTGGAAAAGAAGCAAAATTGGGAATCCATTTAATAACATCTTCTAAGCGTTGAGCTGATCTCTGACAATAAGCTCTGTTTGAAGCTATACTTTAAGAGGATGAACCAGTGTTCTGTTCAGTTTGCTGGAGCTTACATATCTTACTCAGCAAAGATAAAAATTGTAATTTCATAATAATACCCTAGTCAAAAGAACATGTAATCTGGGACTATTTCTTGTACAGGTCACCAGGCATTTCTAAATGACAAGGCCATCTTTTTCAAAGCACTCCTTCTTCCTCAGCTGAATGAAAATAAAATACTCTGTACCTCAAAGGAAAAATCAAGCTATGACTACCCTATCCTGACAAATCATGGAAACTGCTCAACAGAGAAAACTGTCTTCACTCTTTCTGCATCTCTCATGCATTTCCTTCACACATGTAGCAGCCTGGTTTCCTCCAGCTGTTACTCCTCCTCTATTTCCACTCTTAGAAATCCTCAAAAAGGGTTCTCAGGATTAAATATTACAGAGGGCAGGGGGGAGGGTATCATTCCAAAGAAAAGATTGTAGAGATTAAAATACAATGTAATAAAACAAGTCTTTTAGAAATATGCACTTACAGGCATTTAACTATAAGCAGACTGTTTCATAGTTTTTATTACACTGGACTCCTGCCAATAAAAGAAAATCACACAGAACATGCAATTTTCACAATGAGATTTTTCTTTTATTGCATCTCACTACCAGAGACAACAGTCACCTTCACTGGTGCTCTGCCTTTGGCCCCCATCTGAGGTTTAGGCCATTAAATTGCTTCCACATGACAGGACTTGGAATGTTGAAAAGCAATCTAACTTATGATTCTGAAGTTTGGTTTCCTTTCAAGAGTTGTATTTCAAAAGTTTGCAGCTGAACCCCTTCCTCTTCTAGGTTCAAGCCAGGATCATTGAAAGGTAATTTAAACACTATGAGAGGATTGTAACTTAAGCTCCTTCTCTGTATTCCTTTATTTTTAAACATGAAAGAATTAAGAGAAAAAACCTTTTAGAAGGTATCAAGGGCTAATATGTCATTAATTGCAGAAAGTATCAGAAAGAATGAAGATTGTCTGACTGCTGTTTATTTGCACAAGTCATTTACTTTACAATTCAACAGCTCATTTTCAAGTTTTCCTCTCCCTGACACGTATTATGAGACATGCTGATCTAGTTTCTGGCAGACTAGTGCTATACAGAATGATGGATTAGGATACTATTGGCCGGTCTTCACAAATATTTCAGGGTGAAGAAACCTACCCTTTTTATTTTTGTTTATTCCAGTCCCTCTTGCACTGAAATCTCTTTGCCTAGGAAAAAGAATATGTATCAGCATTTAAGCGCTCTTGATGCATTTGTTCCCAGTGGCCATGAAAGGGATGTGTTCATTTCTTAGCTCCTTGATTCCATGTGATCATTTCACTAAACTGAGACTCACTGTCCATTTTAAAGCTCTTTTCAATAAGCTAAAAAGCAACATAAGTGATGTATCAACATTTGGATATTCTTTGTTTACTAAACAGAATACAAACCGCCTTTTTTTTTTTTCCTGGGGTCCTTCTTTGCACTATCCAGCCTTTATTTATGGCCTGAGGGTTAGTATTATGCAAACAATCATTTATTTCAGAAGAAATGTGATCATTACTAAGATATTCCATTGGTTAAAGAAGAACCTCTGCTTTCTTTATCCCAGATGGGTTGAGGTAATTGCCTTAGGCTGAAGGCAGGAGAATGGAAAACAGATGAAGCATGTTGATGATTAACCACACAAAGAAACTGCCCAAACAAAGAAAGGGCTGCAACAGGAGGAGAGAAGGTCTCTCAACCTAGACAGGCATACTGGAAAAGAAATGGCATATAGCTGCTCTCTACTTTGTAACTTCACAAAAACTGAAGAAGAAAATAATTCACCAATTCCAGTGGACTGATCTGTGCGTATGCAATCAAACAGGGATTGCAGGCATCTTCTGGTAAGAATGGAAAAGTGAGAGCCCACGAATGACACTGGTCATTAATCCAAATGCTGATATGAGGAAGATTGTTTAGAGCTGAGGCTCTTTTTCATTTTGGTCTGTTTTGACTCACACTGGAGATCAGAAGAGTCTATTTACCCATGTTAGAGAATCAAATTAAATCAAGAAAGATGTCTTCAGGTATATTACCCCTATATGTCCTACTAACCCATATGTCCCAAATGCACCAATGTACTTCATATGGGATTCATCTTACTCAACTAAAGCAATTAAGGCTTTAAAAAGTTTAAACATTTACATTATTCATCCTGGCTTCCTTTGTAGTTGAATGAGAAAAATAAGGAGTGATTTACATGTCTTGTCTTAGCCATCGGTCTTAGAAAGAGATGAACTATGCTCTGGAGGTGCTCAATTCTTTCTACTAACTAGAGGAAGTCTATAGTGGGTAGTACAGGCTTCAAAGCCTAACCCTGAAGCACCTAACTGAGAGAAGACATCTTCGTATAGAGGGAGTTCACTTTCTGCTAGAGAAAAGTCTCTTCTAGACATTTCCAGAAGCCTGGCAGTGTTATTGCAACAGGCTGTTTTCATCAGGCAATCTCAATATTAATAATCACAGGGGTTTTTTTTATTACTATTTTTCCCATGAACAATCCTTAATGCATTGCATGATACTCACTGCCAGTCAAGCATCATTTTTCCTGATACCAAGTCAAACTGAAACCATGGTCAGTATTGGAGATACCTCAGAACAGTGTTTAGCACATAGTGTTCACCAGCAGACCCAAGGAGACATCTTTCGAAACCCTCTTGGTGGAGACAAACTTTTGGAAGGTTTCCAGTGTATTTCCTTGTTCTCTAATAAAGGACGCTGAATGTCAGTGACACACAATCATGTTCTTTAAACTTGGTAATTCTTACTGAGCCAATCATTCCCCTTCAATCAATAGATAGAGGATATTTTGAAAAAATTTGCTTACTCCACATTGAAAATTTGTGTTAAATTATTTTTAAAGAAAAAGTATTCCTGCTTTTGCACAGCTTCAAGCTTAAAAGTGTAATAGTTTATAGAGAAAAAAAAGTATTCTTGGAAATGCAAGGCTGGTTTATTTGGGTTACTTCTGTTGCTATTTTGGTTCTTAAATAAATATGACTTAGTCTGGAATATGAGTAGGAGCAATGCACTAATACTTCATCAGCAATCATACACTGTTCCCTTTTAATCTTTTCTTCAATCTTAACTTTTTTCCTCAGTTACAACAATAGAAATTTCCACAGGCAATGGAGATAGAATTTTTGAAGCTAGGCTAAAAGTAGCAAAGACCTTAAGTATTTAGTATTTTTTACTTTTAACTGATAATTAAAATAAAAAATCTCTATCACACCTCTGTTAAGAAGGAAAAACATGAGCCCTGTGAAAGCCAAATGACTCTGTCCATGGACTTTTACTATCTTTGTATCAGGCCATCATTAAACATTTGCCCAGAAGTGCAATTATTTTAGAAGTTTTTCCACAGAAGAGGCACTTATCAAAGTCATATAATCCTGGAATTTTCAGTGAGTTTTATGATACAATATTTTTTTGAAGCAGTGGGTAATCTGAGATGAGCTCTGGTCTATCCAGAGTGAATGCCAAATCTGTTCATAACAATGAGATCAGAAGTGCATACCTGGAATCCCTTGGAGAGAAGTTAGTTGGAAAATGTTACACCATTAAATAGGTGATGTGTCAGTGAAATATTTTCTGCACTCAGGCCTTGTATTAGTAGAAGTTTTCCTTGAGCTTGCTTAAAAACATGATTTGGAAGAATTTGTCATTAATGCTTCAAAACAAGGTTTACCATCTTCAAATAAAAGTTGCATTACCTGAATAATCTCTTTTTTATACACTGGATAATTCCATCAAAGAACCTAACAGCTTTCTTCTCTTTTCTTACTGACGACACATTTCTGATTTCTACTCAGGAAAGGACTGTGGCAAATATTCAGAGCAATCGGCTGACTTTTTATTAGATTAAGACTGCTTCATGAGGTTTTGAGAGTGCAAATACCTCATATGTTTGAACAAATGAATGAAATTGTCAATCTTGCCATCTAGTAGCAATACAAGTTTTAATGATTTATAAAAATTTCTTTTGACTGT
>WUAM01000107.1:32097995-32115604 GCA_024336885.1 Actenoides hombroni | reverse complement strand
GTAAAGCATTTTCTTTCTGTGTACCTTTATTACTCTTTGAGATTAACCACCTGAGATGACATGTTTTTGATTTTCTTTTGAGAGCACATATCTGTTGCATCACTATTTTGCCAGGGGCCTTGAAAGTGCCCTAGCAGATGAGTGCATGCGTGCTTATGAATTTTGGATATGAAGAGAGCTATTTGAACAGCTACAGACAGCTCCATTGTGTTCACAGCACACTCTGTGAAGTTCCTTTCAGCTACATGTCACTTCCAGTTTACGTTGTCTGAAACTTTAACAATGATAGATGGTGATAAACTCTTTTCAAAATCCTTGCTCAATCAGGAGCTGATACTCAAAACCGCCTGCATGAAATTTCTAAGTGTGGTAATTTTTTCAGTAATTGTGAAATAATTTTCATGGACACATTCAGAATTTTTTCGGACACTCAGGTGTTTTATTTTACACTGTATATTTACACCATTTACCTATATGGAAAAAAGATAATGAACAAGACAAATCTGCCATATGAAGAAGACACAAATGAGAGGTGCTCAGTGCTTTGCTTACAGAAAATAATCTTGTTCGGTCTCATACCATTGTCAACTCTAATTTCAGCTCAATCACTCTTTGCAAAGGCTAGGAGTACTTGCTTTAACAGAGGAGCTGGCCTAACTGTTCTGCAATAACTCCCCCATGTGGGCATTCCATTTTACTCTATATTTATGCATCCATTGTCAAAACAGGAAAGTTGTTTCAAATACTGGTCTTTCTTTCAAGTATGGTGGCTGCACGTACAGATTTTTCTGGCACACTTACAACATATGGAAATCTTTATCTTGGTTTCTCTCCCTGTGCCAATAAAATCCAGAGCATATCTTCTGTGCTAATCCAAGCCTCAGCATGGGCAGACTATTCTGATTCCTACAGTTTAGGAAGGACGGTTCCAGTTGAATGAGAGTGAGCAGAATTTCTCTTACTGGTAAAAGAAGGCTAAACAGTAATATTTTCCTCTTATTATTTGGTTGAGTCTGACTCCTCTGGAAGCTCATATTGACCAGCCCAGCTTTACCTCCTTTTGTTTACTGAAGTTAGGCAAAGCCTGTTCTCTGTCAAGGGCTCTGAGCAAGTCTGATCAGCCTAGTCTTTAAAGTACCAGTTAGAGCTGATGGAGATGCACTGGCAATGCAAACGATTTGGAGGACACACATGACTTGGAAACTTTGCAGGATTGCAGACCCCCAAAACTGTGTCTGGTCAATACAGCTATGAAACTTCGTATCAAAATCTTAACATAATTAATTGTTTCTAAGAAGCTCAATCACACTAATTCTGATTGCTTTCCTAAATGTTACTTAGAGATTAAAATGGTCATCTAAATATCTGATGGGCTTTGTGAGAGGAAACACTGATTATTGTTTTCACTTTAGAAAGGCTAAAATTGTAAGTCTCTTAACTGACAGAATACCAAAGCATGAAAGACAGTGCCACATTTCTGCTGCTGGTAGGTTGTATCACACATGCATCCCACACAGGCTTTTCTGTGGGCACTAAATGAAAGTTGGCACAAAGACAGAAAGAGATCCTCCAGTTAGCTTCCGTCTTTGAGATGGTTGATTGAACAATAGGCCACAAGTAGACAGGAGGGAGGTTACTTTCAGTCTGAGTAAACACTGCAATTTCTGACCCAGAAATCTTCCTTGTGGCAGCTCTTTGGACTATCAGGAACTTGTCCTTTGTCTAGACAAGAAGAAAATTGTGAAATTACTCTTCTTGGGTGTTTTCTTTTCCCTTAGACTTACTTCATCTGGGAGCCAAGATACCCAAATACCACAGTAAAGACTGTTTCCATCCTTTTTTCAGATGGACCAGTCCCAGAAAGTGTTGGCATGTCTCTAGGCCACTTTTTTTTTCATGTGATTCACATGGTCCTCTTAACTTTAGAAATCACATGGCCTAGTACAGCTTTCAATTGCTTTGTATACTTTAACATGATCTCAGTAGAAGCACTTACTGTGTGGCCTTATCTTTACTTTTATTGCACCCGGAATGCTGGACGTTACACTGAAAATAACACTATTTGGCATTTTTCTTTCTATATAGAAAAATATAATACAAGTTTTGCTTGTGCTAGTACTAGTCCTAAGAAAATCTCTAATAAAGGAACAGTCTCTCAGGAGAATCTGTAGTTCTTCTCACTGCTTAACAAATCATCTCTCTCTTCAAGTTTCCCAATTTCTCCCGTGCTCTCAAATATTAAATTGCATTTTTGTCTTTCATACTGAGAAACAAAAAAGATCAGTATCTGCAGACAGAGAAATAAAAGGTGGAGGACCATGTGCTAGGCAAAGATAACCTCTGAGTCTTACTATACTTCTGGGTATAGGCAGTGTCACACAAGCAGGCAATATAACTTGCATCATTTGCTAGATGCCTTTTAGTTCCCCTTTTAAGTAACCAAATACCACACACATCTGCATTTATTGGGGTAGCCTTCAGCACAGGAGCAGACTGAGTACCAGATTGGTTTCCTAGAAAGTTGCCTTAATTGCTCCATTACCTCACAGTTTTTGTGCTAAAAATACAAAGGTAAATGGTTTAGTTATGCCCTTCAGAAACAAACCAGTATGCTTCACATGTTACAGAAAGATTAAGCAATCGGGGAGAGTGACAGATTTCTAGGAACAGCAAATTAGAAAGTAAAAGAGGGAGAATTTTGTGCTGCTTCCTCTGCTGTCAGCAGGAGGTCTCTGCATGCTGCAGAACAAGACACTGACTTTCTGCTTCCAAATTATGGGCATATTAATTCCTTCCCTTTCAGCCTGACTGCCAAAGCCAGGTCGAATCAGACACTAGTGTCATTGTAGTGACAATTTTCTCAGTAAGTTTTGTTATCTATGCAATGTCATCAATGAGTAAGACAGTAGGAGTCTGGTTTTAAAGTGAGAGGGTACTGTCCCAAACATTTGTTCTGATCTCTTTAGTAAGACAGGTTGACAAATGTTGTGCAATAATCTGCAAACCAACACTCTGAACTTATTCCCCAAACTTTTTTTTTTGTATTACCTAGTCTGATGTTTAACAAGACAGTTGTTGTGAATGGTAATATTAATGCAAAGTACGTTTTCCTTACAGGTGCCTGCTTTCACAGCTGAAACAAACACCCAGAAGTTGTTAATATATACCTAGACAAGTATTCTTATTTGGTAAAGAAAATGGTATTGATCTGATGGAAGAACAGTTATAGAGATAGATATAAAACTGTCAGGAAGAAAAATAAATGGGCTAATCAGCAAACACACAAAATGGTACTGAAAGTAGGTGAACACAACCTAGTCATCAAACATACTCTATTACAAATAGACACAGTAATGCTAATGTGGTGCTTTATCCTTACCACGAAAAGTAAGTGTACATGAATTTAAAGACAATTTCACTGATAAAAAAAAGCATCAGTATTTTTTGTATTCACCAGTACTAGACTGTTCTGGTCTTTTGTCTCCCTCAACATATGGATGTTTTACTTGCCAGTTAAGGCTTTCAAATAAAAAAATTACTTCTTTAACCCTCATCAGTCTGATTGAGGCTGAGCAATACACTACAGCCTTATTCAGGTACATATTTGGGTATCCCCCTAGATGTTTTTTCACTGCTTGTCTCTGTTTCTAGGTACTTTCATATCCTCATGAACCTGTATTTTACTGAACCACAAAAATTAACTTTCAGATAGGTAAGTGATAAGCCTACAAAAATGCAGTTACTTGGCATCACTTTGATGGGAGTTGTTTGCTCTGTGATAGATTTATATTACTGGATTTCAGTGAACTGTAAAGGAAAAACAGCTACTGCTGTTTCAGAGTACACTCTTTTCCTCTACTGTTCTGAAGTCAATGGTTGAGATGAACTACAATGAAAAATTACATGCCTAGAACTAGTAAGAAATCTCTGTTATAGCTGATCTTAATCCCAAATCACAAACTTCATGACAAAATCTCCTTACTGTCACTGTAGGAAAACATAATTTGAAGTATGTTGAAGTGCTGGTATGGCATAAAAGGGACTACAGTCATTCCAGATGGTGGGAAATTTACTGTACTACTCTGCTCCATAACTGGAAGAGAAAGATTTCATTATTTCCAAAATAAATCTGAGAGGTACAGCTATCATTTCATATGATTTCATACGTGTTTGTCTGAAAAGTACCAACTGAAATGCCAAACACCAGTCATTTGCAGTTCCTCACTTCAAATAGATATTGTATCTGTAGGCAAAGATAAACCAGTTTGGAAAAAAAATGGAGAAGGAAATTATTTATTTAACCAGGTTCTACTAAGTAACAGCTCCATCATCTCAGAAGCATTTTTCATTGCCCCAGTAAATTTCATTATATTTCTGATACTTCTGCAGTTTTTCATAAAGATCTGTTCTAAATACAGAATTCCTTGTTGTGTTGCCCTATGTGAGGATCAGAAAGTGATCTCTAGGTAATCCTGTATTATACATCAGACTAGTCACCCTATTTCAAATGTGTCTGACAACAGCTTTGGAAGGTCTGGACGTTGTCACAATCTGATGTTTTGGTGTTTTTTTAATATCTGGGATTTGATTTTCTAAGCCTGAAAGTCCAGCATTGCTAGCTCTCTTAACAGGGGGATCCAGATATATAAAGAACATTCCAATTTGTATATCTTCTTAAATGCAATGACATCGATCAAAACCAGTCCCAGAATCTGATACTTCTGTTGTTGACAAGTCACAGATTACTTATTTTTTGGAAAGTCTTCCAGAAACTACTCCCAGTGCTGTCCAACACCAGTGTTATCACATTTTTTCTTAGTTCTTCATTTTTCTGTATTTATCGCACCTGCTTCATGTAAGTCAGAACTGTATTGATTATCATTACTTGGTTATTTGCGATTGATAATTAATCACACACTTACAGTATACATCAATTTAAATTGAAAACTCAGGGCCATTTTGCTTCATAGACAGCAAGCTGGCTGTTGCTTGTCAATGAACTCAAGTGTCTGATAAAGCTTGTAGAGTTTATAATGATTTCTAGTTGGTAAATCATACTCTAGGTTACAAATAGTGGCAGAAATTGTTAATGAAAATTATACTGAAATCAAGAATAACAGAAATATCTGTGCTCCCACTTTTAGGTAGTTTTGTATCTCAGTGACTATAGTACTGCCTCAATTACTTAAAAAAGACCTAATAGTAGTTTCTGAATATATAAATAGTTCCTGTCCTTTCCAAATCCACTTCCCTATTGACTCTTGGTTTAACCCCAAATAAATTTATCAATTGCTTTGGCACCCCTAATAGTCATCTGTTTGTAAGAATTCTAACAACTGTCACTAAAATTACGATATCCAGAAGTCATCACTTTGAAACACTGCTGTGCTTAGAAGCAGAGTTTCTCATTTTATTTTAGGCTTCAACAGATGAATGACAGTCTAAACTTCTTCTATTGTCAGTGGAGAGTGACAAGAGCCTTCAGAGGACAATTACTTGTCTATCTTAGATCTGTGTATTTGGATAAGATGAATTGTGTTTCCAGGATGACTACTGCTTTCCATCACTACAGAGGAAAAGTTTGACACCTAATTTTTAGACCATTAATGCTCATAAGACAAATGCTACCTTTAATGCAGAGTTTATTTACAGAAGTTCATGTTGGTTTATTGAATAGTCTGAAAGCAATAAAAAAACCCCAACAATTTTAGTTGCTTGCAATTACTTTTAGTACCCAGTAACAATCACTGTCACGTCTTTGAAACACCTGTGGAAATTAATGTTTTGCACACATTCTTTTCCTCTATCTACCACATCAGTTTATTGGAACAAATATTAAGTTATCTGTAACATGACCTTACATTTTCTACTGTTGTCGTTGTGTTGTGAGGACATTTTGTGTTATGCTAAGAAATGAAGCAGAGACACGTTATACAAATCTTTTTTGCCCCTCCTCTCTGAATGGATCATTAGGATGCTTGAAACATTCACTTGAAGTGCTGGAACACTCTTGGATTCCCAGAATCTTTACTCTCAGCTTTCTCTTTTCCTGAAATAGAAGTCTGGATTTTGTTAAAGCACATAAATAGCTATGAAGAATATGATATTTTAATTAATTTCACAGTGTGGGATTTTATGTACTTTCAGAAATGGAGAGCTAGGAATGAAATGACTCACATATGTTACAGATCCTAACAGATACAATAGGCATGTCCAACATCTCATGGTTCACATATATGTACATGTAATTTTGTCCCCCTCTAGCTAAAGTGCAATAACTTTATGCTACAAAGTCTTGCTTGCTTTTTGATTCCAGGATTTGTGCTCTTGGCAGCACAGTGCTCCAACATCAACCATGGGTTTGGTTAGTGTACAATCTGCTAATTATAGCCTTCCTTTTCTCAGGAGTTGAAAAAGATAAATTTAAATCCCTGTGGTTGAGGAGAGTTTGCAGTCCAGCTTTCCTGTTGCTGAATGATTTTTGCTGCCATTACATGAGTGAATGAAAGGTAAGACTTGCAAGCCCCATTTAAGGCACACCTCTCCCAGATGCCCTTCCGTATACTGTGTTTCATGCCTTCCATACTTCTGACAAATTTGTAATAATTTATTGATAATACTAAATCTTGTGACTATTTTTGGTTTTTAAAAAAATATTTTTTCATTTCTGGTGGAAAATACTCAAGTTTGTGCTAGTGTCCAAAATGTGCACAGGTAATATAAGTGTTTAGAATCACTATCTGAGCATGAATTTCAAGACTGCTAATCTGTTCTCCCTAAACACTTACCCTCACTCTTCAGAGATTGTAAAGCTCAGTCATCATTAAGTTGTGGTGCTAAACCCATTCATTATTTGAATACTGATATGATTCAGCTTTTTCTTTGGAATAAATAACATCGCATGGGTTGCATAGAGAAAGTGGGTTTACATCTTTATTAAACTGGTTGCTTTTTTTCTTAAGGTCAGTCTAATGACAGGACAGGGCCATAGTGGATAGTCATATGTGCAAGAAAAAGATCTAACTGGCCAATTTTTGCAAACAGCTGATACCACATGATAACAACTTCATACGAGCAAGTTGAAGTGTTATGTGAAAAAATCTAGTCTTTTTTTTACTGTTAAAATAGTCAGAAAAATTACACTTTAAGCAATCTCAACCTAAAAAATAGAGGACAAGGAATTAGTGGCTTTTACAAATTAAAATCCTATTTTCTGATTGTTACAGCACCCAGCACTTGTCAGGCATATTTTTGAATGGCATCATACGAGAGCTGGATGGTCTATACCAAGCATGGTGGAGTTTAGAGCAGAAGGGCCAGTCTGCTATGACTCCTACAACATGGGGAGCCAGTGAGCAGAGTTACAGCCCCTCTTACCATCTTCTCCATATTTGAGCTATGATATTGGTGCCTACCACCATGTTGTGAATAGCACCAGTATGCATCAGAATAACTATCGCTGTTACAGTGTCAACTTCAGTAATGTAAACGATTTTGAGAAGTGCTTTATCTTTGAGATATTTTAGACAAATGGAATTTGTAGGGAACTGACTGGAGAGGAATTGATCTTTCTGATGAGATTCATCTGACTAAATGGATATGTTTACATTGAAGATATTTACATCTGTCAAGATCAGAGTTACCCTTTGCATAGAGGAATGTATATAGGGCCTCACTGGTCATGATTCCTCTCATCTTCAAGCATACACTAAAGTAGTACTGATAGATATGGTCTATTTTTCCATGACTGGTATGCCTTCATAGATGCCTATATGGAAAATGTTTAAAATTAGGTGAGACAAAATCTAGCATCTGTCTCTCCAGATAAATCTCATGGGACTGATCCACAGTCCACCAAAGTGCATGTGAGGCTGTCTGTTGACATCTCTGGGTCAGAGATCATTCCTTTCTTAATGCAAGATATACTGTAATAAAGAATAAGTGTCAGATTTCTTGAGCTTAGCTGCCAGAACCTTCTCAGAATTGTGACACAGCTATGGGAATACATTAAGCTTACAAAAAAAAAAAAAAATCATTTTCTCACATGCGTCATTGGATGTGCATTTGGGTGTTGGCCATTTTCCTTTCAGCTCTTGATTTAGTGAGAGAAAACCAACTAAATAATTCTCATTTATTTATTTATTTATTTAGTAAGGGAAAACATATGGAAACCTCTGAAAAATTCCAGGAAAGGAAAAGGTTTGACAGAAGTGAGGTATGTGCAGAGTACCTTTGCAAAGTATGGGGTGGGCAGGGATGTGCCACTCCAGCTTCTCAGAAAATATGTACCGACTCATGTAAAAAAGCAACACTTACTCATATTATGACCAATGTTACAAATTACTTTGCGTAAACATTATTCTTACGGCTCTTGGGCCACAGAGAGTGCATAAGGTCAGGGTTTCCATGGACAGCAACAGATGTTTTGTATGACAAAGAGAGTCCTCAGAACCTGGCATGTCCAGGACTTCATGGTGAGGTCAAGAAAATGCATGCTAGTACAAGCCAGGTAAAAAACCAAAAGTCTCTTCCTTACCATCCCATATTTTGAATGGTCAAATGTTATTGCCACAAAGTGAGTTATTGAGAATTTCCACACATTTCACCTGTAGAGTGTTGTACCAACTGCAAGAAATATTTCAGACTTCCAGAGTGCTGGGACCTGGAGGTTATATCATAAAAGAGGATCTCCTCTTGTTACCTTTTGTGCTACAGTCAAGGATCATATTGCACTAATACTGCTTGTAAAAGATCCCTAAGGTCTTTTCAGTGAAATGCAATATCTTCTGGGAAAAAAACCCAAAAACTGTTTTACCTTGTTAATTGAAGATCATATGTGATACAATATCTACTAACCATAAATAAACCCCTTTATGCAATTTTCCATACCCAGTGATAGAACTTATCAACTGTGTTTCAAGATCGCTACACCCAATATGTAGCAATGAAATTCCATCTCTATATGAAAAATTATCAAGTATTACTGAATATCAAAGGTCAAATTTTCAGCTGTCTGACTAGGAATTTCTAAGCATGTGCTCCAACTTTAGTTAAAAATCATACAAGTTTTGTTCATCATGAAATATGTTTTTATTAGATAATGCTGCTGCAGTGTTGAGAGAATATTTATGTGGAATGATATGACAAACATGTCATCTATCAGCTACAAATACAGACTAATAAATCATAACATGCCTTAGCTATAGGATCAGTATCACTGAAGAATCTTAATGTGAAAAATTAAAATTCATACATCAAAAAAATATGATAGTAGAAAAGAAGCACTAGAAAATGTACTTTCCATGAACAGTCTTTCATTGGTTAGCATACATGTGTAGCTTCTAAGCAAAACCAAGTTTAATATTTCAGATTAGCATGCTTTGTTTGGTTTCTTGGGTTTTGTGATAAAAAGGGCCTCCTAAATGTGAGATAAGAGATAAGCCTCTCAAGTGAAAATCTTTTGACTTTCACCTAAAGATTTCAGACTTCTGGATACATTTTTTAAAAAAACATGCCACTATAACAACAGAAATCCAGAAAAAAACCTGTCAATTTTATTTAAAAATCTAACTTTTGCATCATCATAACCTGTATTAAGCTCTTTTGTATTTTCTACTCATTGTGGAGAATCAAGTGTTTCAGTCACAATTACACAAAAAGTTTTTTATTATTTCTCAGGCTTATTTAATTTGTTGGACCAGAAAACAGAAAAATTATTTGAAATGTCCTTAAATATTCCAGTACAGTTTAACCATAACCTGAAGAAACAGTAATAAAGATAAATTACACTGTCAAATAAACAGTGCAAGTTTTTTTCTGCAAAAGTGACAGTGACTGAATTTTAAAAGAGTTTTTACAAGTTCAGAAGAACAACACAGGTTGAAAGGAAGCATACTGCAAGCAGTAACTAGCATTACCCATTTTGACTGCGGTAGCTGAGTTAAAACTCAAGTGTCTTGCGGATTACTCTGGGCAAGAGGAAAAACGAGTGATAGGTATCTTAGACACAGATCTGTCTGTCTACAAGAATGCAAAAAATCAGGAGGTGTTAAAAATCCCAGTTTCTCTACTTGCCTCCCCAGACACAGCTCATCCATGAGGGAGCCCAAGCACTAAAATGTCAGGTGTATTGAGTCCAGTGACAAAATCCAGAGCTAACTACAGTGGGAACTGGGATTTCACCTGAAGAGAAGAGCCAGAGTGGTGCTGAGACAATAACCTCTTGGTAATTTTAATGGCTCAGAATAATACCCTTCCTCATTCAAAAGTAAAAGACAGTGAAGCGTTCATTGTAAAAAATCTATTAAAAGGAGGTAACAAGATGACCAGTATCTCCCTAATTATGTTTAATTATTCATGTAAATATGCCATCAGCATTATGTCAGTCACAGGAACCAATATTTAAACATGCAAGTAAGAGCGTGGGGAGACTCTACTTCTGTGTACACAGGCTGAGAAAAATTTCAGGACCTCACTGTCACAGGTTACATGTCCAGCACTTTCTGAAACCTGTGCCTAACCAGAGGTTGGCTGCTGTTTCTCCAGACTCTGTTCCCTCTCTGTGAACAACAGTACTCGGGTCAGTAAAGTCACTTTCAGGGAATCTGATGAGGAATTTTATCTCCTCCATTGGACAGAAATCCACTGGGAGGATGCTCTGGGCAGCATTCATTAGCTTATTATCTTTTCCAAGTTGAGGCACTTTCTGTGTGGCAAGAGAGAATTAAACTTAAGGTTTAATGGTTTTTTTGCCTTGTGAATTTATATCAGAAACACTGGAAAGCACTGAGAGCCCTCATATAACACTTCTTGACATCCTGTTTGAATTGCTGTAGGTATTATTCTTTGTGAAACATGAACCTCCTAGGACAGTTAGGGCCTTTCTGGTCTCATACCAATAATGCCTCCAGCTGAGGCACAGGAAATCCAAATTGCTCTTCAAATTAAATTACGGGAAAACTTGATTCCTTGCTTGTCTCAAGCAAAGTTAATGGGAAACAGATGCACTCTCCTGGAAAAACAGTAAGTTGTATTTTTATCTACTGTTGGCTTATCTTTTGGCATACAGGGTTAAAATGATAATAATAACTTTTCTTTTTTTTAATTTTTTTTTCTGATTAGTAATGCATTTTATTATTAGGCTTTTGCAAAATACAAATGAAAACAAATTACCTATTTGTATTGATATAGATAACTGGTAATTACTGGCAAAGTTAAACCATTCTGATCAAAAATAAAATTGGTGTCCTTTCCAAAAAACTGAAGCAAAAGTACCACTCATAATCCAAATTGATACAAAAGGATGAAATACATAATCATCTGTTGTAACAAAATATTCAGTTCAGACTCAAATGAAACATTTTCTTTTGACTTGAGCTAACATTCTGCTAAAATTAATCTCCCCCTAACACAAAATGAAACTCTGTCTTCACTATAACACTGACCTCTCCACCCCCACTATATGAAACTATGCAATCCACTGGAGCTATCACTTCAGTTGTGATGAAAGAGGTGCCTGGGTATCCTTTATCAAAACTCCCAAGATAATGTTTTAGGTTCATCAGTTAGGTGATTATACGCTGTACAACATATGAGCAGCTGCCAGTGACAGCATCAGGGAAACAGTACTGCTTTCAAGCTGGTTTATATCCATGTGTACATTGATTATTTTTCTCCCTTGCATTTCTCAGCACTGTGAATGGACAAGGTTAACATCTTCCTCCTCCCTCTGAATAGGGGTGTGTGAAAAATACTCTTGGAATATAAAAAGCATTTTGTAAGAATTTCATTGACGATTGTTGTGCTAAGTATATAGAAGAGTCAGCAATGATCAGGAACATGGCAAAGAGGTAATGCCTTTCCTTCTTTGTGAACAGAGCTAGGGTTTTTTAAGTCAAAAATTGCTTGTAGTTGAAAACAGACAGAAGTCTGAGTGTCCAGATTAATAGGACATTTTGTAAGTATAATGCAAATGATTCAGGTCTCAACTTCCAACTATACATGACTGATGTCCTGAATTCAGTGAGGTTGTCCTCACTGCAAGCATGTAGCAGACAGATTAATCAGGCCTATTCATATCTTCATAACAGCTAAGTCAAGAACTGTTCACAACACTGAATGTCTCAATGCTGTTGTGAAATTCATTTTTTACTGTGACACAAAAAGCCAGTGCTTAAAATCTGTAATTTTCATAAACCTGACACATTCACCCAGCTGCATCAATTCACCATGTGCTAGTTTACGCTTTACCTCCCATTATTCTTCCCCTTCTCACTACCATCTCCCCAGCATGTTGTGAGTCACCTAGTCTTTAATTTACCTGTTCTTTACCACTGAAGAAGTCCCTTAGCAAATTATCAGCGTTACCTTCCAGCTTTGAAAGGAATACTCATTCTCTAGTCCTCATTGATTCCTAAAAATATATGACATCTTAGAAAAATGGTTCTGGTCCAGAGCACACACACAGGTCTTAGCAGAGCACAATCCCTGGTCATAGTGGCATTCTCCCATGCTTTAACTGAGGTTTATACCCATTTTGCTTCTTTGCTTTCTTGAAAACATGGGTTTAATCATCCCTGGGGACCTTGCACTTTGCAGAGGATGAAATATATTAGAGAAGCTTTAGATCCCTTGCCAGGGTAGAAGTTTCTCCACTTTCTAGTTTCTTTATCTGGCAAAGTGCTTTGATGAGGAAAAAAAAGGCAAAGCACAGAATTTTTTTGGCAGCACTGCCTCCTTCTCCTACTGCAGAGCTGCTGCACAGGCTCGCTCTGGGCTCCTCAAGAAGGCCTCCTCACAGCCCCCATCTAACTTGCTCTTGGGTCACTCGACTGCCTCCTTCTTCACTCCATACCACAGACTTTCAAGTAGTGACAGAGTTAAATACTACACATATTCCTGTGTTATTGTTTATATCACTCCTTTCTGATCTCTTTCCAGAATGTATTTTTATAATCTTCCACTGTAATAGCCTAGCTTATTACATGAAGTTTTTTTGCTTGAAGCTACAAGTAGTTTTGCACATAAGATAACAAAATAAGTAGAAGCTGAAGAAGATTTATGCCTTCATTGCCCCACTGGCAAAAGGCCTTATCTAGCAAGAAAAACACATGTTGTTAGGAAATGCCATGATAGAGGTTTTAGACAACTCTAAACATCTTGTCACTGAGGGTAAGTACGTCACAGAAAAGGACTGCTTGTCCTTTGTCTCATGAAATGCTTGTCCTCAGGGAGAAAAAGTAGTTACACAGCAGCATAGATGGTCTCTCAGCATTAAAAGAACGGCAGTTCAAATCATGCAGGAAAAGCAGAGAGACAGAAGGGCAGGTAACATGAACAAATCAATCGTAAGCAATTCCAGGGTTCATGATTGAGGAAGGAGTGGAAGAGCCAGGGATGTGTAGCATTGGGAAGGGGAGTCAGAATTGTAGTTAGAAAACTGAAAAGGAATTGTTTGAGGCAGAGGAGAAAGAGTGGTTCTGGTTTTAATTTTCGTTTACACGTCCTACACAGAGCACCTGCAGGTGCTTTAGGCTGATGATGGCTTTTTTTTTTTTTTTAGATAGACACAGCTTGCCAAAGGGATATATATATGTACCAGGCTTCGGACTTTCCGTGTGGCATAAAATCATTCACAGGCTTGAACTTTATTTAGACACTTTTTTTCAGGAATTTGAACATTTTCTGGGAGCAAATTAATGGTATTTTGGTCACCCCTCTTGCTATGGCTATTGGATATTACCTACATTAATCTTACAGAACTGAGGTGAGATAAGAGAATGTTATTATCCTATGAGGCACAGGAAGATGTGGCTTGCCCAGAGGTAGCCTGCCATGACTAATTGCTGAGTAAGCATGCAAATTACTGGCCTATTTTACCCCTGATTTCATGTCCCTTGCTGTTTCCTGTCACCACATAAAGCTGAGATCTGCACTGATAGCTGCTGAAGGGGTTAACCTCCCAGTTAATTTACATCTGCTTAAACAACCACTCCCTGAGTTGATTTGGCAGCTCTAAGTCCCAACAAGCTAAGATGTGTTGGTTCCTGTCCAGTCCTGCCCCATCTTCCTAAGTGGCATTTTGCAGGTTAAGGCTGAGGGCCAGGTCCTGCTCTCACACACTGCTGGATAAACCTGCTCTACTCACAGATTTGTCCAGTCTGACTTTTCCTCCCTTCACTCAGCCTTAGTTACTCAGATAGCTGTATATTTCATACACTGCTGTCCAGTTTATCCTTCTTGGTGTACCTCGGACTTTACGAAAAGCTAGTGTGATTTTTTTTTTGAACACACAATGTTATCCTGGTGTAACTCCAGGAGGTTTTCTTCCTGACTAGTTCTTGATTCCATCAAGGTCAAAATAAATAATTTGCAAAAGAAATTGCAGTTTCAGCAGGTTATTACTTCCTTGAAATACTAGTAAATTCCTCAGTTGCTGCATGGTACTCTGTATTTCTGGCTATTTCCCATCATAGAAAAATTAAAAGAACAGTACTTGCAGCTGCAGGAGTGCTCTCTCAAGTCTAATATGACCCTGCTCCTTCACTGTCCTTTTTTGGTAATGTTTGGGTTAGGTTCCCGATCTAAAACAAGCTCTCTGACAGAAAAGTGCCTTGATCTTTGCAATGGTGCAAAATTTCAATCTCCTCATTAGTTTATTTACTGTGTTTTACTCTGGACTAATTGTGGGTTTAAATGTTGTGATTATTTTTAATGATATTAGTAAGAAACAGTCCTGCTGCTTGGAAGCAAATTAATATTTTTCAGAAATGGTAAAAACCAACAACTTTGGAACATCACAATCAAAGTCTTAACTATAAACCAGTCATAAATTGGCAGTCTAGTTTCCTCAGAAGTATTTCAAGGAGTGATTTACTCCTGATGTCACAAAATTTCTTTCCATGTTTGCTGGTGACCAGCTTTTGCTGACACAGACTCACTGTGCCAGATACAAAAGACTCTATTAATTCTCTTAAGTGGGTTTTGAACCAGACCCGAGGGAGAGAGAAAAAATACCAGAAGGATGAGGGTTACCATTCTAGCTATGACATGGAAAATATTCTGCCCATGAAGAGGCAGTGGAAGGACAGAAAAGAGCTTCCCTGCTTGCAGTGCACCCTGAGAGGGGAAGGCAGCAGAGTGTAAGGCACTGCTCTAGTTTACATATCAAATTGGCTTCATTTTGCTTACACTGAAGTTTTGTGGGATTTCATCTGTTCACTGCCATTTTAAGAACTGCTTGGAGTTTTTTACCATGCTTTCTATATCTGAAAGTCCATCCAGGCTGAGGTAGGGATGGGATTATAACACTGAACTGTGTCTTTAAGAAATGTAGACAAGATGAAGAGGAAACTCAGGTTAGTTTAACTTACTTGAGGACAGAAAGGGCAGCCAGGTAGGGGAGTTCTAATGTCTCCTATTGAAGCACTTTTGAAGAAAAAAATATAAATAATGTTTATGCTTTCTGGTGTCAGAGGGAAAAAAAAAAAACAAACCAAAAGAGAGAGCTATATTTGCCTTTAGGTCTCTTGTTCAGCACAAGAACCAGAGTTCTTGTCCTTACACCAAATGTTTTACAGAAAAAAAAGTATTGTATAAAATGAATACTCAAGCATCATCCCTTACGTGTTCCTCACAGCAATAGCTTACACCCAGAGTGTTTTACAACACATGCCCATGTTCCTGCCTCTGCCTTCCACCTCTCTGGACAGAGTGGTAACCCCAAACCCCATTCAAGCTGTGACAGCCTCTCTCCTCCTTTGCATGGAAGCCTGGAGCAGGGTGCTGGGAGAAGTATCCATCATGATCCTGACAGAGGAGAGTAGCAGGGACCTCACACAGGTCCATGGGAAGAGGTGGTCGCCAAGCTGCTCAGCTCTCTGCAGGTGTGGGCAACTCTAGACATGCCTGCAGAGATGCACAAGCATCTGAGGGGCACCTTTTTCTGATATGCAGCTGCTGTAGCACATGCAGTCATCTCAAGGAGTGTACAGGTAACCCTAAGGTGCCAATTAAGTACCTTTGCTAGTTTAACAGCTATTAACAGCTAGTTCAACTGGATATGCAGCTTTCAGTGACTGTGACCAAAGGGTTTGTGTTTGCTGCATCCACACAGTTTGTGTGAGCAGAAACCACACTCCAACCCAGACCTACCTTTTGTCATAGCTCCTCTGCTCTAAGCTTCACCCTAGGGAACTAGTGAGTAATTAGTGGGGATAGATGGATCTTGGAGCATGAATGCAGGCTTGATCCTTAACTAATAAGAGAGCTTAGACCTCCTCAGAGGTAATACAGAACCAAGCAGACTCCCTTTTCCAGCTGTTTACTTGTCTTGGTTGCTCATATTGGGTACTTGATGGCAGAGACTACTTCTTAATACAATTTTCATGCTTTCCAGATGAAAGAAATTATGATGAAAATAACAGGGGCAGAAATGAAAGCACTTAGTTCTTATTTTTACAACAAGTTTATCTGAAGTTTATATTATGCCTGGGGAAGCTAGTGTGCACTACAAAGTCAATGCCATGCTGCCTTAGCTGCTCTGAATGCAAGCTGTACTGATTCAAAATGCTTGCACGTGGTGCAACTATTCCTCCCACTCAGAGCAGGGCATGCCCTATATCTCTTTATTTTCCTTCCAGAGTATTGCTTCATTATTATGCTAAATTGCAGAAACATCATGAGTGTTTCTTCATCATTCTTAATAGCTGATTAAGTAGTTTTGTTCTTACATACTCCAACACGTTATCTAATTCAAATGTAGAGACTTAGGTTTAACTTTCCTAATGAGAATGGAGAACATTTTTTATATGGAGATAGTAAATCACTTTAGAGGTTCCAGCAGAAGGTAGAAGATCCACTTATACTGTTGGTCTGTACCTATCGTGCAGCTCTAGCTTTCTGTGCAATCATTTTTTTGTCCCAGTACTGAACCATCTGAAGATTTATGGTTAAATACAAACTTGATCATAGAGTTTACATTCCACAAGCAGTTCAAGCAATTTAAAATGAACTTGACCTGACTTTCTAACCTTCTTACCAAGTTATGCAGACTGTTTGTACTGGCAAGAGGATCTAATGGTTGGGGTAAAAAAGGGAAAGAACAAGAGTCAATCATCTTATCTTAGCTGAATCACTGATTCACTGTGTGACCTGTGCAAAGCCCTTAGTCTCTATTGCCTTACTGACTTTTTTTTTTTTAATGTGAATACCCTGAGAGCCAAATATACCACTTGAAATGTGACTTTCTTTTTTAATTTATGTCTGCTTTCAGAATTATCTAAGCATAGAACATATTGTACAATGCTAAAAACAACATGGGGATATTGGAAATAAGATTATTTCTCTATTGTGAGTCTTCCAAAACATGAACTGGGCTATTAGTACAGAAACCTTATACTTAGGGCTGCCAGAAGTTCTTAAAAGTCACTACAGCTTGCATGGATCTTGTGATGACTTTTCTTTTTCTCAGAATTCCCTGAATTCTTAAGCACTGTGACTTTCAGCTGATTGATCTCAACTTAAGCTCTGCTCCTCAGAACAGAATCACAAAAGTCTAGAGCCTCAGGACAATTTGGTGTCCTCCTCACCTGGCCATTCAACAAAGGCAC
>WUAM01000107.1:32062723-32081159 GCA_024336885.1 Actenoides hombroni | reverse complement strand
TGAAAGATAGTCAATTTTGTTCTTCCTGTTAACATCAGAGTAAAGATGTGCAAAGTCATCCTGACAATCCTGGAAGAGGATGTCTTTTCCAACCTTAACAATTCTATGATTCTGTAGTCATCATCTTGTCATCACATCCCACCCCCCCAAGTCTTGCCACACAAAGCAGATACATTTGGCTGGAAGACAAAAATTCAATTTCTCTCACTCTGGATCATCCCATTCCTTTCAAATGTCTCCCTAAATTCCTCACCCTGAGCTGCCAATCTTCCTCTGTATTCTCATCCCAGCCTAAGTCCTCTGTCCAGAAGCCAGGTGCCTGCTGCTCAGCTCTGCTTGCTCTGCTGACCCAGGTGCTGCTGCTCCCCCTCCCACACAACAATTCACAAGTCTTACTTTCACAAAGATTAAAAACCACAGGCACAAGCTGGTTTAACCAAAAACTACCTGGGCAAGACTCTTCAGAGCAGGAAAGAAGAACATGTCCTGGAAAAATGGGTTCAGTTGCCATAGCACAGGCATATATAAGTATCTCATTAAGATAACCAGACAGTGTTCCTGTCTCTTTAAAATGGACTTAGAAGGTACCTGCAGTGACTGCATCCTTCCTGTGTCCTGCATTATGTCTGGTGTCATGAATGTGCTGGAACTTCATTGTGGTTTTTTTCATAACAAATATCCTTATCATATACCAGAACTATATAATTTTTCTTGTCGTGAATGTTCTCTCTCTCCTTTTTCTTTTTTAAAGGATATATTTATCCATTTGGTGCTATGATTATGTAACATATCTTGCTATCATGGTAATTTTCATTCTTACATCTCTAAAGAAAAGACCACATATGTGTGAAGGCACAAACTCATTTAGCAATTACAGCTGCAGGTCTTTTGGCTCTATTATGTATCATACTCATATCAAAAAGTGGTGCTTTCCAATATTTCAGACCAAGAGAACATAGCTTTTTACACACACTATTGATCAACTTTTCTGATTGAAAACATTATAAAGGCAGTATGGTTTTGTGAATCACTTGTAGATTATTCACCGTGATTGTGCAGTGAGCCCACAGACATAGTTTGGTAACTGTTGGAACAGGAATCAAATCACAGAACAGTTTGCGTTCAGATCCTGGCATCGCCACAAATTTCACAGGCAACCTTTCCAGACACTTTGATTATGTCTTATTTTCCCTATAATACAGATCACACCAGCTGCTTCCCAGGACTGTTGGGATGAATGATGTTTTGATAATGGCAAAATCAGGGTGGATGTGACCAAAGAGGCACCAAGTATCATTATTACATTTTACCATCAAATAAACCCTTTATTTTAGACTACAGCATTCTTTAAGGAAAGCTGCCATGAAATTTAAAAAATAGCCAAGGACTAAACAGCAAAGAATGATCATCATCTTTCCTTAAATTATCTGTTTAAGAAAAAAACACTTTATTTAACAGTCACAGAAAACAGGCAGATTCATTTAGAAGAGAAGAAAGTAAAATCAAAACAGCAATGCAGAAGAAAATAATTCTGCCTTTAGCTACTGCTTTGCCTTCCCTGGAGATGGATAATGGTATAATTTGTCACCATGTATTAAATTGATATTGTGAAATTAATGCTTTAGTCAATAAATAATGGTTTTTATTAGGCTTTTTAGGGACAACATTTAAGCCATCATGTCCCTGGCTAGTTTCATAGAATTGTAAAATCATAGCATTGTTTGGACAGGAAAGGTTCTTAAATGCTACCTAGTTCCAATGCCTCTGCCATGGCAGGGAAACCTTCCACTAGACCAAGTTGCTCAAAGTCCCATCCACACTGACCTTGAACACTTACAGGGAGGGCACATCCACAGCTTCTCTGGGAAACCTGTTCCAGTATCTCACCACCTGCACAGTAAAAAAAGTCATTTCTAATATCTAGTCTAAATCTACCATCTTCCAGTTTGGAACTGTTACCTCTCATCCTATTATGACACGCCCTTGTAAAAAATCCCTCTCCAGATTTCTTGCAGATCACCTTCAGATACTCTCAAGCCTGTCAAGGTCCCTCTAGATGGCATCCCTTCCTTCCAGTGTGTAGACTGCACCACAGAGATTCATGTCATCAGCAAACTTGCTGAGGGTGCACACAGTCCCACTGTCCATATTGCTGACAAAGACGTTAAACACCAGTCCCCATACTAACCCCTGAGGAATGCCATTTATCACTGGTCTCCACTTGGACATCAAGCTGTTGACCATAACACTTTGGGTGTAACCATCCAGCCAATTCCTTCTTCACCAAGAGGTCCACCTGTCAAATCCATGTCTCTGCAATTTAAAGACAAGGATGCTGTGTGGGACAGTGTCAAATGCTTTGCATGATTTCAGGTAAATAACATCTGTTGCTCTTTGTTTATCCGCCCATGCTGTAACGCCACCAAATTTGTCAGGCATGAGTTGCCCTTGGTAAAGCCATGTTGGTTGCCACCAATCACCTCCTCATATTCCATGTGCCTGAGTAGAGCCTTCAGGAGGATCTGCTCCATGATCCTGCCAGGCACAGAGGTGAAATTGACTGTTTTGGAGCTTCTAGTATTTGGAAGCAAAAGTTTTTCTACAAGACTAAATTAAAAAAGAGGATTGCTGCACTGTTTCTCATAACAGATCTTTTCCCTAAACATCTGTTGCTTAACTGAAAGCTAGGAAATAAATGCTACAATCTGCACTGGAATCTGCTATTTTTGTTGTGCTCACTAGTTTCCATTTGTGAAACTATTTGCGTGTTTCATAGTAAGAACAATGGTCTTCTATTCATTTTTTGCAGTTATGAGTCCTAACAGAAAATATTCTGCTTTTCATCATTGTTACTTCCATCAATTTGCCTTTGCTGTTATTATACTATATAGCAGTCCAGCTGAAGATTTCCACCCAGTGCAACGCAACGCAAGAGCACTGCTGGTCCAATGTTCAATGACAAGAATCATTATTTCTGAGCATGCTGATAAAAATGCTTAGACTTGTACACTTTACACAGAGACTAATAGTTACTTTGGTGCATAATGGGAGCTACTTTACATTGTATTTTCCTCTAAAATTATGGTTAAGGTTTATGTAAATTCTAGAAATGTTCTCAACCAGTAACTGGGAGTAAACTGAGAAAACAATATCCCTAGAGGTCAACGTTGTGGTTGTGGTGAGATCAGTGTCAGGAGAGAGGGAGAAATTTCATTGCTGTGAAGAAAATCAGCCTTGAATTCCCACTTAAATCCTCTTTTCAGAACAGAATTTAATTTAAATGACCAATGGACCCTGTTCTAGCATAGAAGAGAATTTCTCTTCAAGAATCTGGTCTCATATCAACATTTTTGCATTCCAGGGATAGTTTATGAACGTCGTTTAGTTTGTCTCTGGAGACTTTCACTTGCCTAACACGGAGTGGTGACAAGCTAAGTTCTTGAGCATTATCAGCAGTTGCAGACATGCTTATAACTAATAATATGTTATCTCACTTGCTGAACTATAATGAAAACAGGAGAGAGGATAAAAAGATTGTCAAATTAATTTTAAGTTGAAGCACTGTTTTATAGTTGCTTTTGTTTTACACACAGCAACAGATTTCCTGCTATAATAAACTAGAAGGCTGAGAAACCACTTAAGTATTTGCCCTGGGATTAGACAGTTACCTTGCAGGGCATCAGGTCAGTGAAATTGCTTAAGTATTTATCAGCCAGATACAGAAATGAAAGACCGATGAGCAATTTTCTTGCAGCAATTTGGCAACAGATTTAAGATAACCAAAGAAATTTCAATCTTCATGCAGATTTTCATGCAATGAAGTAAACCATTTCTTTAAAGAAGTGTTATTTAATCCTGGGCAATCACTCACAGGAGAAAAAGGTTTTGTATTTCAAGGCTGTTAAAAATCAAATGGCACAATTTTTGTGCCTTTTAAAAATCTCAGAATGCCATAATGCGGCACCATCTTTGTGAGGCTACGTGCTTTTTTTCAATAAAATATATTCTAATGTAACAGTTTAATTTTTCAAGATAAATTGCAAGATAGAAGGAGTCATAGTGTGGTGTGTATTAGGAATAAAACCAGTAAGAGTGGTGTTTTGCTGATAAAACCTAAGAAACATGGAGTCATGAATGCACCAATAAATCAGCAAGAGAGAGATGATGAAATTTAATTTTTTGGGGGCATGTTTTGTTGTTCAGGTTTTTTTTGTTAAATTGTATATTTGTTACCTATTGTCCTATCCTCTGTAACTGATAAGAACTAGAAATGCTTTCCTGTCTGATTGAGAGGCCTCTTCGCTTTTCTGGAGTTCTTGGCTACCCATGGTCAACCATCCGTTATTTGATGCTTGTTTTCAAGGTCCTATAATGGCAATTTTTGTAACTATTATGGAAGTAAAACAAGGAATTATCTTTATACAGTAATATACTGTTGGATAGCTTAGTTTTTGTGTGTTTTAGGATGAGCTATTTCTGGGGACATCACTTGATACCACAGTTCTGTGTATTTAAATAAGATATACATGCTCAGACCTTAAGTTCTAACCTTCATTTTCATTCTTAACTTCCAGCCTGTAACTCACTAGTATAACTTTATACATTCATTTTTAAGAAAAGAATCCATTTTAGTTATTACATGTATTGTAAATTACACTTAATACAAACAAAGTCCAGACAAAAGATTTTTCTCTTACTACCACATGAAAATTTAGCAGCTAGTGTACTTCAGTACAAATGGTAAATAGAAAAGTGATAAACATGGGTGACAAAAATTGAAGAAACACATGGAAAAGTAAAGGTTATATGCTGAAAACCAGCCGGTGACTATTGTTCCAGGGCTAAACCTTGAATTAACTGACCCCGTGTTTAGTGAAGTGTGAGAGGAAAGGAGAGGAATCTGAACATCTTAAGGCAGCTGAACAGATAACATTTCCCAATGTGGGCACAGGAGGGGAGATGTACCAAATACAATCTGCAGTCTTTCTCCTCCTTCACCTTGCCTAGCAAAGGTCCAAGCTTGTCTCTTTGTTGCCCTTGAATGGGGATTTGGGTTTGGCTTCTGCTGCTGGATCTCAGCTTTGCTGTTCCATACCAAAGAATCTGCTCCAAAGCACGGTTAGCACAGACAGATAGGACTGGTCCTTCCTCTCATCCTGTACCCTTAGTTTGAGCTACCCTTGGCCTTGGGTCTATAGCAACAGACACCAGCCTGAAGGCAGCTAGCCAGAATAAGAGCAATTGGCCAGGCCAACACATGTTCCCCCTTTCTCCTCTCCCTATAAGCCCAGAGCCACTGCAGCTGCCTGTGTCTCTTGCTGGCTTGCATAACTGTCAAACACCCCCCCCCTCCTATTTTAAGTAGAAGACACCCTCCCATGTCCCAGTTCAACAGTCACCCTGTCTCTATCCAGCATAATAATTACACCGCCCTTCTGAAAACCACAGGAATGCTTCTGGAAGCCCCACACTAATGGATTGTCTACATGCTAAGTGCAGTTGGAGTGTAGCAACAAATTATTTGTCAACAAGCACAGTTCGTCAACAGTTTGTCAACAAATACAGCTGGGAATATACTGTGACATATCCAGACTGCACTTGATGATCCAATCAAGTTCTTTCCTTTAAGCTCTAGCAGATTAGATACTTCTAACATAGCTTCTAGTGCCATCATATTTTATACTGCATATTGTGGCTTGGCATTTGACCATTAGATAAGAACACACTAGGGTGAGATTGATACCTCTTCCTTCAAAGGACAAGTACATCAATTATTTTTAAAACAAATCTGGTAAAATTACAAATCATGGCTTGATTTGTGAGCAAGGACCATTCTGGCTGGATTCACAGAGTTGAGTTAAGCTGGTCAGAAATTCACAGGCTTGAAGTACAACAGAACATAAATTGCTAAGAAATGGTCTGAGCTATTATACTTCTGTGCCTTGCTAACACAAATAACCTGTTGAGGTGTAAACACACAGTCCACTTTGCAGATTCAGGTCAAGCAAAAGGAGGTTATTTCTACAACTATAAGAAAGAACACAGAGACACAGATTCAGACTTCTATCAATACCAACTCTGACTTAATGCAACAGTACTAGGGTTTATATATATTTACAGTAGATACAAACTGCTTTACATGGCACGGCAGCATCTGTATAGAAGGGAACTGCGTTCCAGCAGATATATAGATTTCTTCCTGATAATTCAGAAACTGCAGCTGACTTCCACATATCTCTCTTGTTCCTCCATCTCTCACTCGGGATGCTGATGTGTCCTTGACCCAGTTTTAGGCATGGTGAGGCCTGCTTCCACATACCTGCCAGAAAGTTGCTTGCTTTTGGACATTTGCTAGAAGATTCAGACAAAGCTCATGCTTACTCCCTCAACTTGAGGAGAAAGCCAAAGGTTTGAAGTTGTGTAATTTACCACCACCTATTGAAAGGTTTGTTGGGGTGGTTTTTTTGGCCAGTCTTGTTCATTTTCAAAGACAATCCCACTCTCTTGAATGTAGGGTAACTGAAACAAGTGCAGTATAATTTTATTGTCACAACCCCACACCTGTTTCAGCCCAGAACCCAAATAACTGTAAACTTCTTTCATAGCACTTTTGGCTACTTCTGCACCAAGTAGTTCAGTTCTTTCTTCTTTCAGCATGTGGTATACTTATGCATTGGTCTCTGCACGTCATCTGCACCAAGCACAGTAAAATCCTTCACGGTTTCAAATTTTTGTGTAACCTTAAATGAGCAATTGTTTAAATTTCAAAACAGTTACCATTTAGAAAGTAACAGTCTATTCTCTTGCAGGAGTGTGACAACGTGTCAACTTCAAATCTAAATTGAGATACTGTTAATGTGAATATTATGCTGGTGATAAGTGTTAATTAAGGGTATTAGTAAAAGCCGTACTCGTCATAACCACACACTAGCTGCAGTGCTGAATATGGAACCAGGGAACAAAGCATGCGTGTTTCGTTGTTGATAGCAAGTCAGAACTGTGACATCAGGATACAATCAACTCATTCTCCTTGCCTGCCCTTCAGCCTTTGCTCTCTTCACCACATAGGACTGCATATGATAGCAACTTTAGGAAGCTGTAGAAAGAAGATACCTAGACTTAGATGCTAGAATTTAGCTTTGGTGATGCCAACAAGATGCAGCTGCATGCTTCCAATGTACATAGACTGTACTGGGTCACAAAATGTGGATGCATTGGCATTGCACAAACTTACCTGGACCTCCAGAGCATCCTTCAAACATCTCAGTCTTCAGATATGGCATTCATCATGTTATTATATGTTATAACAGCGGAAGCTAGGAGCAGAGAAACTGAGTCACTTGCACAATAAAACAGAGATTAGGAGCCCCAAAATACCATTTGAGGCTCAGAATATTGTTTTTAATCTCAGAGATTAACATAACCAGTAGGTGGCTGCATAAATGAAACAAAAGTAAGAATACTATCCCCTACATTTAAGGAGATGCAGGCAGGCTCTCTGTCAAGTAAAGCTTTCACCTCAGAGAGTCCTGCTACAAACCTTTCAAAACCAAACTGACACTACTACCACAGCAGAGAATCACACTGAACAGGCTTGCTTAGGGACCAAGTTCCATTTACTTGAGTAAAACAGTTTCCTTTGAAAACAATTTTGATCCAAGCATAGCAGTACTGGTAAATGTTATGTTTGCATGGGAGTCCTGCCCTCATGTTATACTCAGAAAAACATTCATGTCTGAAAAATATTTAATTAGAAACCCCTGTGTATGCATTTAATGTTATTAGTATGAAAAGGGTTGGAGAGGTTTAGCTACCAGCTAAGCAAAATGATTGTTTATTTTTCCAAGCATCTATTAATTTATCAACATCTTACAAATCTAAGTAAATACAGTTATTGGATCACCATAGTACAGGTATTTCCAGGAAGTACTTGTCTCTATTCACAACCTGCCTGCACAGTTTTATCTCTTTGAATTCTCAGGGTTCACATCTCAGTTCCTACTCAGACAGAAGTCTGAGAACACTCATGTGATAAATTATTTCAACTTGTATTTGAAGTGTTCCTTTGGGACTAAACCACTGTGCTTAAGTTCATTTTTTTTTAACAGAAACACCACTTTCCATAGCAACTTCTTCAGTTGGCACTAACAGCATTTCATAACATCAGAGAGTCATGAATTGCATTGAACTTGACCTAGGGAAATTTAAATGAAATTGAGGAGGTAAGAAAGCTTAAATCCACCTCTGTTTGAATTTGGTCATCTGCATAGAAACCAACAGAAGAAAATTTAGGATTGCCCATTTGTTAATATTGCCTACACAGAGAACACATAAAAGCTAGAGCTGACTCTTATCAGTGTCCAGTCTTAACAAATAGCTCAGCTTTACAAAATCAGGTTGTGCACAGAGTGGAAATGGTATGAAAAGCAAAAAGCTGTCATGTATGAATCAACTATTATTGTTTTCTGAAGAATGCTTGTTTGCAGTCTAATCCTCTTACTACAAAAAGAGCTACAGATATTTTGTTTTATGTACTCTCAGTTGAGATACAAAGTGAAAGATCAGGGTTATATTAAAAATACATATTCAAGAAATCATTACAGCACTTGAAGAAATTTCCAAGTACCCACTTTAGATCTTTATTCTTCAGTCCAAATCTAAAAATTAAAGGGTTTATGTATGACAAAAGCTTTGTTAATTTCCATTTTTCTATTCCCAGAGAAAACGTAGGAGTTTTGATAATCATAACTATTTTCTGTGTAGGTATTCATAATGATCCCATCACATTTTGGCATAAGACTTGTAGTTTCCTGCCCAGAGCTCCCAAAGGAATCTTCTAAGAGACAGACACAAAGGCTAAAACAGGTGAACCTGAAAATGGCTTTCATTGCAAGTCATCCAAAAAGTTGCAATATAAAAAAGTAAACACAGATTTTCAAAATGAAACTTACACACATGTGCTTTAATATGTTCTTTGGACACCATCTCTTTAATGGATGCTACACTAGCATGAAGCAGCCTCATACAAGCTAGAAGAAAGAGGACAAAAAATGTTCTACTGGATTCATCTTTGGTGTTATTAATACATTCCAAGTCTCAATGAACTATGCAGAATGTATACGTAACTAAGTTGTTCTATACTGTTTAATGTATATTATATAACTGTGCTTAGTAGTAAGATCAGCCACAATTTATGTTCTATGCAAGTGATGAATTGGAAATACAGCATTGCCTTAAGTACCCCATATATCTGACTTGACGTATGTCAAAGACCTTCACTTTTGATTCCTAAACCTAAGTGTAGAAGAAAGAGAAGAGGTTCTTGGTGGACAGAGGTACACAGCATTTCAGAAATCATTTGGATGGAAAAGTGACTGTAAACCACAGGAATACCCTCTACCCGGCAAAAACTGGCATTCAGATCATACAGATGAAAGTGTCAGCCCAAGGTGAAGTATCGTAACTTAGAATGAAACAAACCCAACCCTTTTCCACTTTGCCAAAATATGTGAACCTTGTCTTAGATAAAATCTGAAAGGAAAATGCATCTTTCTGTCAAATTAATGTAAGTTTACTGCACCCTTTGTAATGTACCGGTTTCTTTGGGGTTTTTTAACTTTTTTTTTTTTTTTTAAGTGCATTCAGGCTACTCACACTTTCAGTGGCTAGATACGATGACAGATTATTACTGCTGCATTACTGGCAAATGATACATGATTTTACTGAGAGGACAATTGAAAATGACCTGAAATTCTGTGACTAGATCAATAAACTGCTTTTCACTCTGTAATTCACAGAAAAGATAAACTTGGCATTTTCTACTTGGTTCAGTATTTCATCCCCAAATGGATAATAAGCAGTAGTTACAACTTAAGTGAACCATAGACACAGGCAAGCTTAACTTTTATTTGGTGATCATGACAAAAGGAGGGAAATATAACCTTCAGGTATGCCCTTGTGATACTACTTTTGATTCAAAAGCTATAGATGTTAGGCCAACTCAGCAGCTCTGCCTGGGTTCTGTTCTTCCACAAGCCAATAAGCAGCAGTAGTAGGGCAAGAGAGGTGCTGCCAAACAGCATTCAACTGATAGCAGACAGCCCATGATGATTTTTTAAAGATAGTTTTAGTTTAGAGCCCTTTTCTGCAAACCAAATAAGCACATACTTAAATTCCAGTGGCCACTGCAGTGAGATGCAGCTAACTTCAGTTGGCCCCAAATCCCTTCATTTTAACTATTTCATTTTCTCAGTTTTGAGACTCTTCATAACTGCACAGGCAACTGTCCACAGAAAATGCAACTTTGAATCTATTTTTAATAGTCTCAGATGTTGATTTTGATATTTTAACCAATGCTATTTATAATAATGACTCTGCAAAAGAAAAATAAGACAAAAATATGAATTGTTTTGGTATAGCACAGATGAATTTGCTGATTAGAAGATATATACACATAAATTACTAACTCAGAGTCAAAAATGCAGAAGAATTAAAAATCAGTCCATGTCTATAAATCCAACAGACTGAAGGTGTTCAAGGATTTGTATTTTAGAGACCAGTAAAGACTTATCCTTGAAATTTTTGTACCTTGGGCATATAGCCCTATTCTACCTTTTAAAACAGATAGCATTGGTAAGTAAACATTGCCTTTAAAAATTCTACTAGTAGAAGCATTTTATTTATTTGGCTATATTGGATGGGAATAGAATTACTGAAGTTTGACAACAGCAGCTCTCCGGGAGGAAGAAGGAATGCCTAGTGGTTGCATAGCTGTACATGATGGAGAGTTCCAGAAATAAAAGACGAACGATGAGGAAGATGTTGTTTACATTTGTGATGGTAATGTTTTATTTCATGTCTGAATCTGCCACCATGCTTTACCTTTTCCCAAATTATATGCTCAGTGGTCACAAGAGAGCCTGCAGCATTCATCTGCAGCTCGTCACCCTCCTCAAAAGTCACAACAGGGATCAATCCACGAAGCATTGATTTATAATCTTTTTTTCCTAGCATACAAATTCTCCGTAAGTTCTACAAAAAAGTCAACATTCTGAGCTTTCAAACACAGATATGCAAAAACTGCTGCCCTTTATTGGTCAAACCAGGAACTTCATGTAGTATATAACTTCCCTTCACCAATATTAATTTCCTAGATGAATTTTAATTTGAATTTGTATGACTGAATCCGTGTCTCAATTACTCCCAGGACCTAACTTCACCTCAGACTTAAAATACTGAGTTCTTCCATATACATGTATATAGTCAGTGAACCAAGCTATCCTGGCCTAAGTGATACCTGATATCTGTTAATAGGTCACAGTGGATACTTGTACTATGCAATTAATTCTATATTCAGGCAACATTACTTGTAAAAAAAAAAAAAAAGACAAGGGAAGCAATTTTATAGTTCTTTTCTCATCTTATGTTTGAAATAAATTTGCCATTAGCAGGTCCCAGAAGAGCAGGCAGTGCCTACAGATGACCTGCACATAACATTCACAGGGAAGTTTAGTATTTATTAGAAAAGAACCTGAGCATTATTTACATGGTTACATGGTGAAAATTAGAAATTGTCTGCAGTAAGTCATTTTTAAAAACAGCCGTAAGATGCTCTCAACTCTGCTGAACACTTCCTAGACCTAATACTTTTCATTTTAAATTAACACAAGTGTTCCTTACAAGTAGCACATATTGTAAGATCAACATTCTGGTATCCACAACTGCTGAGAGTAGGAGGAAACTCTGGAGCAAGCAAAACTTAACGCTCAGAAGAGGACCACCAGGGTACAAAGTACTCAACCAACTTGGATGTACATAAGATGCTGGGGCCTGATTGGTAGCACCCATGAGTGCTGAGGGAGCTGGCTGATGTCACCATGAGGCCTTGTCCATTGTGAGGGGTCCCTGAGGCTTGAAGAAAGCAAATACCACTCTCACCCTTTCTGAACAGCTATGCCCAGAGGGTTGTGATCAACAGCACACAGTCCAGTTGGAAGCAAGTCGTCATCTTCAGGAAAACACCATTAACCATTAGAACCAAGATGAAGAAAGGGTGAACATAGCCAGAGAACTGAAAAGCTAGTGTGTATCAGTTTTAACTGTATCTTTGTTGGGAATGACTTGTAATAATTGAGTAATCTGGATTTGAAGTGTTAGTAATCTAAGTGCTAGTAACTGCACTAATACTATTCTGTTGAAGTCTTTAAATTCTAATCAACAAACTCTTGGCTTGCATAAGAAGTGTTTCATTAGCTCACCTACTGCACAGATGTTTGGCATGGGACCCTAATCATGAAGGCTGGCTATCAAATTTGAATGCAAGAAGTGCTGGAGAATACGTGCAAGCTAGGCTGTACTTTAGATGCAACATGAGCACTCATCGTAGAGAGCTGGTATCGTATATGTTGTTTGCTTCCACACACTTTAGCAAAAAATGAAAAAGAGATGAAAAATGCTTTCTTCTTGGACTTGACCCGATGATAACCTGGGAGATAATTTCGCTTACAGTACCAAGTTTTAAAAACCTAGGGTTAAGGAAAACTCAGACCTTTAGCAAATTCCACACAAAGTAAAATAAAACAAAAAGTAGTATTTCTTCAGCACTGAAAAACAAATGTGTCCTATTTAAAAATCATGACATTTTCTGATAAGCCTGTTGAAACAGATAAGGAAGACACGTTAGACACATATACTTCATAAACAGTTATTTATTAAAGCAAACAATTTCCTGTTCTCAAAATGTGCTAATCACCAGAAAAAGACTGTCATCAAGAAAAACAGGTTTCTGCATAAATATAATTTTTACTGTACAGATTTTGCCAAGTAGGTGTTTGCATAGATATCACAGTGCTCCATTATTACTGTCTAAACTAGACTACACTGAAGTTCTTCAGTATTATCAGGAACGCTTTGGTTCATACTGAATACAGAAGATAGAACAATACAAAGAAATCAATTTTATGATTGGAATAACTAATCTTCAAGTTGAAAACAAAATTTGTTTACAAACAAAGACAAATAAGCCCTACTCTTCTTGTTCTGAAGAAGGCAACAAGCTTTTCAGAGCTCTACAGTTTTCCATGATGCTTTCTCTTGCTTTCATCTGCCAACATTTCAGCTAGAAAAATTCTGAAAGATATCTGCACCCTCCAGCCAGTTCCGAAAACAGGACAGCCCTTTGTCTCTGATCTGTTTTCTTCCCTTGTCAGTAATGACTTCTCCAGTTTGTTTCACAATCACCAGTTTAGGAATTGCTGTTATGTTGTATTTCTTCTTCAGATCACTGAGGGGAAAAAAAAAATTAAAAATAAAACAGCCCATTAGGGAGCATTTAAAGAAAAATTCTGGTCTCTCATGAAGGGAACTCTGGTTGGGATGCACAGAAGAGCAGAAGTGGTGAGTTCCTGGGCTTCCTCAGTGCTTGAGGCAGAGCACCGGGTAGTATGGGGAGATGAACACAGCTGCAGCTGGCAGTTAATGTGGTGAAACTTAGCTCAGGGAGTTCAGAGAGCTACAGCACCCTTCCTCTAACTGCTCTTCACTGCTGCCTGTAGTCTTCACAGGAGTAGAGACTGACTTGACTCTCAGAGCCTATAAAGAGGTCCATTGAAGGGAAGTATGATACAACTTTCCGTCTTGTTTTTACTAGCCAGAAACAAATATCTTCCGATCCCATTTTACTGGATCAGAGGGAGATTAGCATTAGACTTCTATTCTTGTACACAGACATTCAAGTGTGCCAATCCCACAGGGCTACTTCCTATAATCTCCATTAAAGCATGACGCATAATTCTTTAGGGTAAACGAAGGGACTGCAGAAATGCCTTAAGGTTCTTCAGTGAAACAGGCCTTCTACAGACAGAAAGGTAAGCCATCAAAAGGTTTGGAATGAGGGACACCTATCTAAATTGTTCAAGAATAAAATTTCAACTCCTCCTCTGTCTACCATACAAACAGTAGTGGCCATTTCTCAATCTCAGGAGATGAAAAAAATCCAGATAGATTAAAAATAACTTGGTCTTAAATAGCCTACTGTTTTATAACAAAACATAGTTAAAATACAGTTAAAAAATTAAAAATCCATGGAAATAGTAATGTCCCATTAACAAAATCAGGATCTATTCAGACAATTGAAGAGTAGGTAGCCCAGAAAAAAATCAGTAAGAAAATACTTCTGAAGGATGGAAATTTTATAGCCTCAAACTTAAGATACTTGGAAAAATAACAAATGGATTATTAATCCTGGAATTAAAAACTACATTTGGGGCAGAAAATCTAGAAGACACAAAACATCCAAAGAGAAACAAAAATACTGGCTGAGACTGGTATATGGTAAAATAACCATGCACGACTACTAATTACACACCACAGAGATGAATGTGCACAAAAAACAGGCTATCAGCCACATGAAACAGTAAAATAGAATTCGCTGTTTATATAGATGAGTTGGAAGAAATGTGTAAGATTCAAACAAAAGGAACGTGCAAAACGAGGAGAAAGAATCAAAGACCATCACATAGCAAGGCACTTCAGTTGAGCACGACATAGGCAACAGAACAGCAAGATGAACAACATTTCCAAGGAAAACAGTGACACAGTTTGTTTGTTACAGGGCAAAATAAGTAAAAGAGCAAGGCATATGGACGTGTCTTTAATAGCATCTTCTATAAAATAAATTCACCTCACTTGGAAGGGTGATGTTTCAGTGCATATTGAAAAGTAAAATTCAGGACACAAATTTAAAAAAAAATAAATTTTGAGATTAAGACTTAATCACTAGCAAAACATTTTGGTAAAGTTATTAACTTGCAACAGAGTAATTAAAAGAGTCAGTGAGCTCTGAGCTCATTAAGCATCTCAATGGACACCAGATAATATCAGAATTGGTTGTTGAAAGTGCTGCTCAACAGGAGGAGCCTCAAGTGTTTCCAGGAACTCCAGAATCAGTTCACTGCCACAGCTGCAACTCAGAAAGAAAAGCAGATAAAGAATGTCTGAAGTTTCCTTATGTGTTTATCAGGACACTGCAAAAACAGATTCCTTCCAAATACATGACAATAGCAAAACCACCACATTCATTAACACTAAATGTCCAAAGAAGAAAAGGCTAAAAGAAATCCCAGAAAAATGTGTTCAGTTTTGAGGAAGAGGTCATGTGTTTCAGAAGGGGTATAAAGAAACAGACAAAGTGAACTGCAAAAGATCAGCTAAAAGTAACAACGTCCCTGAAACAAATATAATCTTTTGCATGGAAAATCACATCCCTGCATTGACTTATATCAAAGTAAGCACCTTTAGAAGAACCAGAGGATAGAGACACAACAAGCAATAATGGAGTAACAAGCTTCCAAAACATAAACACTATTACCCTCAAAACAAAACGTGAAACATTAAATGGAAATGTAGTGCCTTAGTGCAATACAAGCAAGAATATCTGCTGTGTGAGGTTCTAATGGCACTGAATTTTGATTGAGTACAAAAAAAAGATTTGTAGACATTGTTAAAAAATAGAACACATTAATATTTAGACATTCTGTATGATTTCCTGGGAAAGAGAAGGAGTCTTAAAAATAGAAAAAGTAAGACTTAAATACTGGCCCAGACAAGGCATTCCTGAAATATATCTTTCCTTCAGTATTTTTCCTGAAGACAAGGAAAATCAACAGGTGAAGGATACTGCTATGACATTACACTGGCTGAGTGAGAATGCAAGAAATACTACAGAAGAGGTCTAGCAACAGGTTTGTTTTCTCAGTGAATTCTGAAATAAAAGCAAGCAACCAAGAATCCCCACAGACCTTTCCAAAATGGGAGAAAAAGCAAGCTTACATAGAAGCCACATAAAAGCCTATCACCTCATAACTCTTGTATGATGTAGAAGATGGGCGGAAGATGCATTTTACTGTTTCAGTGGACAATAAAATAGCTTGAGATGCCTAACACAACTGTAGTAACTAGAGACAGAACAGTAGGAAACAGAGGGTAATTTGCTATGGAGACTGGAAACTCATGCTTAGCTTTCCTAAGGGAATGCGTATATAGCTTATGCACTCCAGCATGTTTACACAGCTCCTGGGCTGAAGGTTGCTTGCATCAAACCAGACTGAGCATGCACAGGTTTTGCTTACGTTTGTTTGCAACTTGTAAAATGAATGGACCTGAAGGCAGCTCAGGAACAGTTCTGTTGCAGACAATGCTTCTTAATCACTGTGTACCTGTGGACAGGTGCTTACAAAAATGACTTTTTAAAACCTGTTAAGATCATACTCTCCTGTAGGGATCTCAAATCCTGACTCATCTGCAGAAACCACATATGCACCATGGGACTAACTCCAACAACAATTTATGAAATCTTTAACCATAAATAGAAAGGTGACATGGGCTACGAAGGCAAACTCAATTCTCCAACAGTAAAATACAGTAATGTAACTAACGACACCCTAGCTAGCTAAGCTATTCCCAGGTAAGCACAAAGGTACACACAGTATCTTACTGACCAGAAAAAATCTAAGACCCAAACAGACAAAGGAGAAGAGGAAACTGTAATAAAAGATAGCTATGGAAGACCAAACGAGCAACCTTTGTACAGACACAGAGAAAAACAGCGTTTGAGATAACCTTGGCCATGCAGATTAGAACATGAGATGGCAACCTTCATTCGCATTTGAAATACCAAAAAAATGAAATTACAATTGAGGCAAACTGGAAATCAATGCAATCGTTAGATCTTTTGGTTCTTATGAGAAGGTGGGATGAAAGTTTCTGAAAGCACAGGTTTTATATTACCGGGTAGTACTGGCATTGTCTGGGACAGAGTTAATTCTCCTCATAGCAGCTTGCATGGTGACGTGTTTTACATTTGTTACCAGAACAGTGTTGATAACACACAAATGTTTTAGCTATTGCTGAACAGAACTTAGACAGCACTGGGGCCTTTTCTGTTTCTCACACTGCCCGGTGAGCGCATATGCTCGAGGTGCACAAGAAGTCAGGAGGAAACACGGCCAGGACAGATGACCCCAGCTGACCCAAAGGGATACCCCACACCATACAACACTGGGATCAGCAATAAAAGCTGAAGAAGAGAGGAGGAAAGGATTGATGCTCAGAGCTAGTGCAGCTGTCTTCCCAAGAAATTGTTACAAAGTCCTCCTCTCCTGGAAACTGCTAAACATCTGCCTGCTGAAGGAAAGTAGTGAATTAATTCCTTATCTTGCTTAGCTTCTGTATTTAACTTTGCTTTACTTACTAAATGGTCTTTACCTCCACCCATGAATTTTCCCATTTTCACCCTTCAGATCTTCTCCCCTACCCGACTGGGGCAGGGAGTGATCCAGTGGCTGGGTGGGGCTTGGCTGCCTAGCAGGGCTAACTCACAACACAAGTGAGTGCTTTTAGAGGAGCTGAAGATCTACACACAAGAGGGTTTTTGAGATGTAGACAACATGCGGTAATGTCAGTATCATATTGGGAACATAAATGGTACATGCCATACACTTGTGTAATGTGATATTTGACAGCGTTTGAATTTGAACAGTTTTCACTTGGAAGTGCTTGCTAATCTGCTCCTAGCAGTACACCCTGTAATACACACCTACATGTCTATTTTCTTTTAGTTGTGAACCTTCTACATTGGTAAGTGCTAGTCACATAAGCAAGAACATCATATGGATAGGGTTCAGTTTCAAAGTGCCTAGATTTTGGGATAGCACTCTAAAAAGACCAAGACCAGGCAATAGCTCTTAACTGCTTGGGCACTTTCACTCTTCAACTTCTGCCTTCTTTCTTTACCATCCCTCCCATATATTCCTGTAAATGACAAACCACCCTCATACCTAAACCTTCCTAATATAAAATGTAAGTAAATTTTTTTTTCCTCTTTTCAGGAATTCTTTTGGATTCTAATTTTCACTGAGGTATACAGGAGGGCATGGACTCAGTGAACATTTGTCGATCCAGCAGCCCGCAAGAACTAATAGCATGTGCTGGGCCCCCACACAGAGACTGACATCTTTCACAACAGGGCCCAGTACAAACACAGCAGTATGTCTTTGTGCATCATAATGAAAATACCTGTCCCCAGTTGCTAGCATTTGTTGTTGACATGTTCTGTCCTACTCCTGGTCTTCTTATCTACTATTGCCCTCCTCCAATTGCTCACTTCCTACTAGATTGTCTTCATGCCCACTCGGCAAGAATCAAAAGTCTGTGCCTCACGCAGCAAAAATCAGCATTAAAGCTGCAAACAGTCAAGGCATCAGGAGCAGCATTTCCTATTAGACATGTCACAGACTACCTGAAGGAGTAAAGGTGCAGTCCCGCCTCAAGGAAACAGTCAGGACTGACAGCATGGATCCTGCGGTAAGATGCTCAGATCTTTGGGTGAGACACTACATATTTTCATTATTCTGCTTTTGATGTTCAGTATAACAGAAGT
>WUAM01000107.1:31973298-31996691 GCA_024336885.1 Actenoides hombroni | reverse complement strand
CCCTCCCCCAGACAGCTCTGCAGGGACTGGGGGAGAGGGAGAAGGACCCCTGAGCACAAGAGGGGTACTTACCTCCAGTTGTAGCTGTGGTAGCAGCTTCTACAGCCTCCAGAGCTCCTGGTATCAACCCTGGGCCAGGTTGTGTCTGAGAAGACAATCCAGAAAAAGGGGTGAGCTCCAGTCACTACCCTGGCTGTTGCACATGGGCTGAGGAGGGGACTTCAATCTCTCAGCCAAGCTCTGGTATGGTTTGATTGAGAGCAACCCTAGACTTGGTGGATACTGCTGGATGAAAAATTAGGTATGAGCTGGCTATGTTCAAGTGTAGCCCAGAAACCCAACTGTAACCTGGGCTGCCTAAAAAGAAGCCAGCAAATCTAGGCAGGTGATTCTCTCCCTCTGCTACTCTGCTCTTGTGAGATTCCACCTGGAGTACTGTGTCTGTTTCTGTGTCCCTCAGTACAAGAAAGACATGGACATGTTAGAGCAGGTCCAGAAGAAAGCCACAAAAGTGATCAGAGGACTAGAACACCTCTCCTACGGAGAAAAGCGGAGTGTTGGGGTTGTTCAGCCTGGAGAAGAGAAGGCTCTGGGAACACCTTGTTGTGGCCTTTCAATGTATAAAAGATGGCTTATAAAAAAGATATGGACAGTCTTTTTAGCAGGGCCTGTTGCACCAGGACAAACAGTAATGTTTTTAAATTAAAGGAGGGTGGATTCAGACTAGATATAAGGAAGAAATATTTTACAGTGTACGTGGTGAAACACTGGTACACATTGCCCAGAGGAAGCTGTGGTTGCCCTATCATTGGGCATCTAGTCATCAGTGAAAAATACCCCTGCCAGTAGGAAGGACTGGATAATCTTTGAAGGTCCTTTCCAGCCCAACCATTCTATGATTCTGTGCAGTCAGGGACCAGCTGCCAGTGAGATGGGTGACCCTGAGGTTTTCTCTTCTGCCTCTTGTAGGAATCAGTCTCTTTAACCTCACTGTTGAGTTCAGCTGACAGCATCCCCTTGTATTTTTACCCCAAATGCCACTGGGTGGTGCTTTGTCTTTCAAAAACTGCATAGGTTGTCCCTCTGCAGGACTTTCTCAGGACCTCAGAGGACAAGCATTATGCTCTACCATTGCTTCTACTTCAAAGCCAGTTCTGACATTTGAAATGCATCATCAGGTATGGCTGGTTGATGTGAGAGAAGAGCCAGTGCACATTGCTGGGCTCTGGATTTCAGCACTGTCATCTCCTGTAGGAAAACCCTTCTCTCATTCTGCAACATCCCCAACTCAGGAGCTTGAAGGGAACAGATGTAGGGCAAGAAAAATATGCTGTTTCCATTGCCACATAAACACACAACAGCACTATCACCACAGGAAGATCAATAAGCAACACTGTAGAATCAGTAAAAAGGCAAAACCAGACCACAACCCATCGCGATGGCAGATACTTCCTAAGATTTTGGCAGAAAACTGTCTCATCTTCACCTGACACTTAAGGTCAAAGATGTGCTTAGCAGCCTGTCCACCCACAGAGAGACCAGAGAAATGTAGAAAAGCTTGTTCAGGCTTGTATAAATCAAATGAACGTGGAGTTTTCTGTCTTAGAGTTGTGTTTATTATGGTCCTTAGAACCAAGAAAATTTGGTGTGAGTAATGACATTTTCCGGAGTTAAGAACTTGAAGATAAAACAATTGCAATTGTGCCTGACTGTCCTCCCAGGTTGTTCAAATAATCCCTTCAAATTAACATGGCAACATCACTGACACGTGCTGAGATTGTCTGCAGTAATGGATAAATGCACCTTGATTTGTCTTCTACTTATGAATGCTCTGGAACTAACTGTATCAGAGCTAAGCCTTGAGGAAAGACATAGGTATTAGGCAAGTGAGTAAGCGACCTAACAGCATTGCATTCCCAGCAAGGCCTGTAGATTGTAATCTAATTTGATTTACAGCAGACCTAATCCTAGGGTTGATAGATCTAACCCTAACTCTAAACCTAATCCTAAACATAACCCTAATACCTAATCCTACAGTAGGTCTTTTTTCATGGGATCTTCCTTGCCGTGAAAACCTTTGGTGTGATGCAAATACAGGTGTTGCATGTGGTGTTATCCGTCAGGGAAACCAAAACAGCAAGTTTACTTTCAGGTCACCATTTATCCCTGCTGAAGTGGAACTTCACAGCTTTAGGACATGAGCCGACATTTTTGGACAGCTGACAGTGTGCACTTGCAGCCCAGAAGGCCAATTGCATCCTGGGCTGCATCAGAAGAAGCTTGGCCAGCAGATTGAGAGAGGTGATTCTGATACTCTACTCTGGTGAGACCTCACCAGGAGTGTTGTGTCCAGCTCTGGAGCCCTCAACACAACAACAACATGAACCTGATGGAGTGGGTCAGGAGGAGGTCCACAAAAATAATCAGAGGAGCACCTCTCCTACAAAGACAGGCTGAGAAAATTGGGGTTGTTCAGCCTGGAGAAGCAAAGGCTGCAGGGAGACCTTATAGCAGAATTCCAGTACCTGAAGGGGGCCTACAAGAAATTTGGAGAGGGTCTGTAGCAATAGGATGCGGGCCAATGGTTTTAAACTACAGAAGGGAATATTTAGATTTGACATAAGGAAGAACTTCTTTACTATGGGGGTGGGGGAACACTGGAACAGGTTGCCCAGGGAGGTGCTGAAGGCCCCACCCCTGGAGACATTCAAGGTCAGGCTTGATGGGACTCTGAGCAACCTGATCTAGTTGAGGATGGCCCTGGTCATTGCAGGGGGTGTTGGACTAGATGACCTTTAAAGATCCCTTCCAACCCAAGCCATTCTATCATTCTATGATTCTAAGTATTCCCTATGTGCCCCCAGTTTTGGGAAAGCATCTCTGGGTCTCCTCTGAGCACAGAAGCAAGACAGAAGCACATATGGTCAGAGCAAAACAAACATACTTTCCCATTTTGCTCTGCCAGTCTGGCTCAGGGCTGCTCAACAGCTCCATGATTGGCACCTTGGAGGGAAGGGAAGCCATCCAGAGGGGTCTTGACAAGTTTGAGAGGTGGACCTGTGTGAACCTCATGAAATTCTACAAGGCCAACTTCAAGGTCCTGCACCTGGGTCAGGGCAATCCCAAACACAAATAGTCTGGCTGGAGTATGGATTCAAAGCAGCCCTGAGGAGAAAGACTTAGGTGTTCTGGTTGATGAAAACCTCAATATGAGCCAACAATGTGTGAACACAACTCAGAAAGCCACCCATATCCCCGGCTGCATCAAAAGAAGTGTGGCCAGCAGGTCAAGGGAAGAGATTCTGCCCCTGTGTTCTGCTCTTGTGAGACACCTCCTGGAGTACTACATCCAGCTCCGGAGTCCCTAGCAGAAGAAGGGCATGGATCTGTTGTAGAGTGAGTCCAGAGGAGCGCCACAAAGATGATCAGAGCCCTGGAACTCTTCTTCTGTGAGGACAGACTGAGTTAGGCTTTTTCAGCCTGGATAAGAGAAGGCTCTTAACCTTATTGCATCATTCCAGAAAGGGTCCTACAAGAAAGCTGGGGAGGGACTTTTTACAAGGGCTTATAGTGACAGGACAAGGGGTAATGGCTTCAAACTGGAAGAGGGTAGATTTAATTAGGAAGAAGTTCTTCCCTCTGAGGGTGCTGAGACACTGGAACAGGTTGTCCAGGAAAGTTGTAGCTGCTCCATCACTGGATGTGTTCAAGACCAGGTTGGATGGGGCTTTGAGCCATGATCTAGTGGGAGGTTTCTGATCTAGTTGATGATGTCCCTGCTTACTGCAGGGGGGGTTGGAGCTAGGTGTTGTTTAAGGTCCCTTCCAACCCAAACCAGTCTATGATTGTAAGATTAGCCTCCCCCACATGATTTACTTCTTATATAACCCTTTTTTCCCTTCCTTAACATGTTCTTCCTTTTAACATCCTCATCCCCTTCAAATATAGTCCACCGTGTTGACTCATTCCCTGGTTGTCCTGGGTTTGCTGACTTCATTCTTTTACTTGATACTTGTGATATGGTTGTCTTCATAACACCTATTGTTGTCCTGCAGCTTCTTTAAACTAGTACTCTTCTTTTTGGTGTTTCATGTTTCTACCATTTCTCATCTTTCTGTCTTTTTAGTGTAGGTCAGAGCTGACTATCTGCATGGACAGACATATTGGTATGTCACGTACATGGACCTTCCAGTACCTGTACTTCCACTCTGTTGGGGATAAAGAAATTTACTTATAAAATATTAACTTTAATTGTGTGATTGCTTAAAATCAGGCTGAATTGAAACTTTTTTACTTAGCTTAGCATAAGTGACTGTGCTTAGCATGAATGACTTTATTTAGCATGAGTGACTGGAGCACTGTGGCCTTAGGCCAGAAACCATAACTAAAACTTTAAACTGAACCTTTTCTTAATCATAATGAGATGCAAAACTATCCAAAAATCAAGGCTGAATCTTTGATGTCATCGTATCAAAGGACAGCAGAAGACTAATAGATGACAGCAGAAGAAACCCTTGTGGGGGAGAACTGCAAAGCCAATTGAAAAGAAGAAGCAGTAACCACCAAAACGTGATTGAATATGTGGTTGTGTGTGTGTGAATGGGTCTGTGGAATAGATTGTGAGGCCTTAAAAGACACAGGTAAACAAGAGTGGTCCCTTTCTGGAGGCACCCAGCTCAAGCTGTTTTTCTGCTGTACCATCTTAATAAATTATTTTTACAAGATTTGATGCCTGAGATTGTTATGGGAAACCTAGAGTGAAGAGACTTCTTTAACACACTCTTCTCCTTGAAACTTTCTATTTAGCAGTGCAACGTCCCTCATGTTGCACCTTGCTGAGTCATCCTGTGCAGAGGTCAATGGATGTGGCTGTGCCTTCTGAAGGGCTGTACACAGACTAGTCATAGGATTTTACAGCGGAGGAACAAGAATAATGAGTTAAAACACACAAAACTGTAGTGGTCAGGCTGTAGTAGCTCAGTGCCAAATCCATTTAAGAAAGATGGAAACAATTCAGACAACTGTCAGTCCAGAAATGTAAGGGCAATGCTTTTCAACTAAAACAAAGGTAGGTTTAGATTGGATATAAGGGAAATTTTTTTTGTGATGAAGATGGAGAGACACTGGAAGAGGTTGCCCAGAGAAGTTGTGGATGCCTCATGCCTGGAAGTTTTCAAGGTCTGGGTGGATGGGATTTCAAGCAACCTGTTCTACTGAAAGGTGTTCCTGCCCATGGCAGAAGAATTGGAACTAAGTGATCTTTAAAGGTCCCTTTTCATTCAAACCATTCTGTGATTTGCTGAACTGGAGAGCCTGCTACACATGCTGTAACTTGGTTTTAAATAGCTTTATGAACAAGCAAGGCTGCCTATCTGGTGCACTTGCCTGCAGTCAGAGTGGATGTTCTCTATTCTGACTTTTGCACTTCACCAATTTTTTTCACCAAGTTTTGCTATTGATGAATATATATAAAAGTAGTGACTAAAGCTAAACAGGGGATGTCAAAGCAAGTGACTGAGCTTCAATGTAGGCAATTAAACTGTAGGAATCCATCAAAGTACAATTTCCTAGTTATGACTTCTGGAAATGTTTGTATGGAGATCCAACAGCTTTTAAGCTGCTCCATCAGCCCTTCATTTGGCCTATTTATTTGTCTTCTACTTTGCAATTTACAGATTATCCATACTGCTTTAACTGCTTAGAACTGAGTAGTGGCCCACATTACAGTGTCTTACAGAGTAAAAGCTCAAGGGCAAGGGAAAGAACAAGACTTCTTTGAGCTAGAATCAGTGGAGAAAGGGAAGCAAGTTTCTGATCACAAGGTGGTTTACAACCAACAATAATCCTCACCGTATTTACATCAAAAATACGCAAAAGAAGCGGAATCCAAACCTACAGTGTGTAAAAAACCTGGCGCTGAGCCAGCAGAAAGTAATTAATGACTCCCAGTTTTACTGGTGCAACTTTTTGGATTTGCTTTACAATGGAACTTCAGAGGATCAATTGATTTTAAGGTCAATTACCTTCAACTTTTTGTTTGTGTTTTTATGGCAACTTTCTGCATGATTTACCAAAGTGATGATATTGTAATTGATCTACTGAAAAAAACTATATAAAACTGTTGATTAATACATTGCATTTGTTTTTAGAAATACACGTTACTCATGTCCTTGTTCCAAGGTCTTCCTTGTCTAGGGAAATTTAGTAGTAAGGTAGCGTGTGGTTCCCGGGAAAAACACCTCTCTTGTCACTCCCTCACCAAGAGTTCGGAAGGCTCTACAGAGGGCTGTCATGGAAAGCTGCTTCTGAGAGGTAGTAGTAGAGACCATCAACACAGACAGTTTCTAAGCTTATGCTTGTGCCACAGAGTATTTATTCTTATACAAAGCTGTGCCCAGAGCAAATACAACTTACATTATACCAGGTTGGAGACAGTGTAAAGCCTGGGGTCTCACACAGAGCAATAGCAATGAATAAACTAGGCTAGACTAGAATAGAATAGAATAGGAATAGTCTAGTCCAACTGCCTGACCTCTTCAGGACTGACCAAAAGTTGAAGTATGTTATCAATGGCATTGTCCAAAAACTTCTAAACACCGACAAGCTTGGGGCATTGACCACCTTTCTGGGAGGTTTTTCCAATGTTTGACAATCCTATTGGTAATGAAATGTTTCCTAATGTCATGTCTGAACCTACTGTGATGCTTTCAACCATTCCCAAACATCCTGTTACTGGATCTCAGGGAGATCAGCACATCCCCCTCCACTTGCCCTCCTCAGGAAGTTGTAGAGAGCAATGAAGTTGCCCCTCAGCATCCTTTTCTCTGAACTGCACAGGCCCAGAATCCATAGCCGCTCCTCACAGGACACACCTTCCAGTCCTTTCACCAGCTTTGTTGCCCTCCTCTGGATGCATTAAGGTGCCTTAAACTGTGGGGTTGTGTGAGTTGAAACAGGCAGGATGCAGGAACAACCACAAAACCATACATGAAATGCAAAGAGTAGATTTATTTTTGTGTCCTGGATTTGGCTAGGATAAGGTTAATTTTCACCACAACCTGGGAGGGGATCATAGCCAGGATAGACAACTGAACCAACCATTGGAATATTTAATACCATACTGATGTCATGCCTCTGATATAAGGTCTGGGAGTGGGCTAGGTTGGACGTGGTCAATCTTGAGTGTCACAGCTTCCTTATATACTGTTTCATTACTTCTATTGTTATTACTGCCGTTTACTCTCCTTTTGCATTGTCCTGTGAAATTGTCCTTAGCTCATCCTATAGGGTATTCCCTTTTTCTCCCTACTCTCCTTCCCCTTTAGGGGATGAGGGGACAGTGGGTAAGCGGCCACTCAGCTCCTGACCGGGTCTAAACCAGGACATCTCAGATACCTTGCAAATAGAGGCACACAAGCAGGGATGCAGGCACCACAGAGTGTGGGCTTGCTAGAGAGTGAAAAAGCTTTCAAACATGCTGACTTCTCCTGTATATCAAGAATTCTTGCATAGTTTTCCGCTGTGCTTAGCTCTTTCCCACAGCAGGACATGAATCTCAAGTATATTCATAATGTGCCTCTGAGTCCTTCACAGACTTTTGTTATCTAAACATAGATGTTCTACTTGTCCAGCGTGCAAAACTGAGCAACAATTAGTGTAATATATGTGGTTTTTGACACCCCCAGCTGCAAGTGACTTGAGCATGTTTAAAATACTCCTCACCAACCTTCCGTTATTTTCCCACAGCAGCCCAAAATCACACACAGTATGAGCTCTGCCATTCGTGCAGTGCTTCACCCAGTTCACCATGAAACTACTCATACCACAATTGGACAACTTGTCCAGAACGATGATGTGAAGGACAGTATCAAACAGCCTACTAAAATTCAGAAAAACTACAACCACCACCTTCCCTTCAACCCAGGCTGACCAACTAGACAGGTGATATTATTGTAGAAGGATATTAAATTAATTAAAACATTTCCTTTGTGAATCCATGTTGACTGTGCCTAACAATTGCATTGTCCTTTAAATGTCTTTCAACAACACCCAGGATGATCTTCTCCACAATTTTTCCAGGTACTGAGTTTAGATTAACTGTAGTTTTCTAGGTCTTCTCTATTGTCTTTCTTGTAAATTAGAATAACATTATCTTCCAGTCACTGAGGACCTCCCTAGACCCATATTTGGTAGATGATTGAAAGAAGTCCTGTTGTAACATCTGCTAGCTTTTCAGTGCTCTGGGGTGAATCTTATCTGACCCTATCAGCTTTTGAACATTCAATGAAACAACTGATCCCTTGCAACTTTATTGTCTGCAAATCACAGAATCACAGAATCACAGAATGTTAAGGGTTGGAAGGGACCCCAAAACATCATCTAGTCCAACCTCCTTGCCAGAGCAGGACCACCTAGAGCAGGTCACATAGGAATGCGTCCAGGTGGGTTTTAAATGTCTCCAGTGAAGGAGACTCCACAACCCCCCTGGGCAGCCTGTTCCAGAGCTCTGTGACTCTCACAGTGAAAAAGTTTTTCCTTATGTTTTTGTGGAACATCTTATGCTCCAGCTTACACCCATTGCTCCTTGTCCTATCATTGGACATAACAGAGAAGAGCCTGGCTCCATCCTTCTGACACTAGCCCTTTATGTATTTATGAACATTAATGAGGTTACCCCTCAGTCTCCTCCAAGCTAAAAAGACCCAGCTCCCTTAGCCTTTCCTCATAAGGGAGATGCTCCACTCCCTTAATCATCTTTGTGGCTCTGTGCTGCACTCTTTCAAGCAGTTCCCTGTCCTTGAACTGAGGTAAGTCACTGTTCCCGCATTTGCGATCCTCCAACTCAGAGGACTGGGCAGCTCAAGGTCTATCAGTATTATTATTAACAGTATTCACCGCATCACCCTGCAGACTCCAGCTGTGGAATGATAGGCCTCATCCAGCCCCAGATCTGAGCTGGGGACAGAGCACTACGTACACCCTGGCCCAAGGGGTGGCAGGAACTGAACACAAATAACCATCTGAAGAAGTGACTGTGTCCCTTGGTGTCTCCACAGGGGTGGGAGTTGAAACCTCCTTTGGCAAATGGACACCCAGAATTTGGGGCTGGAGGCATTGATTTAATGGCTCTACAAATAGGAGAAAATCCCCAACAGTGAGCCAGGTCCTCCCTGTGGGAGGAAGCAGAGGAACCCAGATAGCTGTCTAGTGATGCTGGAAAGTGGGGAGAGCCTGTGGAACTTTGTTCTGCAGCCTCCAAGGGAGGCACGTGATGTTATCAAATGAACCCTCTTGCTGCATGTGCCTGGAGATGTCTGCCATGGCCAGAGAGACTGACAGGGCCCTGGGAAGACATGGCTGAGGCCTCAGTGACTAGCATGAAACACTGATGCTGAGCACAAGACAAGAGATAGGAGGATGGAGTGGCAGTAATGTTTGACATGTGTGTTGGGACTGGACCACTACCAGGGGGAGCACCACAGGCAAGTATGGCCCATTGTGATGTGCCCACATGATGGACAGTGATGTCACCAAGTGATGGCTTCTGATGTGACTGAGGAATAGACTGAGGTTTATTGACCACAACATCTCCACATAATGAAGTGTGATGTCCTGGAGCAATGGATTGTGACCACACATCCCCTGCTGTTCATATTCATGTGCTAAGTCTCACCCAGATGGCTCATGCCCACACTGAGCAAGTATGAGAGGTTTGTTTGAAGTGTCATGCAAGGCTGTTGTTGGTGCTGGTGTTGTGTCCAGGGAGCTGTTGAGTGCAGTTCTTGGTGCCCCATCTCTAAAGCCTTCAGAGGATTTTCCCAGGTCTTCCCTGGTTCTGGCAGCTGGTGCACTCAGTAGATGTGCTCAAAGCAGCAGATGTAAGCTGGACAGGGAAACCTCACCTTCGGGAGCTGGAAGTGTTTCCTACTCGAGGGACCTGGGCATTTCTTCCACCCCTCCTCAGGCCATCTGATGACTGTAACCTCTCTTCCCTTTCTAGTGTGACACCAGCTGCTGCAGTGCTGGTGAGAGTGAGTGACTTGTCATCCCCAGCTTCCCTCTGCCTATGACAGCACATGGAAAACATGACCATGGAGCTGGCAAACCATCGTCCAATATGCCTGGACAGCTGGGAGGACGTTAACTACATGATGCCATGCCTCCATCCAATTCTGCTACGTCTGTATCCTGTGTTGGTCTGAGAGCAAGCCTGAGTGCCATCCCTACAAAAGGAGAGTGAGCTCCATCTTGCACTCATTGTGGGAGGGCAGTGAGTTTGAGGAGTATGTCATCCCACCAATTACGGCACCATCATTTATCATCCATCTGACAGGAGGAACTCCAGGACACCCAGCTGCCCACAGCCTCCATTGCCTTGCAGCATCCCAGCCAGCAGCTGCAGGGCCCTGGGCTCTAGTGGGTGGCTTCCATGCCTGCTTCTGGGCATCCCTCTTCCCTGCCTACCCCAGTGTAACCCATCCCCGTCTGCCTTGGGTACATCAGGAGTTGGGGCAGCTATTCAAGGATGACCAGGAAGCAGCAGCAGCACAGAGTGCCATCACATTCAGCCTGAAATACCCTGTCCTGGATGAGGAGGCTGTGATCCAGTTGCTGCTGACCTCCCTGGGCAAGTGCATGAGGAGTCTTGTCCACCATCTTATTCACCCTGAAGTGCAGTAGTGCTAGAAATGCAAAGGTCTTAAGAAAGGACTTGCAGTAGACACACTAGTGAAGCAGCAATTTATTATATGTTCTTGCAAGAGCAGGTGTCCTAGCAAAGTAGGCACAGCTGTGGTCAGAGCTTTCAGAATTTTACACCCTATTCCTGTCCACAGAAGTCCCTCCCTTGTTTCCCAGTGAATTAGGTACTTGCAAGGTTTACAGGCTTAACCAAGGTGCCTTCTTCATAACAGTACAGAGTAGTTTATAAGTGCATGTTTGGCAGGTTCCTGCTTCCCCTTGGAGAAAATAATATTCCTGAGGTTACTGAGCAAAATGCAGTACCTTTCGAAGTTACTATTGTTCATCTTAAATAGCCCTTGACTGTTGCCCTTTTATCTATTAACACATCTTGATTGGCAATTGTGCACTTTTGTCCTTTATCTTCCTTTTACCATAAGACTTAGCTTCAGGCCTCAGTTTCCTGTAAGACCACTTAAGGCTACTAGTCTTTGGTAAACGATTCTTGATGGGGCAGCTTAATTCTTTTATTCCTCAAGTTAATATAAAAATGATTATACTTATTCTACAGTTTGCAAGAGCAACATTTCTCAGCATTTTCTACACATTTCTAGAGAAAAGACAAAATGTCTTTCTATTTTATTGTTAAACTCAGAAAAATAGTTAAGGCTCTCAGTCGTAGATCTACAGGAAATCCACTCCTCTTCCACATACACAAGGGACACAGTTTCCCTTTTACAGGAGGCAATCACGTAATACTGTTCTGACCCGCTTACTATTCATTGCTTCGTTTAAACAGTGTAATATGCAAGTATACGACTACTATTTACACTGGAGTTTTTCCCCTGTTTTCTGAAGCTAAGTTTCAGAATAGGAACAACTCTTATGTATAGTTCTCTTATTTCCGATAGTACCTTTTGTCACAATCACGATGTGAATTTTTTTCTACTCTATGTAGCATGCAACCTGTGACAACAAAAGCTATTGGCATTAGAAATGCCTCAGGCATTATCAGTACCCTTTTAGAGGCCAAATATTCCAGCTGTGAACAATGCACTGAACACTTGGGCCAATATGGGTTTGATACTGTTTTTGTATATATTTGTATAGATTCCATTTTATTATTATTTTAATTAAAGCTGTTCTAGTTTCTTTTTCTAACTGCTAAGTCTCTCTCTCCCTTATTCCCTTTCTCTTCCCCTTTGGGGAGGGAGGATTAACACAGTGTCTGTTTTATGTTTAGGAGACTGCCCTGACTCTAAACCCAGACAATAATTCAGATAAAAACTCTGAACAGGAGAATCAGTCATCCTTTGGCATGACAGAAAAGTAGGAAGTAATCAGCAAAATCTATGAATATTTAATGGTCCACAAAATATTCTAGCACAGCTCCACAATAACTTTTCAAATTGCAGCCTTATTTATTTATCAGGGATAGAAGTCACAAAAAGAAAAAAAACAAAACCACAAAAAACCAACCCCAAGCAAAAACACTTTTACACTTAGTTTTGTCTTGGGTATATCCAGCAAATTAATGCAGTTCTCTGAACTTTAGGATCTTGCATAGCATGCAGCCTGTCACACCTGCATGTACACTTCATGATCTTTGCAATAGCACTGGAAGCGCAGATACACAAAACTGACTCCCGCTCCCTCTCTGCTGGCTACCAAATAAACTAAACAGAAGCCAGCTAGAATTAAAGAAGACGGATGAAGAAGGATAAAGGGGATGACTAACTTTGCTTTCATCAGAAGGTGTACTTTTATCACACTACTTTTCATCTTTTGCTTTTCATATAAAAGGCAGCAAGAAGTTCCATTAGTGGATAGATCATATAGACAGGTACTGTTGCGTAGCTCTGACCAGAAGTTTAAGTTCTTGATCTTCCCTTGATGAACAGACTAGGGCAACTGCAAGGAATCATCATCTGGGACCAGTTCAGTAGTTCACAGACAAACAGTTCTTCTATCACTTGGTTCTTCCAACCAAGTGGAAACAGTCTGGAAACCTATGACCAACGCCTTCCTCAATATGTTTAATTATGTGCTGCTCTATATGTCCCTTGAGTTCTTCAGAGAAAGAGGTGAGGAAAGGCCTATAATCCACTACTAAAGGGATCAGACACCAGTGATTAAAGAATTTACATGTGAAAAGCACTAATCTTTAAATGCTAAATCTGAAGGCATACAGACTGATTAGAAGTGATAGTGGTAACACTGCATGTTCACTAAACCAGACAAGCTACCAATATATCATCTGATGGTCACAGTTAACTACAGGTATAGGATTTTGCCTGAAAGGATTAAGAGCTAGTCATCAACACATACAAGCGGAAAAACAAGAATCAAAACAAGCAAACAAGCCACCAACAAAACAAGTGACAAAGATGTATTACAGAAAGTCTTGCAGGTTTAGTCTGTTTTTTGGGCTTATCAATAATAAATCTAGGTATTAAGCATATGTCTAAAATTACATTGAATTAAATGTAATAGTTTCTTATCTGATCTGTCCCCTACCTCATCGGTGTTACAAACAGAATGAATAATATTTGTCTGAGGGATTCAATGGCATTTTCCCAAGTTTGCCCTTTGAAAAACTTGTTTCCCACATTAGTCCAAAGAAAATACACACCAAAAATTGAACACAAGAATCCAAACAACTGGATCTGAAATTTGGTATTAAAGACACACTCACAGGCTGTTCTGTTGAATAGTAATCACACTAAAGGAGGAGTAAGAGAATTGACTAGTGTCAAATGAGCCTGCAATAACTTCATTAAAATAGAATGTGCTTGTCAGCATAAAGTTAAGTTCCACATTAATACATGTACATGTTTTCTTAAACAAAACCCCTGTTTCTAGTCTATTTCCTTTCCAACAGCTGAGAACAAGTGGAACATTTATCTATACAGAAATCTTTTAGTCATTCTTTGACATAGCAAAACTAATTTTACAAAAGTATTTGCCATTATTGCAATATTATGCACACTTTTAGTAAGAACAACAAAGACGCATGCATAGAGCATTTTTAAAGAGTTGTTTTAGAGCTCTCGTTTACTCTTACCTCAAGCAGCACAGATGAGCACAACCTCTTGTTTATTACAGAATGATCGGTCTATGCCAACAGAAAGCACACTTCAATTTCAGTATTCTTCTGTCCTACTAAGGAACCATCAAACAGTTCTGACAGTTTAGCCAAACAGCTTTAAAGTGGTAAAATTTATCACTTGTTACCATTTCCCTTCTTTTCACCACATTGCTACAATTATTTCTGTGACTTTACACACTATACCAGCATTCTGAAACAGTGACTTTAAAGCATCCACATAATTCCTTTCACAGGTAATACAAAAACTACACACTGACTACACCTTGTGTATGTTCCAGCTTACTGATTAAGCATGTGCATTTATCAAATCATCCAAACAATTTCACAAGACAATGATTTTATAAAAAAAATTTAGGAAGAGATCTAGTATTTCCTAAAAGACAAGAGAACCTTTCCTGCATCCCTTTATCCAAAGGTAAATTTCAACTCACTCGTAATCGTTCAGTCTACTGCAAGTCACATTGCATTTAACCACAGGACAAGAACATGCATAGACACCAGGGTAACAAGTCAGAGGTCAGTGTAATCGCCTTAAGTTGCACTCTTGTGCATCACAGCAAATATGACGCAGCTTAGCTTCTCCTTATTGATAGGTAGCTATCCTCATCTTCCCACGAATCCCATGAAAAACAACACAGGCACAAAAATAGCCACTGCCCAGGATGACATTAGCACCTTCTTACTGTACAAGCCATATGCCTGCTACCATTCTATGGTAAATGCAAGTGAACTTTTTACAATGCAAGTAGTTTGTCCTTACTCACCCTCTTACAGATGAGTTGGCCCAAATAATTAACAGTAACTGTAAGCAAGTTTGCTCCATTTGGTTTGGCAACAATTACAAATAAAGGTGTCTGGAAACTAGAGAAGGAAATACCTATTTGAAAAGACATTTCTCTGTTTTCTGCTTGAGTGTCTCCTCATAGGGGATACTTAGGTCTTTAGCCTTTGTTTGAAGACTAGGTTTAACTGCTATTGTGTTAGTCTGAGAAACATTATTCCAGAGTCAAATAAGGATCACACAAACATTCCAGAAGAGCACCCAGGGCAAACATATCTACCCTGCACTTCACTAAGTCTGATAGGTTAATTAATCATAGCAAATCAAGCTCTTGAGTTCACATCTCTTTAGTACGCTGACTGATCTTTCTACATGACATTTTAAGTGCACAATAGCTAGTTCTCCACAATCCAGGACAGTTAACACTGTTACACACACTGTCCAACATTGAGGTAATATAAGTTTCATGTATTTTGAAGAGGATGGGGCATGTGTGTGTTAATAAAAACCTGCCATTTGACAGACCACTTTCAAGCTTTAAGTTCACCAGTAGTCTGTGACTCGTCAGTAACAATTTATCGGATATGCATTCTCAGACCTTACAACCTAGTACACCAACTAGATATGAGAGCAACACTAAACAGAAAATAAGCATAATTAAAGTATTTTCCTAAGCCAGGCTTAAGAATGAATGCGACATTAGCTTTTCAAGAGCAAATATTTTGCTAATATACTTAAAACTTTTTTCTAATGCAGCAGGCTTCTACAACTTTGTTCATGAAGGCCCACAGTAAAGAATGTATTTTGTTTCCTGCATTCTGAGATGATAGTTCATGCTTTAATAATCATTGATTCTTAAGTGTTTACATCCAATATCTGCAGCTGTTTTAAAACTTACTCATGACATAATCACTATTTGTCTTCAAGATGAGCAACTTGGAGGGTCAGAAGACACCAAAAACAGTGTGGGAGAAAAGTAAGCCAAGTAATTACACATCAATACTTAAGACTTGTGCTACAGCAAGTATCTACCAGTTTCAAAAACAGACAAAACACATGAACATACAAAACTCTTGTTAGGACAAGCTATTACCACATTGATTAAAAAGTAAAAATGTTATTGTTATGAATCTCAACCCAAGCAAACAATAAGGATGTTGACAAGTAAACAGTAATTCAGCACTTAAACAGAAAAAGAAGGGCCACAAAATACTGAAGAGGGACCAGTTTAGAAAATATAGTAGCCCCCATTAGCTCTCTATATAACCAAAACTGTGACAAGCTATACTATGACACCATTTATTGATGGATTTCAGATACACATCTAAACTTCTCTCATATCAACATCACAGTAAGTACAATCATAGCAGTGTTCAATGAACCACAGGTATTAACTTAAGTCTCTGACACAAATACTGACTGCCTCTGATAAAAAAACAGTTATCTTTAAGTCATCTGGGAATAGTAGGAGGAATTAGAACGAATTTGGTGGGTAAACTAAAGCTGCCTCTAATAAAAAAACCTGACAAATAATTTTGTTAGGAATTACTGCAATGAAAGAGGAAACAACTTTTCGCAAATTGAAGCAAGATTGCACCAATACAGACAAGCTAAGACCATACCCAAAGCATAGAAAAATTTCTACCTACACAGCTGGTTTTAGGAAAACTTCATAGACATGATTAGCCAATTTATATCAGTAGTAGTTGACATACTATCTTTGCAACAATGAGGAAAAAAAATAATTAAAAGACTCAGGGAAAATCTCCCACCTTTAATCCGTATCTTGAAATAGCAGAGCAACTAGTCATGGACTGAAGTCACCTGTTTTCTTCACCTTCAGTCACTTTAGCTTAAAGCAGCTCTCATACAAATGCACTGAGGAGGAATGTGAAAACAGTGGGAGAAAATAAAGCCATGAAACCAGTGACTCTTATTAAAAGCAGTGGAGACATCAGAACAGACCAGTCCTCACACTGCTGGTGATTTTTAAAACAAAGAAATGCACAAAGTTCTAGTTATGAAACTGGTATGATATCTGCATACTCAGAAAACTAACTGCATGATCTTGCAGTACTTAAGAGGATGAAAAAGTGTTTCAGGTTACTCTGAAAAAGTTATTTACTGGACTGTGAAAAAAATGTAAGAGAACACCTGCATGAGCATATGACATTTTTTGCTCAAAAGCAGCTGCCTTAAGACAATTAATTCCTCTTGTTCTGTAGGAGTAGAAAGGTGATAAAATTATAGCAAGAAGAAATGAAGACTTTAAGGATGAGAACCACTTTGAAATCCTTTGTTCTCTACTATACCTTGCTTGTCCCACAGCAAACATGCTTTCTTTTCTAGACTTTGATAATAAGCTCTGATCAAAAATGCTGCCTGAAATACCTATGTATGAGGCACAAGTGGAAATAACACAAGAAAGTAAATCAATCAAGACAGGACTTCAGTGAGAATTTGCTGCAGCAGCAACAGGTAGAGGCAGACTTTTCTCTTTATAGCTTTGTAATCTAATTTTCTCTCTAGAAAACTGCATATCTGACTTGAACTAGATTCTCTAACAGAAGCATAATAATTGATGCAAAATCTCAGGAAATGCAATCTAGGCATTGATAACAACAACTCCCTCAAAAGGAACAAATCCCTTTTTCCTTTTGGAAATGCGCATACTTGCAGAGAGGACTAAATAGTCCTGTAGTACTTGAAACGAGGTTGAGTTCACTCAATTGAGGAACAAAGAAGGGGAGAAATATAAATTCAAGAAGGGAACAAGTGAGGTATCTTCCAATGAAAACAGGATCTCAGAAGGCAAGATATCCTTCCCTATAAAACTAGGCAAGACTTCTTAGAAGTCTGACCTAGAGATAGACAGAGCACACACAAGAACAGACTACCACACCTCTGCCTTTTATGATGATCCCTGCTTCATATTTAACCTTGCACCACGCCACCCTAACACAGTCTCCTAGAAATGTGGCTAGAGGCTTAAGTATGACTGAGAACTAGGATGATGAGGCACAGCAATGTCTCACCCCCCGCCCCCCCTTAACTTCTCCTCCTTCAAATAAAAAAAAACCCCAACACCTCAAATGAATCCACATAAATCCCATTCTTCAAGCATCCAACCTAGAACTATTTGTAATGCAATACTTCTTTCACCCCTGGTTCCCCACCTATGTCACAGCAAGATACCTCCACTTGAAAAAGTAGTTTTCACCCATTATGCAATATGTTCCTAGTGATATGAAATAAACATGTCTCATCTCTCTCCATACAAGCCACAGGTAAACACACACATATAACTAAGGGTAGAAGTGAATCTCACCACCCCAACCTTCAACAGTTAGAAGAGAACATGAATCATAAAATTTCTGTCCTTATTCTCTCCTAGAGAAGACTTATCAGCCTCGCTTCAGCAGTAGAGAGATGATCCAGAGGACAGCCATGGCAATGCTCCCTTCTCCTACCAACAAGATGTCAACCTTATAAATACTGAACAACCTGTTACTTCCAAGTATACCAAGCACCTGCACGCTCCTTAACCCTAAAAGCACTTAAGAGTTATATTTCTACGAAGTCACATGAAAAGCAGCTTACTGTTAAGCTATTTTTTTAATATACTCTTATCAAAGCACGGATTTTGGCCAATTGTATCTCCCAAAACTGTAGTTCCACTGACAAAACAACCATTAATGAATTTGCATGTTATCTTTCACCATTCAGAAAAAGAACTTAACAGAATTAATGAAGAAAAATGTAATTATGTCCATTTAATAAAGTTCTCTGCAACTGGATGATTTTGAGAGGAAGTAGTAAGTTAATCTCTAACATACTTACTCCCATTCTGATTTCATTTTGGTATTCAGCTGATTGCCTAAAACACACTTAAGTTACGAAACAGGACAGACAAGCAACAGTCCAGAATCATACAGACATAGCCAACTGTCTTCCAGGTATAGTTATAGGAGTTACATGATCTACCTCTTCCAAGAATTTATTTATTTTTATCATTCTGAGAAAATTTAACGAAGACAGTCTAATCTGCAAAAATTTTTACAGTTCAAAATGAAGACCAGAGAGAAGTGTCAAATTAAAGCCTGTATAGGTGAAATTTTATAGACCTCAACAGAATGGCACAGAACAAGCTAGAACAGCTTACTGTGTTTTAGAACAATTCTAAGAACATTGCTGGAATAAAGTCAAGCTTATTACTTTTTCATTTTCATAACATCTGGGTAGACTAGAATCACTATATGAAGCAGCAGCAATGGTGGACATTAAATTGCCAGGTAATATTACACTTTACAACCTAGTTAGCATAGTAATCCTAAAAAAATATTAAATTTACAAGCATTCCCTGCATTCAATAATTAGTCTGCTCTAACAGGAATCTAGAAGAAAAAATAAAACACAATGGATATGAAAAAAAAAAAGCCTCCAAGTTACACATTCTTACGGAACTGTCATCTTAATTATCAACTGTAGTCTTACTCCCAAAGTTATATGGTTACTTTGTGAAGATTGGGAACTTGGGATTCAATACTATCTCTGAACCATCAGGAAGACTGAAAATCCAAGTATGGAAGATCTACCAATGATCTTTAAGAAACTTATTTTACTGGAGTATCTTAATTCTAAAGCACTTCCAATCTTGCAGGTAAAAGCAATCTTGGGCCTCCACCAGACAGGCTCCCCAACATGCTGACAACAAAACAAACAGCTCTGGAAACCAGCATGAAGAATAGCTAGGTTTCCACACACCACAGATCACTCAAGAGAGGCAGCTGTAGTGACTGAACCCAGAACCCTTCAGCTGAAGTAGGTAGCACTGTTAGAAGGGGACTACCAGCTACAATGCACTCAGGAGAACAGGACCTGCATACACGTGGGCCAGAAGTGAAGTGAAGATGAAGAGATGACTTCAGAGACAGCAAACAGACTCATCGTTGGTCACCATGATAAAAACATTCTCCCTGTGTGAGGCCACTGCAAGTCAGCAATGTGAAAACAACTGGTTAACTAATGGAAACACAACAACAAAGGATTAAGTAAAATGATAAAAGTCTATTTTGTTCAAACTGTCATATGGAACTGACAGTCTAAAGTTCAGTAATCACTCTGTATAAGATAAGTACTTCAGTAAATCATTGAAATCCACAGAACCGCTCTTGAAATATGTATCTGCTCTCACCAGTACTTGTAGGTGGAGAGCTTGAATACCATATTGGAACAAAACTAAATACACAAACAAAAAATCAACCAAGAAAATGGAAAGAAAAAAAAAAACAAACCAAGAGCTAAACAACTCTTAACGCTTTATAGTCTTACTGAAGAGACTATAAAACCCTACTTCTAAGTACTTAGACTGTATTGTCAGTAACCTATTCTGTAAGTGGGTCTCAAAAAAAAAAATCAGAAAGTATTTCTATAACATTTCAACATCTAAATAACTTTAAAGATTAGAATATTAATAGATCATAGTTAAGGCTAATAGTCACCACGTGTAACAATATTTCATTTATAATTTATGTAATGTTGCAGATTTATAATTTATATAAACCATATATATTCCACATTTTGTGGAACCATTTCAATCAAGCTTCCAAATACGCAACTCAAACAAGACCTCATATAGCACAGACTTACAGCAGTTTCACAACATATAACACAGGAGAAAAAAACCAAAAAGGTAACCTGGATTTACAGAACCCTTCTCCATAACCTGATAGCCAAATCAATTCACCTCCTGAATTCCACATACCATATGCAAATTCACATTTTACACTACAAAGGAAAATGAACTGCAACCACCACATGGTGAAAGCACTAAATTTGAATTAAATTATTTCACCATTGTTTGAAATGGTTTACTGATGGAGCCCCTTTGTTTCTAGAATTAACTATTCATAGGTAAATAAAAACTAGTTAACTACACTGTTTCAAGGAACTCAACACATCCATATCACAGAAATTCAAATGGTCAGAGTGTGCACATTTACACAAGAAAAGTCACATTCCCCATTCTTTTAAGTTATGCCTCAAGTCAGCATACCTTAAAAGGTATCATGTGGATGTCAAGTGGGACACATCTTGATATACAGAAAGCACTCATTAGGAAAACGAGTGTCAAGAAAGACAGGCATTGGCCTTCTGATCATAAAATCACAACTCTACAAAAAATTCTCCCACCTGGTATGTAAAAGAAGCTATCTAACCACACAACAGGAAATTACTTTCCGTAATAGTGATTCTCTCTTGGTTCAGCTTCAGTGAACAGCTTTCAAAAGATGTTTTTTAAACCACTTTGCTGAATCAGTTTTAGTCATCTAAAAAACCTTATTCTCATGCCATACCATCAAGAAGTCAAGCTTTGCAATACCTAGAAAAAGAAAGGAAAGGAGGCAAGGAAAACCAAAATGAAAGCATGAAAAGTTTACAGTAACAGGCTTCATCGAAAAAAAAAAAAAAAGCCAAACCAAAAAAACCCCAAACCTCCTCCCCCCCCCAAACAAACGAAAGGGTGTTTCTTCAGAAAATGGAATATTACTTAAAATCTTTCATTTGTCAAACATCAATGCATTAAAAATGACTTTAAAGACAGCTATTGCATCAGCTAGATGTTTACAGATCTGAACACGTCAGAGTGCAGCTTGGCAACAGATAGCACGAAAAGATACAGGGTAAGTCATCAGTGCAAGAATACCCCCCAGAATGAGAAAATATACAAAAAGTACAGAACAAGATCAACTGAAAGTGTTAACAATTAAAATATATGGTCCTAAAGGTAATTTCATAAATATTTAGAACTACACTGAACAATGATTTACTTGATTTAACAATAAAGACTTTTCAATGTATCTTCAAAGAAAGTAGTTAACTTCTAACACTGTCATCAAGCTGATCCCTGAGACTGTATTCACTGCAGTTTTCTACCTCCTCAGTCTTACTTCAGAAAGCAGTTTTGGAAAAAATTTTACTAGTATCAGTTCTTTAATTTGGTTAAAGACAGCCTAGCATTGCCCACAATGACAAAAAACACTGGAGTGTCTTCACTTAGTGGTATCAAAGACACAAAGATTTGGCAAGTTCAACTAGATCAGCTCCTCATGGGATGTGGATACCCACAATACTGATTTTTTACTAAATCAACAAAATTAGTAAGACAGAAAAATATCTTCTAGGTGTCATAGAAACAAACACAATTGCAAGGTACCACTAAGATGCTATAGACAAGAAATTTCACAAAGCTAATGAAACACAGCTGAATTTTACAGAATAAAATTAGGTTCTAGCAACAAAACTACTACATACCAGAGTTAACAAACATGGCCATTTTTAAGGGGTGTTGTGGATGGCCTTTGTTTATTTTGCTCTTCAGCCTAAGAATCAGATTAAGTATCCAAAGGCGTGTTCTGAAGGAGAAGCTGCACACCTCAGTGCATTTCACACTTTTACTCAGAGAGCAGTGATTTCAAAATGTTGTGGCTATTGTAATGAATGACTAACTACACACAACAGGCAAACTATTCTAGTGGTTTTACCAATATTGTCTTCAGGTTGCTATATGAAAAAAAAAGAAAGCCTACTGCAGGAATCTACTATTGTATCAAGTTACAGACTTTTGCTCAGACTTTTCCATCTACAAGGAGTATAGTTGGCTCAGTACCCATGACGTAGATACACATTCCAAAATGATCTTGTAACTTGGAGGACTCTACTCAAGCTTTACATTCTTGCAAACCCATTACTATAAATTATTTTCAGCCCACTTCTGGTTAATCAAAGCTTATTAACAGGGATTAAAAAACTGCAGGGAAAAAAAAAAAAGCATGAATATGTGACACTCAATATCCAGCACTGAAGTATTTATTTCTATCTCCATAAAAGCTGTATGATTATGCCATGTCAGTGCTTCCCCACTAGAAGCTTCCAAAGCAAATGTATGTAGACAAAGACGACAGAGCTAGGGCATTTGTTACTTTAGGGCAGTGCTCAGATATTAACAGAAGCCACTGCTATCCATGTGTACATGATTGCACAGTGTCCTTAAATACAACTTTTGAAAAACGAAACGTTTACTACAACTTACAATAACGTACCTTTCAAAAAGCAATATAAAGCATCATGGCTCTGCACCTTCAGCATTTATCCTTAAGTTACAACCTAGATCTACATCTGTTCCACGGCAGACCACTTCAGATATGCTCAAACTACCTTCAAACGTTATTTTGGTTTTACGTCACAAGCAAGCAAAAAAAAAAAATCAGCCATATTCACCAAATCCAGAAGAGGGTGCTATGAATAACTGAGGTGGGGAGGGGTACTGAATTGAACATTTGCCTTGTGTTAGGAGAGGTCAGCAGCATGCTGTCTTGTTTTAGTTTGGGAGCTCACTTAAGTTGATGGTGCCATGCCTTTTTTACAAAAACAGGAATCTGAAAAGTAAGAGCACTCCTTTTAGCAAAAAGGAAACGCTACAATTTGTGCTATTGTCATCACAAGGGCAAATTAATCCGTGGCAGAAAACTAGCAACACAAAAGACATGGCAAGTGTTAATTCCAGTTTTGTACCCCATGATTTGTGAGCTGTTTAAGATACTGACAAGGAGATACAGGGAATGCAGAAAAATCAAAAGAGCCTATGCTACGGTTTTTACCTACACAATGCCTATACTAACATAACTGGTTCAGGTCTTTTTACTGTGACCGTGCTGAGTTGATGCCTTATACAAAACTCCATCCTGAAATGAAACGGCCCTAGACCATCCTTCGAGCGTAATCCAGTCTTTCACCTTCGCCAGCCCTCTTGTCCCCCCCCCG
>WUAM01000107.1:31916779-31928061 GCA_024336885.1 Actenoides hombroni | reverse complement strand
ATTTTAATTAATAAAAAGGACTTCCCACTTTACAACAGATAATATACATATAGCATAATAAATAATTTCCCCTTTACAAACATTGACAATTGTTGCTAAAATATGTTTTTAATATACAGGGGAACACCACAAAACATTAATTAAAAAGTGCAGATTGAAAATAGTAGGGAGTTGGCTTGACAATGAAAATAGCAGGGAGTTGGCTTGACAACTGATGGTATAAAGCAGCGTATTTAAATGCAAAAGGAAGACACAGTTCAACACAGAGAAACAGGTAAGTGAAATGCCTGTCTTTCTCAATTCAAGTGTGCAAAAATAAAAGGCACTGGGCCAGAAGACAACTTCTGTCCAGAAAAGAAACAGAAATTTTTCACCTGTTACTAAATTATTGCAATGTTGTTCATATCTAGGCCTTTCTCTATGATGCTAAAGTTCTGTCCTTAGCTTCTCCAAAGTCTCTGCATTTCAGGCAAAGACTCTGCTTTTACAGTTCTGTGAACAGGGAAAGTGTCTCTAAAGACCAGTCTCGCTTTGTCTTTGCTTGCTTGCTTGCCGCCTGCTTTCCTGCCTGCCTTCTCCTACCCTTTCCAATATTGCAACATATTTCACATAATGAATCTGATTTCTTTTTTTTCAAATGATGGTCCAGCTCAAGTACTCATCTATTGGGTTGTATATGATAACCATTCTCATCCTAATCCTACAACACAGAAGTAAAAGCCAACAGTCACAGATTTAATAGGACAGGCAGGGCTTTCCACCCACCCCTGGTTGTTACAGCTTAGAGGACAAAGAGATGAATGTTCAAAGATCTGATAAAAAATATTGAGTCATAATGGAAAATATGCTAAAGATGGTGAGGTGGGAATTTAATTAAATACTGAAAAGGAGCCAGCTGAGCAACCTGCTGAGATTAAACTTCTGTTCACTGTAACTGGAGCTACACTTCCACTGAGTCTTTGTAATACTGCATAAGAGATCAGTTGTTCATTTGGCACCAGGCTGTTGCTGTGATCTTGGTCACATGAGGAGACTTTGGGCAGACGGTTCACATTCCTTTAAACTCTTGCACAATAGAAAGCAGTTGCTGAGCAGGCTGCTGAACACTTTGTTGTTCTTCTTCCAGTCTTTCCTCATGACAGAGAATCTCCTCCTGCAGGGAAACTGGAGATGGAGCTTTAGATGAAACATTCAGACACAGCAATTATCATGGAGGGTGAGTTATATTATAACTGGCTATCTGGCCATTTTCCGTCCAAGTTTCACAAGTGCTAAAGAGCTTTTGCTCTGGTAAACTGAGGGGTTTTTTTGGAGGGGTTTTTTTTTGTTAGCTTCAAAGTTTCCACCCCCACAACAAACCCAAAGAAAAAACACCAAACTACAAAATACCCAGAAACAGAACCCCACAAAGTTAATTCTCATGGTCAAGTGGCAAAGTTGTGATTTTGGGCATTACCTGAGCAAAGAAACACAAGGGAATCAATAATTCAATTCTGGATTTGTAGGGAACAGTCTTTCCCTATGTGATGGCTCTGCAAGGCAGAAAAATTTTACCTCAGGGCGATTACCAAGACCTGCAGTGGATTTACAAGGATTTGAGATGATTGCAGTGTTTTTCTTTCCCGGCTACTGCTGCCAAGTGTTGCAGGTCACATGTTATAAAGGGGCAATAACTATACAGACATCTCCCCTTCTCCCCAGCCTGCTCAACCCCACAGGGACATCCAGCCTTGCCCGGAAAGACTCCTTCCTAATCCTCAGAAGTAGAGAAGGCAACACCACAAGGAGATAGCTACTGTCCTTGAAGCTTAATATCTTAGGGTTGTCAAGTCTCAAAAAAAAGAGAAGAGATATGTAGAGATTGTTCCCATCCTGTAACCCCACAGAAAGGTCTCCAGCCTTCAGAAAGCACAAACACAAGTCATGTCGAGACCCAAACCCAGCCAGGTCCTCCCTCTTTCTCTCCCTCTGCTGTTTCTGAGGGGAGGGACATCACTTCCCCAGGTTCATACACTGAGTGAGAGTGGCTGGGGAAAAGTCAAGACAGCAGGCATGGGCTTACTTACTCCATATGCTGGTTTTAAAATCCAGGACACAGCAGTTAAACCTAAAGACTCTTCTTGGGTATGCTTGTTTTCTGCCTAATCACAGGTCCAATAAGCCAGGCACCTCTGAAGAGACTCAGAAGGAGCCTAACTACCTCATGGTGGTGGGAACAGCACTGTCTCTGTTCAGGTTTCTGTGTGTAAACCTACAGCCAAGGGGAGGATGCTCCTTCAGAAAGCATTTAACTACCAGGAACCTTTTCTCTATCTCCTGGTACCTCTAATTTCAACATAAAAAGGACAAAGTGAGGTTTTTAGAAAATTCCAGGTGGGTGGAATGGCAACTGTGCATCCTTGGGGAGTGGTGAGGACAACAGGTATGATAGAGGTTGGCACTGCTCTCTCCACATTGCCAGTCCACTGCTCCTAGCCTAAGTTCTGCTTCTGTCCAAGGAAACACCTGAAGCCACATCTTCACTTGCTTATCTGCTGAGAAGAAAAACAAGCCATGTTTCAACCTGTAGTGCCTCCCCTCTGCATAATTCGGTGTTTGCTCTCACTAATAAAATAAAGGCAATTTGGTAATAAGAAAGCCTGATTTTGCAGGGACCAATTAGGATGTTTTAAATGTATGTGTCTAGTAATGCAGTACAAGAAAAATGGTTTTATCTTCCTACAAAATAAACCTTTTTTGGTTCAGTTCCTAATTTATGAGTTTCATAATAATAAACCAGAGCTCAAATAGAGCTGTGGTAAAAAAAATAAAAGTATTTAATATTCATGCAACTGTTAAATCCTCCATGCCCATAAAACATAGCTAAGAAGTTGAAGAAAAAAACAAGTACAGTATTTGCAAGCAATTTTAAAATGTTACCCAGAACTAGCAGTCAGTGAATTGTTCTAACAGTTCCCTGGAGTATTTAGATAATAGTGGTTTTGAATCATCTTGGTACCCAATATTCAAAAACAAAGACAAATATTTTGCAGCAAGAACTGTGCCCAAAACACATATAAAAAGGATCCAAGTGGAATTGTCAGTTATATCCACAGCTGCGCAACCTCATTTGGAAAATGTTTACCCTTAGTTTACATACGTCTCTTCTTTCCTTGCCATTCTCCTCTGATCTCACTTCAAGCCAGGCTCCATTTTGGGCTTTTTTTTTGCTTTCTGAGGATCCTGTCCAGTTCATGATTTAAAGATTGTAACATTAATATACATCCCTAGTATCTATTAGTTTAATATATCTGTACATGATTTAACAGATGAAAAGATAATCCAGTCTCTCGGAGAGGTAATCTTTAAGATAAAATTTCTCAGAAACATTCCCATTCAACTTGATGTCTTTCTACATTTTCCTTTCTCTGCACTGTATTTTGCTAACTCTTTTGTAAGCAACAAGAAACACTTTGCTAAGTGCAGATGTTTACCATTTCATTGTTTGGTCCTACATATCCCAGTCCACACTTATTTGGCTAAGTTTTGCCTGTATGATGAGCAATAATCAGAGAACCTTTGTATGTGTACAGTTGAACTTGTGAGTGAAACCTAAATCTTTTTCTGTAGCTGCACTGAACATCTTTCTAATCACAAAGAAGAGACAGAAGCACATCTGGGATCATTGCTGGGGGATTCCCAGGACAGATATTGTGCAAATCTGAAGCTGCACAAGTAAGGATTTTTTTTTTTAAATTTGGTCTGAAAATTTAATCCAGCATTGATGAGTGTACAGATGCTAATGATGTTGCTTGAAAAAAGTTTTCTTAAATTGATATGACAATTGCAGATGAGAATTATAATTTGAATTAGCAAAGTAGGCTATAAGAAAAGTGGTTTCAAATAATGCGTTAGCACATTGCAAAAACACCAAGAAGAGTATATAGCCTTGGAAATGAAACCACAGTACTCTGCTGAGGTTAGGTTAAAGAATCATACAGGCAGAATCTGTGAATGATAGAAGTGCATTATTATTATAACTGATGTTATATTAACATTAAATAGACCAAGTTTTAAATATATGAATTTTTGGAATATTGAAGTCTATGTACAGGAGTTATTTACAACCCCTTCTAAAGTCCAATCTTTGCCCTGAAAGCTACTGAACATGCTATTCCAAAACAGCTATTGTTAAGGAGATATGAATAGACTAATATAAGGATTTATTTGCATTTCTTAAAATTCTTTTTTTTTTCCTGACCACTGGGAGGCAATTTGAAATATTAAGTGTGTATTGAACAATTAGTCATCAAGCATTTACTGAAAATGACACGTTCCCACAAACTGTCCTGACTTGTTACAGTCACTGTCTTAACACATACCTCCTAGCTGAAAAGGTCAGTAAGAGTCAAAAAATCAAAGCATGAAGTCAAAGAATATAAATAAAACTAGATTAAATTTTGAATTAGATATCCTTTTCCAGTAGTAAACTGAGCTTTGAGATTGTCCAAGTAGGCAGGTCCTATGCCACTTGTTAATCTTACAGAGTTAGTATAGCGAAGAGGAGCTAATCTGACTTTTACTGCCATTTGTGTACACATACAGTTAAATCCATGGATATTTGTGGTGACCCTGCAGATGGTGAAAGATCATTTTTTCTTTGTTCTACTTACAAACTCTGCATGCCTTCTTATTTGGCATGTATTAATAGAGTCATTCAGGAAAAAATATGAAGTCCCATACTTTACTTGTCTGTTGTTGCTCTGGCTAAAGGAGGAATGAAAAAGAAAAATATAAGAGCATGGGAAAAGCTGGATCAGAAGCTCAAAAGAATGAAGGGAAATCAGCTAGCTTTTAAGTTTCCATATTCAGTGGAAGATGTTCAGTGCAAAACCTGTGGTCTATCCCAATGCTGATATTTGATTCCAACTATTGTCACGAAGAGAGTAAGTGCTGGGAAATACAATATTCTGGGGATATTTCAGTGGAGTGGTGAAACAGATTGAATGTAGCTGCCAAAATAGTATTAGAACAAAGACAATTAGGAGGGGAATAATTTAAAGTAACTGCATTTTAAGCTTCTTCCATAAACAGCAGATATCTCTCAGTGGACACTCAGAAACTCTGTTCTCAAGAACTATAACAATACATCTGAATGATCCTTATTAAACATCACTACATCTGTAACGGAAAAACTCTTCATCCCTAGCTCAAGAACCATTTGCATAAGGAATATGTGCTCTAATTTATAAATTCATTTTGCAACAATTATTTCTTGAGCATTCATTCTGAATACACAACATTACTTTATATCAAATACTTAAATGTAATTCAGTGAAGACACTTCCAAAAAGGGCTGAAACAGCTCATTCACTTAGATTGAAGTTGAGTTAGTACTTTAAGTTGATGTAAGCCGAGGCTTCCACCAAAAAAATCAGTTCCACTCTCAGTTGCTCATGACTTGTACCCACTCCCTTGTTCCAGTACAGTTATCTGCATGGCTGGAAGGTTAACCAGATCTGGGAACTTGTGGAGGTCAAAAGTGAGTATTTTCTTCAATTCTTCCTGCCTGCTAGTTCCATGATTCACTTCACTGCATGGCTAGAGAAATACTTGTGCAGGAGGCATGGGTAGGACTACTTCAACAGGCATGGGTAGGACTCTTTGACATTGCAAGACAACTGTGGCAGTTCAGCTCTAACAGTTTGCTCCAATCAATCTACTGAAGGTTTCCTTGTGTACTCATATTCAGAGTACAGCTTGCAAAGGAGGGAAAATAATGTGTTTCCACTGCTTCAAAATGACGTCCACGAGCCTAATTAAATTTAGCTTTATCACCAATTTAAGCCAATCCTCCAGACTTCCCGCAGAAGCCCTATATAGAGGGATTAATTTCTAGCAAAGACGTAGAATAAACATTTGAGGAGTAGGATTTTTTTAACTTCTCTATCTTGTTATCAGTGCCTCAGGTCAGTACAAGAAAAAAGAAACAAGAATAAAAGGATCCTTGTAAAAACCTAGTGGGGAAGAGCGATAACATAATAGCTATTCTGAGATGTTTTTTAACAAATATAGGCCATTGCAGTTAGCAGCAAAGCCAAAAATCTGTTGTGTTTACAGAATAAAAGGGGATCTCAACATAGAAGAGGAGAAGAAAGCTTCAAGAATAGTGTAAGGACTTTTTACACTAAGTTTGGAGCTACAAACAGCTTTGTTTGAAACATACATTTCCAGTAAGCCAGATTCAAGAAAGTTTCATCCTGGTTGACACTGGTGAAGAGAGGAGCTATTAAGATCATGAGTCCTGTCAGGCTTTTAAGTTAAAAGTCATTACACCCAAGGAAAATCTCCAAGTGTTCTTCAATCATGTGGAGCACAATGAAAGGAAAAGACCAAAGATAGATAGATGGAGAAATATGAACTCGTATCTCCAGGATGAGATGATCTTAACATATACTACTGACATTTCTAGGTGAAAAAAATAATTCCTTACACAGTGAGCACCTCTGAATTTCTTTATAATAGCATGAAAACCATTAGAATGGGTCCTGCCACAAATAAAAAGCAAAATATGGAAGAGATAAAATCAAACAGATACCAGCAAGGACAATAAACTGTTGTGGACCTAGGTCTTGTTTAAAACACAAGGTGTGTACAAGGAATTAGGTATCATGTTAACTTTTTTACTTAGCAGCACAGTCACTCGATAAGAAAGCCATCTAGATCATCAAGTTTTGCAGATCAAGTCATTAATTCAGTCTCAATAGCAAGGAGCAGCTGACATCTGAGCTCAGAAAGAAAGAGATGAATACATAGTACTAACCTTGCTTTTCAGAGTTAACTGGAAACACTTTCTTTCCCCCTGCTCCAACTCCCAAATTTAAGTCAGCTCAATGCCAAGTGAAGAGTCTGCTGCAGAAGGCAAAAGATGTCAGGCATAAATATAACATAGGTAAAGGTCAGATTTGCCAAAAAGCAAGTTGTATTTAATTACCTATAGTAATTACCTATTAGTAAATAGAAAAATAAATGGAATCAACTCTCCTACCTCCAAATCCCTACCACAGAACGAAAAAAATGGAGAAAAGAAGTTATATATTACAGAAAGAAACATGACAATTAATCTTTCAAAAGAACAGCAGGTTGCCTTGGAATTTGGTAGCCAGGGAACATAATAGCTGGCTAAGTTGGGTAAAGACATATTACAATGGCTGTGTAGAAAGAACATTCGAATAACACATTGTATGAAAGTGTTACTGTGTTTTCCATCTTGTCCTTTGCAGTGGTAAATTCGTATTCACAACAGGGGATCATTTCACCCCACTCAGCAAAGGGTGCAGCACAGAACAGGTCCTCAGGTTCTAAGGACAAATAAAAAAAAACAAGCTTCAATGCAGCAGAGCAGGGAAAAGGTTCTGGAAGGAGCTTGTTAATGCAAAATTTTCTGTAAGAGTGTGGTTAGCAATGTACAAGAGAAACATTCAATGTATTAAACTACATGCTAATTTTTTCCTATTCATTCCTTGACACTGACTATTTCTTCCTGAAGGCTGATGACTGACTCTTGTAGGCCAACTCCAAACTCTAGACCAAGAGGTTTGTTGTAAATTTGTTCTTACATCATCATATGTATTCTTGAAATAAAAACTCATACAGTTTCCATGTGTGATTTATTGCTGGTTTTTGTTTTGGTTTTGGTTTTTTTTTGAAAGCTGCAAAAAATAAGAAGGAAGGCAAAAAATAAGAAGGAAGGAAGCCCATGTCAGTTTAACTCTACTGGATTTATTAATTCTCTGCCTATCATATTCCTTTTTCTATCCCACAAGAATAGTTTCCATGTATAAGAGTTGAGAAGGGAAGCTGCATCTAGGTGGCTGATGCCCAAGAAACTTCCTTCATGCAGCCCTTATTTAATGGCAGCATTTCCAGCTTCTGAGGCGCTGCATAAAACACATTGGGCATGCACAAATATACAGGATCAAACTAGGAAGGTCATTCTAACATACAGAGAAAATGGGCAGTACAGAGAAAGAAAGGTATGGCCATACTAGTCACAACAACTACATTTTATGCAGGTATCTCAAGGATTCTCACATCCCGAAAGCCTTTTGCAGTCAATGACTAGGAGGAGGAACTCTAGACATATCTCAGATACCAAGTGAGATCCTTGTTCACCTCTGTATAGTAATCATAGAATCAGAGTCACAGAATCATCTAGGTTAGAAAAGACCTTCAAGATCATCAGGTACAACCAATATCCCTACTGTACATGTCTACTGCTAAATCATGTCTGTACTCACCATATCTACACGTCTTTTAATCACAGCCAGGGATTGTGATTTAACCTCTTCCCTGGGCAGCCTCTTCCAATGCTTGACAATCCTTTAGGTGAAAAAATAATGTCTAATGTCGAGCCTAAACCTTCTCTGGTGCATTGTGAGACCATTTCCTCTTATCACTTGTTACTTGGGAGAAGAGACTGGCACACACTCCTCTACAACCTCCTTTCAGGTAGAGTGATAAGGTCTCCCTTCAGCCTTGTTCAGACTAAATAGCCCCAGTTTGCTCAGCCAGTCTTCACAGGACTTGTTCTCTAGACCTGTCACCAGCTTCATTGCTCTTCTCTAGACCTGCTCAGCACCTCTATGCCTTTTTTGTAGTGAGGTCCCCAGAGCTAAACACAGTACTCAAGGTGTGGCTCACCAGTGCTGAGTACAGGAGCATGATCACTGACCTGGTCTTGCTGGACACACTATTTCTGATACAGGTCAGGATGCTGTTGACCTTCTTGGCCACCTGGACACACTGCTGGCTCATGTTCAGATGCCTTTCGATAAACACCCCTGGGTTCTTTTCTGCCACGCAGCTTTCCAGCCACTCTTCCCCAGCCTTTAGTGTAGTACGGGTTTGTTGTGGCTCAAGTTCAGGATTTGACACTTGCCCTTGTTGAACCCCATAAATGACCTGAAGTGGAAATACTGTCCATGAAAATAAAGCTATCATTTTTAGTATCAGCTCTGCCTAGAAACCTACCTGCTGCTGCTTTTTCAGTAATTTTTAAGATTCCTTTTCTTGTTGAACAGTGGGCTGAAACAGTTCAGATTTTTTGCCTAAAATTTCCAAGAAATGAAAAAAATAGAATATATATTGGACTGATATTCTTAAGTCATAATACAAAGATGCTAATATTTTCATTTTTTTGTAACAAAAACCATGCTATCATTTTAAAGTGCAAATCTGTTTTCAGAAATCTGATGTTGGAGATCTGTGTTTCTAGTGAGTGCACATGCAAAATGGAGTAGCAGAAAATAGGATAAGACACCTGAAACATGCTCCTCTTGCAGCCTGTTCTCAGCCTTTTAGAATGTAGTAACCATCACTTCTTTTCTTTCTAAAAAGGAGGTATATATAGAAGTGGCACAACAACAAAGAACCAGTTTCCATAGTACTGAGGATACACCTGAAGCAAGACTCAAGAACCATAGCCTGAGCTAGCTGTAAAAAATTATTTCAAGAGGATATTAGAGACCATTTTTTCCTATAAATATTACTAAAAAAACCCCCAAAGCAAGCAAAACAAACCAAACAAAAAAACCCCCCAAACAAACAAACAAGAAGAGACAGCATGATGTTTAACTATACTTTTACATCAGGATGCATAGCCCATCCCCACCCAATGAATATATACATTCTTAACAAATTTAGAAGATCGTGTTGCACAATTGGCATGCTATGACATGTAGGGGGGAATCTGCCTAAACAGAAACTCAGTGTCTCAGGGGCCTTCCAGATGTCTTTCTGAAGTTCTTTTAGTCTATGGTTTGAAGCATACCAGAGTCTCCTGATATCAGCCAACACTGAATTGATTAACTTCTAAAAGTATGGCTTCTAGTGTAGTTGAGATCCAGAGAGAAGTCTGCCAAATCAGATCATTTCCACGGGGTAAGAAAAAGTAAGTATCTTATAAGAGAAAAAAAAAGAAAAATCACAGAAGTTCTCGGGAGATGTGGTGCCTTTAGGAATAAGGAAGATGATTGCATGCTGGGCAACCATCTTTGTACAGAATGAAGCACATTCTTCCACTTGTAGCTGCAAGTACTATTTAGCAGATTTAGTGACATTACAGAGCACTGCAACACCCCAGCTCTATTCCTCAGTCATTTCCTGAGGACCTATTACATTACCTTCTCTCGTGACGTAAAGCTCCTTGAGATCAGTCAGGCCAACTTCTTCTTCAAACTCTGTCACAGCAGCTGTGGCTAGAACTGGACAGATTCTGCCCCCAAAGTACCTCAAAAATTCTTGTGCTAGGTTTGTGTCTCTGTGGAAAGATGGAGGAAGATTCCCATTTAATCTTATGCACCAAAATCCTCCTTTTTTCAAGGCCAATTTCTTACCCCAACACATTCCATCAGAAGACTCTTTCTGAAGAACTCATCTATTCAAGCTCCTCATGACCAAGTTCCCAGTATTTTTAATCTGCAGCAGGTAAGACAGAGCTGTAGTATCAGGGTTATAGTCCCATCTTGTTTCGTGAACCTTCCTTGAATTACCAATTAATCTAAGAGTCATGTCTTAGAACAAAGCTTACTGGCTCCATATCCACATTACTCAGAAATGGGACTGATTTCCAAACTGTGGAAATCAAAACATCCTTTTGCAAGTGTGTACATGTGTATTTCCGGGAAGCCTGTCCTTCCTCATTATGTTTGATTGTCTAAATTTTCCAGATAATTTTTTTTTCTTTACAGAGAAAGTACATCCAAAGAGAATCCCTGTTAAAAATACAGAAGCGGGCAGAGTCCTTTGTGGGACTACCCCAGATGGGGCAGCATAGGGTCTCCATGTGGATTATTTTGGTTTTCCTCATTTCCAGGATACTACAGAGTATGTGTGTGAACAAGTCTTCTCCTCATACAGTTATTGTATGAGTCATATAGGAAAGACACCAGTATTATTCCAACAGGGTGGCAATCTGGCACCTTGAAAACCAGCACTAAATCTAATAGCAGCTCTTCCAAAGTTTAATTAAATTTTAAAACTCAGCAACCTTTGACATTCCAAAATTATACTAATTTTGGACAAGTTTTAGGCAGACAATATAAGCATTATATTTTCTGTTGGCTTTTGACACTCTAGGTCCAACAGGACACAGTCTCTGGTAGTAGGGTCCACTGCCCAATTATTCACTGAGATGAAATCTCTGAGTTGAATTGCTTGTTTATAAGGTTATTAGTTAACACAGCTTGAGCTACCATTTAGAACCACAGAAGAAGAGAATAAAAATAAAATTAACCTTCACT
>WUAM01000107.1:31837538-31850258 GCA_024336885.1 Actenoides hombroni | reverse complement strand
AATCCGGGTTTTCCCACTCAAAGGCAAACAAGGGCTGACTCTCTGAACTCAGGGGCAAGCAAAAGAGGGCATCCTTCAGATCCAATATGGTAACCCAAGCCAATTCAGATATTAATTTAGTCAATAATATATATGGATTTGCCACTACTGGATATAAATCCTCAGTTATCCTATTGATGGCCCTCAGATCCTGCACTATCCTGTAACTCCCCTCTGGCAGAATAGGAGTGTTATATTCTGATTCACACTCTGTTAGCTTTTATTTCCTCAGGTACCCCAGCTTTGATGGGGGTGCTAATGAGAGCCAAGCTTAGGATTTTACTCAATTGTTCATTCCCTACTTTAAATTCTAGGTTTCCTTTTTCAAATTTTACCTCTGCTCCCAAGTGTTACTTTAGCCAGTGGTTCCCTTTACTGTTACAAAGTCATCATCTAGGGGTGTCAAGGCTTGATTTAAAACTGAATAATATTGCTCCTGTATCAATTAAAAATTCCATGTATTTTTGTTGATCCCCTAGCCTTATTTTAACCGGTGGATCCGCTGGGGTAGATTCCCCAGGTCCCTGTCAATCTTCTTCAAAATGAGCCTGCATTGCTCCTCTACCTCTCCCCCCTCTCTCTGGACAATCATTTTTCCAATACCCTTTTCTCTTATAGTGAGCACATTGATCTCTCTGTAATCTGGGGGCAAAATTTCTTCCTTTACCATGTTCTTTACCTCCACCCTCTATGCTTCATCCAAGAGTTTTTCTAAATTCCTTGCCTCGGGCCCTTTAACTTTTTTAAGTGCCCTATTAGGATCGGCCAGGGGGATGCGCTGATCCACTGTTCCTTGCCAAGTTCCCGAGGCAATTTGTCCCTGCACGTGAGTCCGGGCAGTTCTAATTATTAACTGGTTTTCGGTGTCTCCCAATACAATATCTATATCTCCCCAGGCCACATTTTGAGGTTTTACTATTAATTCAAATCTTTTGGCCACCTTATGGGGGACTTGTGGAGGCATATTAAAGCCACATTTCCTCTGCCACTCAGGATGATTTCTAACTCAGAAAAACATATCTGCATATATTACTTCACCCCATTTCTCATTTTCCCTTAAAAACACCATCAGTTCCACTAACGTATCATAGTCCAAGGTACCTCCTGCCGGCCATTTCAGTCCCTTACTCAATTTATATAGAGGCCGTATATTGGTACAATATACTTTCAGCCTTTTTACGGATCAAGTTCCCTCCAGGTTGACTTCCCAGCTGCCTCCAATGTGCAAAATGCACCCTAAGGGGGTTTTACGATCGATCTCCTGACTCTGTCCCCCACCCATTGCAGTGTTTACAAAATCTCACACCTCTTACAATAACAATAGATAACAGGACACAACCAAATTATCCCAATCACAACATACAACAACAAAAGGTTCTTATACCAAATCACCTGAAACTAACCCTGAATTTACGTCTATATTTTCATACAATTCCAGGGCCAGCCTTAAAAAGTTCTCAGTTCTGTGCTAATTCAGAACCCATCAAAAATACCACAAGCAACACACAGTAAGAACAATAATACACAAAACAATAACCAAACACTAATTCAACGGGGTCTTATATTCATATTTTGTTTTTCTTTTGTCACAGGGTTTTTTGTCCTTTTTCAGTGCTCCACTAATAGGTGCTCTATCAGATGCATGGGGAAGAAAATCTTTTCTTCTTCTTACAGTTTTCTTCACCTGTGCCCCAATTCCATTAATGAGAATAAGTCCATGGTAAGTGGTACAGACTGTAGTAATGAGCTTGTCAGTACAGCAGCAGTTCTATTAGAGGAGTAGTTTGAGGAAGTGGTGAAGGGACAATAAGACAAGAGGAAAGCCACTTTCCTTTCCAGACATGATTGCATTATTGTGGAGCTTTTCTGTTTAACAGGTGTTAAAACTGCTTCTAAAAAGTAGAAATTATGGAATGTTAGTTACTGGAATGTTCTGGTATTCACACAAGTATAACTGTAATTGAAATGGTTTGATAGCCCTGTCTAACTAACTCAGTTTTAAGCTCAGGTGTTAATTTTTTTCATCTGAGAGACAATGCTGTAATAAACATGTTTTTAAAGCTGAGTGAGTCTTAGAATGTATTGAACACGGAAAAGTGTAATTGCTGCAAACATCATCTTTTAACTCTTTGGTTAAAGGCTGAACTGAGTGGAACGGAATTGACTTCTGTTTCATTTACATTCATTGTGAAACTTAGGACGATTACAAAAGAACTTCATGTACACTGAGAGCATTCAGAGTTCATCCTCTGAAGAATTACATATGATACTTTATTCCTTAACTGGTTGAGAAACTTCATTCTAAGATAGTTCCTTTTTCATAACTTAAGTTTGCTTCAGTTTTGACAGTGTAAAGAGGCATAAGTGACCTTTTCCTGAAGGGGCCACTTCTTTTAGACTGATATAAATAGTAAAGTATAAAAACTGAATGTGCTATTTTCCAGTATTTAAATGACAACTGCTCAGTGAGTCAGTTCCAGTAAAGCTCTGTGTAAATTCTTGAGCTTAAGCAGAAACTTGATTGATTAGAAGGAAAAAAAGAGGTCTTAACCTAAACTTTCTAATTGTTACTTTTAAATTATTAGGTGGTACTTCGCTATGATTTCGGTGTCTGGAATCTTTTCTGTTACTTTTTCTGTAATATTTGCCTATGTAGCTGATGTGACACAAGAACATGAAAGAATTACAGCCTATGGACTGGTAAGATATGCTAAACTTGGGAAAAAAAAGTCAAACTATGAACTTCATATTGAACTTTTATTTCGATGCACAGATTGCTTCCTGATTAATGTAATGAGGTTGACAGAGAATGCACTGAAACATGCATCAAGGCAGTACATTAGGGTCTGAGAAGTCTAATTTAGACTATATCTGCTGCACAGACTGCTCAGTGCTCAGAGGAACAGAATAAGTATTTGACAACTTTACCTGCATAGAATTAACGAGTAACAAAATGTGTTAAGCTTCACAGTCAGAAGAAATGTGGTGGAAGGCAATGCAAGTCATTCAATAATTGATCTGGCAGTGTCTTTCCAGCACCTGTAAATTGAACTGTATAGTTTGTGTGTTTTCTTTTTAATATCGAATGTCTTTTTCTATAGTCAAAACAGGCAGGAAGCGTGAAAATACATAATCCAATTTTTTTGGTAACTTAGTCATGACCTTTCTTAATTATCAAGAGAGGTGGAAAATAGTTCAGTTAGTACAAATTAGCCTTTCCAGTATTGATATAATTCCTGTTTTGTTTGCTTTCCTGAGTATATATATTGCTTTAGGTTTTGAGGGCCCATGGGTAGATGTCTTTAGCCTTTGATTGTCATTTATCCCTTCATCATCTGTGCATCTGTTTTCACTATACAGATATTCATGGACTTTATTTTTGGCTGACTGTACTGTACTTTGAGCTATTAAGGTTTCCATTTATTTTTAGCCTTAGGGACATAATGATTCCTCAGATGCTGATTTAACAGTTAAGAAAATAAAGCATTTAATTATCTTGAATGAAACTTGTGTATATTGTTGTAGCAGAGCACAAAACAGGTTTAGAAGTTCTGAAATACCCACTTTATTTCTCCTACCTATAAAGAGGGCCATAAGTTTATTTGGAGCATATATTTGTCTGCCTTCAGAAAGTTTTTTTTAATGAACAGAAGCAGCTTGATCTAAAATTCTATAAAGCGATGAAAGTGCAGTTCTTTTTATGAGTTCTGTATCTCTTTCTAATTAGTTTGTTACACTTCTTTTTTTTTTAGCTTGGTATAAAGCTAGATTTCTAGCTTGTGTCCTTATTCTATAAAATATTTATGCAGACTGTTTTTGTTTTGGGGACTGGAAGAGAGTAGTAATTAAAAAAACCAAAATACCAACCAACAAAAAAAAAAAACCCAAACCCAACAAAACAAACAGAACTAACAAAGAAACTAGCTTTATTCTAACCTTTTCTGATGATTTTTGTAGTGAAATTTAACTACAGCACTTGATTTTTCATCATGTTGTGTGGTATGTGAATAAAGTAAGATATCTGCTAGTAGCTACATGTCACTACAGCATAATATGAAGCAATACTGTTGGTTTTGTCATATCTAATGAAGTTTTGGTTTGCTGTGCTATCCAGCGGTAGCTAGGTATTTAAAATGCAAACTGTTAACAAAACCATTATGTATTACTATATGTATTATGCAGCATGCTAAGGCTCAGCTTCACCTCACTGGGCATTTAAATGTGCTGACAGCTTTTTCAGTGAAAGCTCATTGAATTCATTATTTGAAAGCAAAAAAGCATTTTCTTTGGAGCTAAACTTGCTCTTTGACTGTAAATCCTGGCTTGTATGGTAGCCTGAAGAGGAGGCTGGAGAAACTTTTTTTGGATCCATATTTACTGTCATAATTATTTTGTATTTAAAAAAACCAAACCACCACTTAAATTTTAACTGGTGTTTTTTAAAAAACATATTTCTGGGGAGGGGTGGTGGTGTTGAGCAAGTTACTTCATTTTCCTGCAATGGCAAAACAACCACTTCAACAAGTTTGTAAACTCTTCTTGTGCATACAGGTATCTGCCACCTTTGCAGCAAGTTTGGTAACTAGTCCTGCCATTGGAGCATACCTGTCTGCCAGCTATGGAGATAACCTTGTCGTACTAGTGGCTACTTTGGTGGCTGTGGTGGATATCTGCTTCATCCTGCTAGCTGTACCAGAATCTCTGCCAGAAAAAATGAGACCTGTTTCATGGGGAGCTTCTATATCATGGGAACAAGCAGACCCATTTGCAGTAAGATGCACTTCAATAAGGAATTAATAAATACTGTATGATTAATTAACAGTAAATTGTATTTTGTGAGCTTGAGAAAATTTTAATCATTTTGGTAACTTGACTATTCAGTATACCAGTGTCCTTATTCTCTGCTCTTGCACAAAAAGATCTGACTGCACTGGAAAACCAGAACCAGACCAAACTTTGTGGATTAAATGATTCTTGAATTGGAAACAATGTTTGGTATGAAATCCGAAGGAAAAATGTTTTACTTTTCTAACTTAATTACCCTTTTATTGTAAGGGAAACGCTGAACTTTTACACTGCTACAGATCCCAAAAGTTGATATTGTAAGACTTCCATATTTATTTATTTCATGCTTTGGACTTTTGGCTAGCAGTATCACTCTTCACTCTTTAGTTCCACTTTTGGTTGTATGGAATTTCTTTGTAATATAAAATGGATCTATAAACCCTAATTTTTCTAGAGGCACATATAGGAAGGGTTAGAAAATATTATGCAATCTTTCTGGTAACTTGTTCACACTTAGCTAATTTGTGTTTGTGTTACACCTTGATATCTTGAGAGATGAAAGAGTAAGTATTCTTCATGAAATCCATCCTGCTGAGAACTAGTGAATGTTCAGTGATGAGTCACATGCTTGAAAGACTGCAGTTAAAAAATTTGTTTTCCACAGTTTATATGTTACTCGGTGGTTCATATTATGGGTGAACAAGCATAAAAAAATGTACAAGGAAAAGTACTCTTACAATTTGGGAACAGTTGTATTGAGGCTGTATTATTTGCTAGCATCTTTCAGAACAGATTATTATGGAGATCAAATATAATATTTAGGGAAGTACATAATATCTTCTGTGATGGTGTTTTCAGTGAATACCTGTAATTTGGCACTAAACAGAAGCTTCAAAAATCACAGGGAAACTTTGCAGAAGTTGGGTACTGCAAACCTTACAGAACAGGGGGTTGTTTCTAACTTAAGGTTCAGCTTAACTGTTTCTATGTGTTGTGTTTTGGTGAGTTTGAGTTGTATGCATAGGTAAAATTAGATTTTAAAGTCAATCTACCTTCTCCTTTCTTTACACTTTCGTTAGACTTTATATAAATGTTCCAGTACTTGGTTTGTTTCTTTGTTTCACAGTCTCTGAAGAAAGTTAGAAAAGATTCTACCGTTCTCCCAATCTGCATCACAGTGTTTCTCTCCTATCTGCCTGAGGCTGGCCAGTATTCTAGCTTTTTTCTGTACTTGCGACAGGTAAATATCGGTATCTTCACATATTAACAGTGATGTTCAAATGAATATTCTTAAGACCTTGTTGAAGACTTTGCTCAGAAAACTGCTTTCTGGTAAAATGCAGCTTTAAAAAACAAAGGCAGGGTATTTTAAGCTAAGAATTGAGTAACACTTGACTCCTGATGCATAAACTCTGCCATTGTTTAAGCATGCATTCATAAAGTTAAGCGGATCTTTGTTCCCATTTGGTGCAGCAGTTTGTATGTCTTGAGATGGGATCTTGCCTGTTAAAGACCTGTTGTATCTGTGGGAAGAAACAGAGAACTTCAATTTCCAAATACATGACTCTGTCTCCTTTTTAAGGCAGTTCTTTTTTTTTCCTGTATGGATTTCTTGGCAAGAAGTCAAGTTAAGGAGTATTCTCCAAAGTGAAAACTTCCTGCATGGATTTAGATGATAAGCAGGGATCAGAGTTTTGTTTGAAGAAGATATCTCTTTGCTAGTGATTGTCCTGAATTGCATTTGGCATTTGTTTTATGCATTTCCTGCTTCTTTTAAGATTATAGGTTTTGGATCTGCTAGCATTGCAGCATTTATAGCTGTGGTAGGCATTCTGTCTATAATAGCTCAGGTAAGCTTTATTCTTTTTAATGTTTTATTAAACAATACAAACTGAATGCTGAGGCACACACTTCAGACTATTAAGTTTGTCTAAATTTCTTATGTGCTCTAAAATGCCAGTATATTTTGCATTTATTAAAGTCTATATTCATATATATAATCTGCATAGATGTCTTGCTTTAAATCTGCTTTCCTTAGAAATACTGGACCTGGGCATCAGAAAAAGTAACTAAAATTTGCTAAGTTTGGATCAGTAAATTTACTGGAACTCTGTCTTTAAATGATTAAAATTATTTAGGAAATCAGTTATGTAATTCAAGGCCTTCTGAAAAGGAAATATGTTATTTATTTTAAGAAAAGTCATGCTACTTGAACCTATTCAATTGGCTTCAAGGTTAAACTTGTATACAAACAATGCAAGTATTGATATAGTCTATCCAGGGTCACTCAGCCTCAGCACAGAGGCTGAGAAGCTGTGAGGCCTTAGTATATTGCTTTCTTACCTCTTAACTGGCATCAGGGAGCTGGTTTTTGACAGGTCCTTTGTATCTTTTAGAAATCAAACAGTTCTTATTATGGTCTTTGGTATCTTATGACACAGATTGTCTTCCTGTTGTGATAACATGAAGAGGAATGGCACATACAGAGTGCTGTAACCTTGTTACCATCCTTAGTAGAGTGGAGGTCTTGCTGTTTTCATGTAAACAACACATTCTTCAGTGTTTACCAGTTTTAGTGGTGTCAGTTGAGTCCTGCATTATTGGCTCAAGTCATGAGATTGATCCTTGCGCTGTGGTTCGTTCTGATGCTGTTAGGTGCAACCACATTTGCCAATCATACTTTATTCAGACCAGTATTTTTGCTAAAAAACTTGAAAATGGCTGCCCTTCTGGCTCATAATTTTCAGTGTTAAAATGAGGAAAGTCCACATTGATTCTTGAATGCTTTGAAGAGTGCAGATTATGAAGCAAAGCTTATTTCAATAAATACTTATTTGTGTTGGCATGTTGCCTATCTCCAGAAATAACTGATCGCATGTACATAGAATTACTGAATTTTAGCTGTTTATCTTTCCGAACAACTTTGTCTAAGAATGGGAAACAAGAAAACTAGTGTGAGTAAAGTGTACATGAGAGAGGAAGTGTGCTCTGCTCTTCAGTCCCGGTTCCTTTTCTCTGACTTTCTTTACTGATGCATTGTTGAGTTTCTCATGTGAAAGAAAAATACGTGCTCTGCTAACTGAGTGAGTTTGTCCATATGGAGTTTGCCTTACTACAAGGAGTCTACTTCTTGCCGTGAGTGTATTGCTGTTTTATTGAAATGGAGATCTCCTTCCCCCTGAGGAGTAACACGGATGAAAAACAGCGGTGTTGCTTTAGAATTAGTTTCCACGTACAAATAAAAAGGTCATATTGGTGTTGTAAAGACTCGGCAGAAAATGTAATTAAAGATGAATAGGAATTGGCTGTGGCCAAATTCAGTGCATGTGGTGAAGCTGGAAAAGCAACAGGATTTACTTGATTTTAGTGTGAATTTGCATAGTAATTCAACTGACATAGAGATTTCTTTTTTTCTCAGCTAACAGTATTTCTTTTTTTTTTTCCTCTAGTATGTGTGGATGCTGGTAGATGTAACCCATATTCAGCCTTTATTATCTTAACTTGATACCAGCATTTATTGTAGAACTTTCTAGTATGTAATGAAATAGAATTGTAGAGGTAGAAACAAAGGCCTGTTTACAGTAGAAACAGACACTGAGGTATAACATCTGTAGGGAAGGCAATACATACACTTCTTAATGTCTTGAAGTAGAAACACTTTTAATAGTTAAGAATGTCTGAACATCACATGTTGATATGACTAACCTGCATTTTGGACTTAATACAGGGTAAATAAGAACACAAATAGTGTGAATTTTCTCAGCAGTTGAAAGGTCTTCTTAATTACTTTGTATAGAAGAAGAAATTACTTTAGCAATCTGGCTTATTAACTTTTGGGTGAACCAATCTCTCTTGCAGACTGTGTTCCTTGGTATCTTGATGAGGTCTATAGGGAACAAAAATACAGTTCTCCTTGGCCTTGGTTTTCAGATCCTTCAGTTGGCCTGGTATGGTTTTGGATCTCAGTCTTGGTAAGCATGTGTTTTCATAGATAAATACCTGTTGAGGAACTGAAAATGTTTTTTTTCCAAGAATTTCTGTCATGTAATTTTGTCCTCATGAGTATTTAAGTGTTCTGTGAGTTAAACATTCTTGTTTGTATTACACTACCAGTTTTGGACTCTATTTTGCATGTGTAGGAATGGTAGTATTTTCCAGGTATATAGATTAAGTTGCAGACTAACAGCCCTTTTGAAAAAGGACTGTCTGCAGCATTTTGGTCCACTGAGTTTTATTTCTACAAATGTGGTTAAAACTTCTTAAACTCACAAGCTTGTAGCTGGTGTGTTCTTTACAGTAATTCCACTAGATCCTTTCTATCGATTAGTTACTGGACCTCTACTTTTTTTCTTTTTTTCCTAACGTGTGATTCTCTTACTATAAATAAATTTTGTCTTGGAAACTATCTAGAGCTGCTTTTGTTGGAAAAACTGTAAGTAATGTGAATTAGAAACATAATCTCGAACAGCTTTTTCTTTGACAAAGTTTGTCCTACTGACAGTGATGAATGCTTGCTCTGTATCAGAGCACTTCCTAGTGAGTTATATGGAGAACTGCTTCACTGGGACACCCTGTGAAATTGTTCTGTTCTACAGCCTTTGGAAAGGGAAGGCTTATGCATCACTTCACTCCCCCTCCCCTCCCCTGCTGTAATAGCAGAATCAAATATCCTTTTGTTCCAACAAGCTCAGGATAATTTCTGGGAGAGGAGCAGGAAGAAGGCCAAGACCAGTCAAATTCCAGTGTAGGTATTTTAGTAAGAGTTCTTTTGAAAGGACATTGATCCTTATATGAGGATACTTCTGTGGCCCTTTTTGGGGTGGTAGGGAGGAATTATTAATGTAATTAATTATTGTAATTAATGTCATTTTAAATTCAAATTACGGATTTAACACAGGATGATGTGGGCAGCAGGAGCTGTAGCAGCAATGTCAAGTATTACATTCCCAGCAATCAGTGCTCTGGTTTCACGAAATGCAGAGTCAGATCAACAAGGTGAGTGTTGAATAAATTTCTTGTTCAGTATCAGATTGCTTTCTTAGATGACTCTCCTGTACAGAAAGCAGAATACTTATCTAGGTGTCATTTTCTAATATGTTGATGACTAACGAGTTTCTTAGATAAGCAGACTTCCACAGCTACTATCAATGTATAAAGCAAGGAGGTACACAAATTTATCAAATTTGTGTTGCAAAATACAGTTTCTGTCTGACCATCTACTTCTATTCTAGCTTCTTGTAAAAGTACTACAAAAGCAGCAAAAGTAGATGTGGTAACTTCCGTGGTTTTTCCTTCCTCTTTTTTAAATAGAAGTACTTCTCTAAGTAGATAGTGAGGATTAATGTAACAAGACTATCTTTTTCATAGAAACTAAAAACATATCTTAGCAGATTAAAATAAACCTATTTAAGAATCTATTCTTTGTGGAGAAGTTGGCCCCAATACTTCAGAGTTTCAAGGAACTGAGGAGGAAGCTAATTGATCTGAGAGGAGAGAAAAAACCATTGGTTTTGATGTGAAGGGGAATGAAGAGATACAACTCCTCATTTAAAATGGAGGGAAGGACTCATCACAAAGTATAACACTAGTGTGTAATAACTGAATTTAGGATTCTCTGTAGAAGACAAAAATCCTGTACATATAAGTCATCAGTCTTGCTTTAACATTGTACAACTTGAAGTTAGTAAGTGTGCTTAATATGGGAGGTACAAAGGAGGTGCAGTTCTGGGAGGAAGATTTCTATTGAGTTTGAAAGGTGCAAAAGAGAGTATTTTACATGGATTTTTTATCATTCCCCTTTCCTCCATTTTTGTTTCTAATAGAGACATTTAAAAGAGTTTTAAAATAATTGTTTTCTGTTTTTGTCATGAAATTAATGGTTTTGTTAAGCTGACAGAAGTCGTTGATCTTTCATTTTACATAGAGGAAATTACTGTTAATAGCTCGGGAATACAATTATTTCTACAGTGAACTTTTGCCACCTAGTGGCATAAAGATTTTATGCGTACATGTCAACCTATGAAGAAAAAAGTTTGACAGCTTTCATTTTGGCATGTTTTCTTTAATTCCATTTTACACATGCCTTAAAAAGGAAGGGAATACGCAGACTACTAATACTGTAAAAATAGCATTCTATAGAATATTAATCTCTAAGATAGTTGAACTTTTTTTATGCTGTTGTCACAATCATTTAATGAAGTTGAAACAGAAATATATCCATCGAACTTTGATTAATCAAGCTTTTTAAATAATCTAATGTAAAACTGCAGCTAAGCTAGTACTGTGAATTTGCTGCAGTCCTGCTGAATTTACTGCCCCGAATGATTTACTTGGTACACAAATAAATCTTGGTTTTAGACTGGTGAGGGGAAATATATGTTTGTACATATATTGGTAATAGTAACAGTAAATACATAGGTAAATTACGCTAAATTTCACTTGAAAATTGAGCAGGTGACACACTTAACCTCTGCTTTCTTCATTCTAGACTTTGAGGGTGGAAGATCTCTAATACAGAAAATTAGACTTGCACATAAATTTAGTCACTCATGTTCAAAATTCATATTGCTTCCAGTAGCATGCAAGTACAGTTACAGGACTATGATTATACAGAGGATTATTTTAGGCCAGCAATGCTGTTATCAGTGTATTTCCTAAGATCTTCATATGTAGAAATAATTATGAGATGTGATACTTTGGAACAGCCATTAGAATACACTCAGTTCTGTTGACTCTGAGTGTTTAATCCTTGACTTAAAACAAAAAAAACCAAAACCCTACTCTTGTTTTTTTTCTTCATTAGGTGTTGTCCAAGGAATAATAACTGGAATAAGAGGTCTGTGCAATGGACTGGGACCAGCACTGTATGGCTTTATTTTCTTTCTCTTTCATGTGGAGCTCAATGAATTGTCACCTGATCAGACTTCTGGAAAAAAATCAATGCAAGATCCCAGTGATAAGGTAAGTTTAAAATTTGGTGTGAAGTTTTCAGTGTAGAATTTACAAGGGTAAAAATCTGTCCTTTTTGATTGATTTAAAATCTTGATATCTAATTCTGGAACTACTGAATTCGCACTTGTAAGCTTTATTAAACTATAAAGATAGCTCTTAATTTCAATATAATAGTAAAGACTTAGATTTATAGTCGTAGCAGCTTTAGTTTCAGTATTCTAATGGAAGCAGTTAACTTCTTTTGATGGAAATTTACTCAAAACAGCTGTAATCCTGAGTTGCAGTGAAACATGAAATATTGACAATAGGAAAGTAATTTTTGGTAACTCTGTAAATTGTAGCAAGTTTATCTTTAATAGGTTAGTTATTCATCTATGCAATAATTCAATGTACAGTTTAGGTACTCTTCTTTTTTTTTCTTTTTTTTTTTTTTTTTTCCTTTCCCCAGTGGTAGTAGCAATGCTATTGACTTTTCCTTACCTGTATAAAACTTCATGGGGAGGGGAGAAGTCAGTACAATCGTGTACAACATCTTTTTGGAACTCCCTTCAGGCTTCCTGGCATTCTTACCTGCCTTCCTCTTTTTTGAGGTGTATTGCTCCTGGGCTTGAAGGAAGTGGTCCTTGAATATTAACCAGCTTTCTTGGGCCCCTCTCCTCTCCAGGGTACTACCCCTATAGAGGGTTGCATTAGGTAACACCTGAGTACCAACAGTTTTCACTCTCTCATGGTACTCTACAAAGCAGATTGCTGAAGAGGTCAAAGTCTGTTCTCCTGAAGTCCAGGTTAGTGAGCTTGCTGTGTACCTGTCTTGTTGCCCTAAGGATCTTAAATTCTACCATTTTGTGGTCACTGCAGCCAAGACTGCCCTTGAGTGTCACATGACCCATCAGTCCCTCCTCGTTGGTGAGAACAAGGTCCAGCATAGCGCCTTTTCTCATTGGT
>WUAM01000107.1:31750080-31763217 GCA_024336885.1 Actenoides hombroni | reverse complement strand
GCTCAAAAAAAAATACTAAAGAGGAATAAAATACGAGGGCAGAAGATGGTGACCTGAACCTCCTTCGAGAATAATGTCACATGGCCCAGAGTGAGCCATGAAACATTTCAGCTGCCTGTCTAATCATTGTTATTTTCAGAGATGTAGATAAGGTGAGCGTAATTATAAATATCCATCAAAAGGTGTTGCAAAAAAAGATATAAATTGGTGAGGGAAAACAGTTCATTTTCAGAAAGGAGAATTTTAAGAGGAACAAGTAAGTCCAGGTAAAACTTTGAGTACCTGAATGTATCTGAAAGAAATACTATGTTTGCATATTTTGTTTGATAGAAGCTAGAGCTAAAGCAACATACACTCATGAACACTGAAGAACATTATGCGTAACCAATGTGAAGCTTGCTATATCTGTTCCTGTAACATCCTAGACAATATTTGTGACAGGATGAAGGAACTGGTTTTGTAGAAGAAAGGCCAATGTCAAGAGTGGCAATCCAGAGAAGAAATCTGAAAAAAGCATAGGGGAGCTTTCATATGAATATGCTTCTCTTCAGAAAAGAGCAAGAGTCACATAGGTCATCTAAATGACCATCAAGAGTAGATAAACTACGTTCTAAACATAGCTAAGAAGTGATTCAGTGAAAGCAGCCCTTTCAGTTATCTATAGCTTGCATGTGCATATAACAACCAGCTGCAACTATAACCAGAAAATAGGAAAAAAATATCTGTTAGGGAAAAAGAGATTAATGATGCTAAGAAATGAGTCAGGATGAGCTAGGATTTTTCAGATTAGTCCCTTCTTTCCTCTGTATTAAAAAGAGAACAACACAAATTCCTCTCTGAGACAGGTTTGCAGCAAGTATGCTGGCATCTTTCTTTTTGGACTTGTTAGCGTTGCCGTCCCCTTTGAATAATTTATTCCAAAGAAAGTTTTTTAATCCCCCCATCCCTTGTGCCTATGCACTTTTGTTTATTGTTCTGTTTGAACATACATCCACTCCTGATTACAGTACGAGTTTTGACAGATGACTTTATTACCCAGTAGAAGAGGATCTTTCCCTTAGGCATTGTTTTCTGTATGACTTTATTTGACAGAACTAGTGTGTATTGTTAAATTCTTTTTGAAATGTCCTCTTGTGGGATTTTATGCTGTCAACCATCAAGAATTGCATAGTACTTTTATTTAAAAATCAATAAAATGAAAGTTAAAACAAAGAGAAACTACTGATAACAAATACCTTGTTTAGTCGAAAGACATATAAAGTTCATTTACCTTGCTACATACAGAAGTATTGTATGTAGGGAAGGGCTCTGAAGTTTTTGTTTAAAACAAAGTAAAGTTTTTATGTCTAGGTGTTAGGTCTCTTGTGCAAAACTTGTTATGGCAAATGTTTCTAATAGCAAACTTTTAAAGAAGATAGACATTGTAAAGGAATAGAACTTTTTGTGAAACATCTCAGATTCCAACTCATATGGTCAAAAGCAACTGAGTTCCTCAAAGTTCTTCACATTTTTCTTTGATAGGTATTGCATTATCCACATTATCAAAAGATTTCCTTCCAATTTATCTCTTTCTCAAAATCAGAGGGGATGTGACATGTTTGAATGGAAACTATTTTAAAACAGATACATTAAAGGCAGACATAAGAAAATCTAGTGAAGAAACTGTCCAAAAAAAAAAAAAAAAGTCCTCTGTTGTTGTTGGAAGGGCTCTGTAGAAGTGTATATATATAGTAATGTGTTCCTGAAGCATTTATCAATAAATGGAAAGAGAATTAAATGCACAGCTTATAATATATTAATGTATCTTAATGAATACCAGCAAAATTTCCAAATTTGGTCATATTGCATTATAGTGCTGGGCTGTGGAAAAGTGAAAACTTTCTAGTAGATTTGTTAATTTTCACTTTTCTGATAAATGGAAGCTGGTAAGATGGGTTTCCCTCACTTAATGAAGATCTATGAGACTGTAGGTGGTGGCAACCATTTTCTAAGTTCATTTCTGGGGATTCCATAGATGATTATTCCAAACTAGATGACTGTCCATAGCAGCTGGATCCTTCATTCTGCAGATGACCCTAGACAGGGTGAACATGGAGGAGTTTGACTTGCTTGGATGTCTCAATGAATTCTTGTTGTAGTGATGACTTTCAAGGTAAATGGACTTCAAATTTGAAGTAAGATATTCTACGACATCTGAATCCATGTGGTATTCCTTAGTACATCAACATTACCATTCATGTAACAGTCCTTGAGTGTAAAGTGCATGCTCATAACAGTCAAGATAAGTAATAGCTGTGTGGAATCACTTCCCTACCTTGCTGTTGTTTAACACAGCACACTGATTGCCGAGTGAAAACAAACGAGGACCTTACCCTTTCAGTCCCTCAGCATGTTTTGATATGATTAAGTACTGCTGTTGCTGATTTTTATTTCTACTTCAAGCCCTGCAATCTTACTAGAACAAAGGCAGGCTGAAGAAGAGTGAGTTCTAAGACAAACCATTGTGTGCTTGAGTCTCAGAATTGTCTCAAAAAAAAAAAAAAAAGAAGAAAAAAACCCCAAGCAACCAACCAAACCAAAACTAAATGAAAAACCCAGAAAAAAAACCTCAAAACCTCTTACTGCCCATTGACAGAGTTGCCTAACACTTATAGTTAGTACCTCTGGTTTTGAGAGCTGGTGTAAGCCAGCATTCTGTTGTACTTTGCTCAATGCAGTCTCCTGGTCAGATTACAGTTCTGCTAGATACATTCTCTCTTTATGTGTTCTCTGTTTTCTAGTGGTTAAGAGAATGATTCACTTTTAGTGACTATAATCCTGTCATGAAGATAGATAAAGAATTAAAAGAAGGGAAATAGTGTTGCGTTAATATAAACAAGGTGCAAGAGGAAAGGAAAGGCAGTGTGTAGCATCAATAAAAGACCAAGGATTTGATTTAGGAGATGGCTTTGGGTTAAGAGTGATAGTTACCTTAAACATTTCCCCAATTTTAAATCAGGTACTGTATTTTTCCTTGATCTGCAGGTTGTTTACACAAATGATGGAGAATCTAGGCCTTTCCAGGCCACAGTTGAGAAGGACAGATTTCCCTGTTAGTGTTTAATAGCTACCATGCTGTGGCATGAAGTTTTGTCATTATTTTATACTACAAGTTATAGGAAAAAATTCAGAAGCAGGCTAGGAATGTAATGGGTGATGAACATATGTTCTTGTCCTGATCAATCAGTAGAGGACACATTGCTGGAAATCTCTTCATTTAATGCTGTGCTTAAGCACCTGCACACCTTTCTTTATGGTTAAGTTAGGAATAGATTATGTGAATATGACCTTTTTTAATGATGCAGTGAATATGTGGAAGCATAGTTTATAGAAGTTTCTATAGCTTTCAGTAGCACTATTTTTCTTTTAGTATTCCTATTCCTTACAGATTTTATCTTCTAACTCTTTATTTGATATCTTTACCTAATGCTAACAAAGCTACCCCAACTTCTTAATGGCATTATTTTGAATAAAAAGAGAAAATTGCTTTTCTGATAGGCACTGCTCTGAATGTAGATGTGTATATTCTTTGAATAAAGTTTTCTTCAAATTCCCAATGGCTTACTCGTTACGCGTTATACATATATAACTGGATATACATGTATACATTTTTTCCAAATGAATGGTAGTGATATAATCATTTATCAAAGGGAGTCCATGATTTTAAGTGATGGAATATCTCCTTTTCAGTGATTACTATCTAGAGACCTATTTTGTGAAAAACGAATGAGGTATAGTTTTTAAATAAGATATGGCAAAGCCATATAAAGCGATTATTTTTTCTACACACATGATGAAGAAAGAGAAGTGAGTTATCTTTGTATTAAGAACTTGAGTACTGTGAAGCAAGAAGTACTTTTTTGTGCCTTTATGACTCTATTACAGATGGTTTATGTGTTCTCTGACAAAAAGTTCTGGTGATCTCCAAAGAAAATTACTACATGGCAGAGATACAAAGGTAGAATAATACTATTTTTAATGTCTTTTCCCAAAACTGGATTAGAAAAGAGACGGAAATGTAACCTTGCTTTGGAAAACCAAACTAAAATAATTTATTGAATTGGATTAGAGCTCTTTTGGTCAGAGGATATAAATGCAGCTTACTGTAGGAAACATCAATGTAACCTACTCAATCATCTATACTTGAATTTAAACCTCAACTAATTGCAAACAGAAATTTGGAGACCAAAATTTTCTAAAATATGTAACCCTTCTTTTTCAGCTTGCTTTAGACAGCCACAACATACAGTGTCAGAAGTTTTAAGGAGAAAATGCAATGTTCTTGACATCTCAAAACTGATTCTAAGTAAGTTAAGGAGTTGAAGGGAGTGATCCACTAAAGAATATCTACAAGCAAGTTATAGAGGGCATTACTTTTGTTACTGGAAGTGGATATGGGGACTTGGTAGCATTTCAGCTGTTCATGATTTTTATGAATATACATAATAGCTTCCAGTGAACAGATGTGGTAACATTTTATAAATGTCCTTTGTCCTATTTCAGTCTTTGTTGAGTGTGTGCTCTTTTGCATATGTGATAGTGGCTCATACTGTATAGTAAAGGCTCTTCATAGGCTAGGAAAGATGGGTTTCAACTCATCTTCATGAGTTTCTTTCGCAAGACTACAGGATAATAATTATGTCTATGAGGGAGAAAATTATTATGGCAGATTTATTTAGGGATGTATGTGTATTGTATTTTAAGTTCAAACCTTGAAATATAAGAAAACTTTAACTTGTAAGACATAAACCAGAGAAATAAAAAGCACAGTATTTCTTGTTATGTATATTGACACATTTTAAGAAAACCCAAAAAACCTTTAATCTTTTCATGTCTATCTTCAATATTTTATGATCTATGAAACTTCCCGTATTTCAGGTTGGTTTTGTTTTTGTTTTTTTTTTCTTAAGAAGAAAGAGAACAAACATATAACTTGCTTTAGAAGAAAGAATATCTTAATACCAAGAGCTTGAAAAATTTGGATGAAATGTCCCAGATGATCATTGACCCCTGAACACTTATTGTACCAATTAACCTTTCAAAATGGCATCCATTCTTTTACAGTGTCAGTTCAGGATATTCCACCTGAAGTAGGGTTCTGCAATGCATTAAAAGCATAGAGCTTTGAAGTTTGGTCTGGCATGGTTTAAAAAATCTTTACAACTTACTGACTGAACACACTCCCTCTAAATGCTGCCCTGAGCTACAGATGAACAGGAGCAAGGAAAACAGCTTACCCTTATCTGCTGGTCCTATGAGAGACCTTTGTGTTTCAAGGGAAAAAAATGGTCTGATTACATACTGGCAGATATTATTAAGTGTCTTGTTAATCATAAATTGTACAAAAAAAATTCCCGCAAAATAAAAGAAGGTATTTTGGTTCCCAAACAGTCTTTTTTTTTTTTTTTTTTTTTTTTTTTTTTATGACGGCTACTTTATGTGATTCCTGCTTAATGTACTGGCTATTGTGAATATTCACTTCAGGTTATACTGTAGGCTGAAAAATCTGCTGCTGCTGTATGTTGTGTAGTTGGTACAAATAATCAATCCTGGTTGATGAGTTCCCTACGGCACCTTTGCGCCTAAATCCCTTCATGTATTACTGTATATTAGATAAGAAAGAGCGAGGGGAATATCATTTAAAGGTTTATTACTACAATAAAATATGCAGTGACAAGGTCTTGGGATAACAGTAAAATTGATCAGGGAATAATGTGGCTGATTAATTCCTCTAGAGTATTTTGCCTCAGTGCTGAGAAACCACCTGTGTTTTTTTTCCTTACAACCGTAGTGATGGGAATTATTTACTACTATGGTCTGTAGACTGGATTTCTAGAAAATCATAGCTCATATGAATTTAGAGAGAAAGGAAAATGAGCTAGTGAATAGCTATCATTTAGAGACATTTAAATAGGCAGAAAATGAGATGCTGAAATTAAGCAGGATTATCTGAGCCACCCAAACGCTTGAAAGTACAGTCCATTTGGTCTGCCTTCAGGTGCCTCCACTGGCTTTGCTCAGGTGCTTACTTTTGTTTGTTGGGGTTTTTTTCGTTGGTTTTGTTTGGTTTAGTTTTGTGTGTGTGTGTGGATTTTTTTGGTTGGTTGGTTGGTTTGGTTTGGCTTTGTTTTATTTGAGTTTTTTGTTGTTTATTTGGTTGGTTGGTTTTGTTTTGTTTTCTTTTGTTTTGTTTTGGTTTTTACAGTGCTGATGGTTAATATGGCTAGAGTATCTACTGACTAGCAGGTATTAAAAAGTGGTGGATTGTGTTTCAGAATTAGTGTTTCTCAGCAGGAACCACCCTCAGAGAAAGAAGTTCAGGTAAAGCATTATTAAGGTTTGATGGCCTTTTGCACCAGTACTTCACTCTATATTATTCAGCTAATTTGTCTGAAATTGCATTTAATCTCCTTGGAGTATAAAGACAAGACATAAATTTCCATGACAGCCTGCTCTAAGATGTAGAAATGGCAGTAGAGAAGAAAGAACAATCTGCTTTCACCTCCGCAAATTAGCTATAGTTATAACAGAAGGAAATAACAGCACATCCAACTGTATTACAATAGCTTCTTTATGTGATGCTAACTTAGATTTGCTGAGTGATATCTATAAACCAAAGTTTAATAAAGAGATCCTGTTGTCCTAGAATTTTTCTCCTAAGGCTGCTCATCTGTGCTTCGCCTTCTGGACAATGGTATTATAGTCCTAAGATGGTTGCCAGTGTGTACAGGATAAGTTGGGAAATTGTGTCTCAGTGATGTATATTAATTCTGGATGCATGATGTTGGTGCTTGGAGAAACTTTTCTCATGTGTAAGTGGCCAAATTCATTCTGCAACAGAGATGCCTCTGCCCATCTGCTTGGTACTTGCAGAACTCAAAGCAAGTGGGCAGGCTCCTGAGGAAAAGAAAAGTTTTTGATGAGCAGTGCCAGCCTCCTTCCAGCTTTATAGCAAGAGCAACCTCTGTGATCACTGGCACAGGAGGGAATATATGCTTGTTTGGATAGTAAGTCATCATATGCTGTGATGTAACAGTGATTGGGTGTTTGAAGTCCACAAGTAAGGGCAGAGCTTTGTATTTATCTTGGTTTTACACAGCAGAGATGCTGTTTGCCACAGAGATCATTCAAGAAAATCTCTAAATATTGTGTATTGACTTTTCACACTACCTTTGTGGGTTTCCCAGATAGGCTTATTCTTTCTGGGTGATAAATGAAGTGTTCCAAATGTTTTTTGTTTGATTGCTTTTCTTTCTGGAGGGTGTTTTTAGGAAGTTTTGGGGCCCACTGAAGTGTTTGGCACAGTGATCCAACAGAACTGAGTGTATGACATTAAAAGAAGTGTTTCTTGCAAAGCAGATGGTATGTATAAGGTTAGAAAGCCTGCCCAGATACAAGAATTTCTTTTAATATTTCTGCCCTCCATCAACCTTAAGCAGCAGCCACATCTTTCCAAATCAATCAGAAATAATATTATCAAATCTGAGCTTAATTGGAAATCGGGGCAATCTGTCATCCTGTCCTAAATACAGTGTGTTTGATTAGTATATGTATGTCTCCCTTTTCTCTCTTGGAGTTTTGCTTTAACTACAGCCTTGTAGCCTGCATTGCTTCTGAGATACAGACTGGTCTGTATCCCAGACTGTTCATCATTTTGCCCACAAATCACCTTCGCTGTGGTGTACTTCAAGACTGAGTTGCATCTACTCAACAAGTTGGCAGGAGCTGGATAGGGGAAGATGCTGGGTCTTCGCACCTGCTAAAGAGAGAGCTTCTGAAAGCTTGTTTGCTCTTAGAGTTCACCTGCTTGAGAAGAGTGCTCTGTAATTGGTTACCAGTGGAGTGGTTATTGTAGTTATTGTTCTTATGACTATAGATTTATACTATCTTACTTTCTTTTATCTAGCATTTGACAAAGTCCTGAATTATTTATGCACAATCTGCTGGAGATTGAAAAGCTTATAATAAACATCACATAAAGCTCTCGGTGTTTGAGAATTTAAATGAAATGACACTGACTTTAATTCTTTTTAATCAAACATGCCAAAGTATTTTGGCTAACTTTTGTGTCTCAAAACTGTAAGATGTCACATAAAAAATTATTTTGATTAAATCTGTAGTCCGGTTCACCCTGTTTATAATTGTGACCATGCATGCTTCTTGATGGAACTTCCATTTTGTCAAGACATGATTGTACATTATTAATGAATGTTTCTCAGAGATGCTATTCACAGATACAGACCTGCAGTGCATTGATACTGATAAAAGTGTTAAGACCAACTGTTAAGTACTGCTGGAACTGTCTGGGGTTTGCAGTGTGTGTAAATTCCACCTGACTTTGTGTGTCCCTTGTTCCATTTCAAGCCTGAGACAAGAAAAATGAAAAAAGGCCTTCAACCTACAAACACCAACACACACAAAGAAATAAAATCTTTCCTTGTTTACCTTGCCTTTGATTTTCTTATCTATGTGCTCTGATATGGTCTTACACCACGGATATTGTCACAAGAACTGTTACAGGTTTATGTTGCAATAAAACTTCGGCGACTCAAAATATTCAAACAGGCAGTGAATTATGAACCATGGTGAGGCCCTCCTCCTAGAGTCTGTTTGTGAAATGAAAATGGTATTTCATTTTCAACTCTTCACTGTAGGAGTTTGTAATTCATCAAAGCTTTATTATGATGAGTAACTGAGAAAAAGTGGGCCTTTACTTGGGAGATTTAGGTATGCACTCCGTGATTTACTTTTTGTGTCTAGATCTCATTCCTTTTTTTTTAGTTGTTAAATTTCTATATGTAGCAAAAATCAAATAATTTCAGAAGATTATTCTGATAGAAAAACTGCCAAAAGCAGTATCTTTGGCAATGATAGGCTCTAGCAAATTAATAATCTTATGCTCTACCAAAAGATGGGAGGATGAGAGATCAGGAGATAGTCTCACGTTTTGCTGTTGACACAGTCACTGTTTTCAGCATTGTAGTAAACTTCTACTTACCTTTCTCATGGAGGGACAAAATATTGCTGATGATATTTATGATCTGCTAAGGATCTAACGGAAAGCATTCACTATGCTAAGTATTCCCATGATTCTTTTTTTCCTCAAAAGCATCTCTAACAGTGAATTATTTTCCAGAAAGCAGTAAAGCACCATTAATACATTCTTAGAAAGGTACAGTATAGGTCTTCAGGTGACCCTGAATTATTGCCTTTTCTATATATTTGTGGCCGAGATCTGTCTGCCAGTTCTTTAGGTATGGGATTTCTTGAAGTTATTGCTGTCAAAGACCACACAGTCTGCTGTGATGGGTTTCAGTTGAGCATGTTCCAAAGCTGTTGTCATGATTATAACAGAGCAAAGCAAGAGTGTTCAGAGCACAGGGTTCCAATCCCCTACCTCAGTAATCTTGTCACCAGAGACTGCAGGGCACAGATGCTCTGTCCTTGTTTGTTTTTACTTTTTTTTTTTTTTTTTTTTTTTTTTTTTTTCCCCTGCTTCAGAAAGAACAGACAGGTTCAATTTTTCTCAGCTGGTGAACTACATAGATTAGGCCAATATTCTTTAAATTATACTCTGTGTATGCTTTTTCATGGCTGGATGATCCAGGGTATGAAGAGGAATGTTTGCTAAGACTAATGCTGCTGTCAGATTCTTCATCTCAATACAGCAATGTTCTTGTTGAACTGCATGTTACAGAGAGCAGATCTTACATGGTCCATTGACTGTTCAGCTCCCTCTCCTCATCTTTTAAAATTTGTTGCAGTTTGTAGTTGCATGAAGAGATTTCTAGATATTTGTCACAGTTACAATAACTTTATTGAAAGGTCTGTGGAAATGTTGCAGATGAAAAAAAATTGTGACACACATCCCCTTTCCCTACCCAACAACTTCCTTATATACATTAAAGAGTTCTGCTGCAACCAGCGTAGCAGCATTTCGTTGTTCTGTTGTGCTCTCCAGCTGGAGAGTTCAAAAACTTTGAAAATGCTGAGAACCCCCCAGATGGTGGCTGCAGGCACTAACTTTGAATTTCTTGCTTATAGGAAGCTTTGAATTTTTAACTCTGACCTAGGATAACATGGGTTCCAGGTGTAGGAGGAACTCTGAATAGATTTTCTGGTGATGTTGATTAGCTGCATTTTAGCAATTCATCTCTGGGGAGATCGCACAGTGGGAGGAGACTTCTTCTTTCTCTTTTCCTGCTACACTCTATATAAAAGCTGAAATTCGGTACTAGTTACAGAAGAGACACATCATTCACAGAAAAATGGTCATCTTTCATTTTTTATATAAGCTACTTAAAAATAAGGAATTGATTACTATAGATCGAACACAGTAAAGTATTTGCTGAAATAACGGGGCTATGTTTTCTTAAATGCCCTAAATTTGGCTTTTACAGTGGAACTCAATTTTCCAGGCTTCAGATATCGAGAGTTCCAGACTGATCTCTCTCTTTGGCCTGTGGAAAATGTAGTACTTAACAGTGATTAAGTGATCCTATCCTTAAAATGAAGTATGAATGTGCTGAAAGCATTTTATTGGAATGCGAGAGCTGAGGGCAGCTTGGAGGACACTCAGAAGTAAGATGGATAACAGCAGTTACTGCAACCATCCTAAAGTGAGGTTTAGGGGTGAGAAAGGTAAAAGAAGATGACATGTTGTCTGATAAAGCCTTGAAATAAAAATGTCTTTTGGTAAAAGATTTTATGATGAAAGACATAAGAATTTTTAACTAAGGAAGCAAAACCATGGGTGGGACTAGCACTGTTATGGAAAATTGTCATGAAGGCAGCAAGCTATCTTCTGGTTCATCCTAACCTTTGGTAGAACAGCCTGTTTTGTGTCCCAAGTGAGAGTGCAAATAGGGATATATCTTGCCTCTCTTTGACTTAATCTTCTACCTTCAGCTTGTAGAAAATGCTGAGGAATGTTGCTTTTGTAAAGTGTAGAAAAAGTATAATCTTTTTAACTAACATTAACTTGAGTAATAAAAGACTTAAGCTGCCTCATCAGGAATCATTTCCCAAAGACTAGAAGCCTTAAGTGGTCTTACTGGAAACTGAGGCCTAAAGCTAAGTCTTAGGGTAAAAGGAAGATAAAGGACAAAAGTGCACAACTGCCAATCAAGATATGTTAATAGTTAGAGGGGCAACAGTTAAGGGCTATTTAAGATGAACAGTAGTAACTTAGAAAGATACTGCATTTTGCTCAGTAAACTCAGGAATATTAATTTCCACAAGGGGATGCAGGAACCTGCCAGACATGCAATTACAAACTATTATGGACTGTTATGAAGAAGGAGCCTTGGTTAAGACTGTAAACCTTGGAAGTACCTAATTAATAGGGAAACAAGGGAGGAATTTCTGTGGATGGGAATAGGGTATAAAATGCTGAAAACTCTGACCAGAGGTGTGCCTAGTTTGCTAGTACACCCTCTCTTGCAAGAACGTATAGTAAATTGCTGCTTCACTAGTACGTCTACCTAGAGTCCTTTGTTAGGACCTTTGGCATTTCTAACAATCCTGTCCGTTTTGCAGTGAGGTGCTTTACAGCTGAGACTTAATCTGGTCCTCTTGTACTACTGCAACACTGCATGTTACAAATAGATCCCTCTGCTTGAGAAAAGAAATCAGCACAAGAGATTTTACAGATCTGACTGATTAGTGGATAGTTTGATTCTCAGAGTTTTCAACTTTGAAATTTTGCAACTGTGTAATTCTTAATGTATAACATAATTTGAAAAGAAGAACAAACAAGGCTACAGGTGTGCTCTGTTTCATATTTTGAGCAGAGTAACAATCCCTAATCAATGGTTATGTATAAATAAGCCCATGAACAGTAAGTTTGCTAAAGGAGAGAAGAAAAGATGCATTTAAAAAGTGTAAAGTACATAATGATAACTGTTAGACCCTGACATCTAATGCTGGATGAACAACTTACTGGAACAGGAAAGTTCCAGGGTTTTTGAAATGATTAAGGAATCTAAATTCTTATTTCAAAGATTACATGGTTTGTTAAGTATTAATAGAGTTATAAATGCACAACAGTAAATTTTTGGCTTGCATAAGCACATTTGTCAGAGTCCGGGCAGCCTAAGCACAGAATCAGTATAGTGACCATCCTTGCATTTGTGAGGGTGTCATTTCTGATTACTTGTCTTGCATGTGCAGGGTCTCTTGTTAACATCAGCACTGTGATTTTGCTCCATTTTCTAGTGGAACACGGTCAATAAAACATGCATAAAAGGGAAGAGGTAATTAAAGCCTCCAAAACAAACTCCCTGCCGTTTCTGCTGAAGGAGCAGTTCTGTCCTTTAATGCCATGCCAATAACAGCTTAATTACATGTCATAGAGATTATAAGTGTTCTGGGATTCACTGAGTCAGTTACAAAAATAGTCCTACTGTCTTCCATAAAATGATTTGTGTATCTGAGGTAATCAGGGTTAGATTAAAAATATTGGAATGACTCCATGTTCTTTTTCAGTATTATTCTAGCAGTATGATAATTTTTTTGTTTTTAAATGTGTGATTATTTGTAAGAAATTAGGCTACATAAATATGTAGATGAAGAAACTTATACATCTAAATACACAGAATGTCAGAAAGATATTGAAGCCTCAATACCCGGTCCAGTATTTTGAAGACCTTATATGAATTTGTACAGCACAGTACTGTAGATGAAATCTACAGATGAAAGGAACGCTAGTTTTGTGGATTGTTTAGTGAGTTAAATATTCACTGCAGGGGGAACAGAAAAACCAGTAGATGTTCTACATATGTACATGCATATGCTATACACATGTCTTTGTAGCTTTATCTGAATCAGAATGAGGGCTAGAAATGCTCTGTAAAGGGGAGACAGGAAAGACAATGAAGACAGGGGCAAGGCTGATGATGGGTTGAGGTGACAATAAAGCATAACAAAAGAATATTGTATTTTCTTGGGTTTGATACTTTTCCTTCCTGTAACAATACAATATCTGATCTTTTAATTTACATCCCTTGTCGATATTTTGCTGGCACTATTCTTTCTCACAGAGCTCAGAAACTGTAGAAATGTCAGTTTCTCTAGCAGATATTTGTCTATTTGTCCAGC
>WUAM01000107.1:31688173-31702016 GCA_024336885.1 Actenoides hombroni | reverse complement strand
AGGAAAGGAAAGGAAAGGAAAGGAAAGGAAAGGAAAGGAAAGGAAAGGAAAGGAAAGGAAAGGAAAGGAAAGGAAGCTTTATTGAAATACATAATTTCAAAATACTACATTTTAAGGAATCTCCATAATGTGCACATATTGATTAAGCCTCTAACAATTGCATGTATTAAAAAGAAGATAACCTGGTTCCTAAAAGGGTCATAGTACCAAAAGTGTCTTTGATTACATTATAGTGAATAGCTATTCCCATGTGGTATTACTTAGATTAATGTGGCCCTCCAGAAATCTCTTCTTCACAATCAGTAGATATTTCCCTGCTTTCTTTTTGCCTAAAAGTTAAATCATAGTAACATAAAAATTTCAAAGCGGAACTTGAGTATATCTTCAAGTTTTAAAAAGCTGAATAAGTAAAAGACTCCAAAGCTGAAGCAAAGTTAGGAGACTAAACTCTGTTAGTTAGTTGTAATTGGCTAAGAGCTATATTTGCAAGTCATTTGAAGGATGCTAATTACATTAAAAATGCTCTTGGAAATATTTTCCACAATACTCCTATGACTCTAGATATTGCCTTTTTTATAATGTCAAGTGTACAAATTATCATGCTGAAGGCCCAGGCTGCAAAATAAAAGCAAGGTCAGGTTCAGCATGCTTGAACTGCTTGGGACTCATGTAACAGCAGTGTATAAAATAAATTGCGATCATTATGCATTCCGGACCTGAAAAAGCTCTCAAAAAGTAACGTTTCAATAACAGTAATTCTGCAGAATTAAAAATGGCTTATTTTGGCTTGTCTGAATAACAAAATAGTTTAGCTGGAGGAAAGCTGTTTGAAATGTCTGAATCCTACACCAGGTTTCTGAAATGAGTGCCAGGCTTTCAGGGGTGTTTGACTTGTGTTGGTTCTGAAGGTAGGTATTCTTACAGTCTGAGGAGCAAAGGAATTTATCATTTCCATTAAAATATCACAGAACAAAGTTTCAAACCAGCCTCTAACAGAGGTCATTTTTTTACAAGTGTTTTAACGAAACCGAGAAATTAAAGTATCGTACTTAATAGAAAGGGCACACCTTACCCAATAAAAATATTCTAGATATCTCAGTAAAATTCCAGGCTCTGTACAGAATCAGGTGGATGGAAGCTATGAAATGGTGACTGTCATATCAGTGATGCATCATGGAAGAAGGTAAAAATAGTTTAACATTTGACGTATCACAGCACTTTTGCTTTCTATAGCTATAAGGTTTTATAAGCATTTTTTTTAATGCTAAGGATCTGCATGTTCAGACCTTAAAAAAATATCAAACCAGGTCCCCATTTTTAAAAGTACAATATAATACAGCAGAAGTAGAGAGTGTATTTTACAGTATAATTAGATGAAAACACACTAAAATAAGACTGAATTTGAGGTTTTTTTTTTCTGTAAGAATTTTACAATTCCTACATGATTTGCTAAATGTCTTAGTTCTTTTTTAAACATTTTTCTTTTCCTTCCAGTTGGTGATTCTTTGTTTCCTTTATAAGTTCTTTCAGACTATCACAGAAGATGTACATTGGCACAGAGATAAAATGGGATGCTGGGACAAATTCAGTTCACCTCAAGGTGCTTCAAACATCAGGATCAATTGTCACATGCACATTTCTGATCAATCATCAGATCAAATTTAACAGAATATTTCAGATTCTCTATGTTTATCATTGGCATGAGATTTCTGAGGAAGGCCTGGTGTTAGATTTTGTCTCTGATTTCTCAGCAGAGCTGCAGTCTGAAATTCTAACAAGCTATCAGTGTAAGTTGCTGATGCCTGTCGGCTATGAGGCCATTTGAATTCATATTTGATTTTAGTTTAGGTGTGGAGAAACTGCATTCTCCTCATTCCATTAATTCTGAAGTACTAGTGTAAAACAGGATGTTTCTTTCATTGCTGAAGAATCTATTTGTTTACAATTTGTTTCTGTCAGACCTTACAGTAAATTTAACACTCAAGCTGTAAGAACTGCTTTCACTATGACAGCACAGGGCCAAGAACTAACAACTAAGCTTTTTTTTATCTAAGAAAAAGTGGGGGAAAAAAAAAAAAAAAAAAAAAAAAAAAGGCAAAAATCCCATCAGGCTCTAGCTTTTATATTCATTTGTTTGTTTATTTATTTAGGTTAAGTCATGAGGTTAAGTCTACATGTGCAGGGACTGGTAGGTGTATGTTGAATCTGACATACCAAGAGATTATAGCATATGTTGATACCAGCTGAATATGACACATGATATGCTGGCTGGCTTTTATGTAGCAGTCATGGGGCTTTGTTAAGAAGAGCTAGCGTGCATTAATCTGGAATAATGTACACAGGGCTGTCAGAGCTGGATGTCATACTGCTGGTCTCAACCTGTACATGCATGATCCAATAGTAAGTGCAAACATAAAAAAAAAATAATCTGTCAGTCCTATTCTTATAAGTCACTTAATGAATGCAGCATCTTAGATTTTCATGAACCCTAAAGTAAGAGACATGTTTTTCCATGAGGAGTCTTTCATTGGCTCAAGCCAATTATATTTTCACACTCCTTTCTGTCACCTTTTATGGTGTCCACTTTTTCTGTGCTTCAGGAACTCTCCAGACTCACAATATGTAGAATATCAACTGTACTCCTTCGTGAACAAGAAACTATAGGACTGAGAAGTTGTTATTTGTTACGGGAACTTCTTAAAATGATCTTAAATATTTGAAACTAGCCCCACTTCCTTTCCCAGGAGTAATTTTTTCATAATAGACCCCTAGGCTTAACTCCAAGAATGATTCAAATGTTTTAATATGAAAAACATTAAAAGATTCTTGTATGACAGCACAGGGCCACTTGGGGATGTCTCCTAAATGAGATTTTATTAAATAGTTTGTTACATGAGAAGTAAGTCAGTAATCTTTTTATAGAAGTCTTCATAATATGTTGGACTTAATTCATAAAACTTTTGTACCTCCGTTAAAATAATTCTCCTGTTGCATTTGTGAACTAAACATGCATTTGAGGCTTTTTACTTCAGTATTTTTTTTAAATAAGATCTTGTATATAACATTGCTTGAATTCTATAAAATAAGCATGTCAAAATAACATATTTGTCTATGTTCAGTTTCTAAAATATGTCTCTTGAATTATCTGGTTTTCCCATCTGCTGTTCAAGTGACTGGAAAAGGTCAAGAGGCTATATAAACAGTTCATGGTAATGAAGAAAAAATGTTCCAAAAAGGGCAAACACAATCTGCTTAAAAGTATACTTCACTTTTTGTTTCTCAAAAAAAAAAAAAGGAAAGAAACCATAGAAAGATTTGGCCTGAAGTGAATGAAAAAAGCAAGAAGAAAAATCTCTGTACTGTCATACCTGTTGATTTAACTTTCTTACTTTTATTATAGGAGTCATGTAAGATGAGTGCCTTTGCAAAATATTGAAAATAACATTAATTAAAAGTTTAAAGCCATAGGCATACACCATTGAATTCTTAGTTGTATCAGTGTAAAACGAGCATAACTTTGTTGACTATAATGGTTTTGTGGAACAACAATCTACAAGTCTTAAAATGTAGCATGTTGCAAAACATTAGGGCATCCATTTCATGTTCCTAAACGATAAGTGACAAGCTTTCACAAGGGAAAGATGTTCATTTCATGTTGTTAAACCAAATTGGGATCAAAGTGTTTTACTGATTTATTAAAAACATATAATTAACTAACAATGAGTAAGCTACACATTAAAGATCAGTGTCAGTAATGCAACCCATAAATCACATCAGGAACCCTTTAAAATCCCCAAATCTCTGCCCCCTCTGTAACTGATCCCAAGTGCAATCCCCTGCAGTCTCCGCTGGGGAAGCCCCTTGGATGAGAGGTGTTCACCCTTCCTAAGATCCTTGGCTGCATAACCTACTGGGGTGGAGTCACTCTGTGAGGTCCCAGACAGCAACCTGGCACATGACCTTCTTGGTCACCCAGCACTTGGACCTGGCAGTCAGTGTGAGAGTCTGCTTGCAGCACCCATGGGAGGGTGAGCTGCCTGGGCAGGCAAAGGCCAGGAGATCTCTGGGTAAAACTTGGGTGGTGTCACGCTGAGCTTTGACTGCATCTGTTCCAATGCCAAGGTCCCTTCCACCACTGCAACCTCTCACTCAAAGACTTCTTTTTAAGGTGACTGCTGCAAAAGTCTCTTTTCAATTTGTCCATGGCTGTTAATACGGTTAATTATTCTCTTCCTCTTCAAATAAGTTTTGGGCAAATGCCCTCTCAAGTGATTTTGCATGCACCATCAACATGCACTGTTACATATATGTTCCTATTGGAACTCATGCTGTTTTGCAACCCAGTTGGCCAGGAATAGGCCTGGGAAGCACCCCCACAGTAGCTCATTCTGTCTAAGGCAATAGTAAGTGAGGAATAGGAAAGTATAGCAATTACTAATTTCCTATACCTCAGATTTGTAACAGATGAAGAATGATAGATATGATAAAACATTTAAAAAAATGAAAAACAGATTATTAAAAAAGCCCAAACAATCTGCCTATGCCATACTATCTTTGAACTGTTCATTTTGTTTTCGAAGATAAATACCTACTCTTTGCTGTGAATAAACCACAAATATGATGCTGTTCTGTGCAACAGGGTGCACAGGGAAGAGTTCTTTTCCTAAAGGTGTGATGCTTGACCTTAACTCCATACAGACATGAAGAGAATTTGTCAGCCAAACTGTAGTTTTGGTTCCTCTTGAAATATATAGGACTTTTCCCATCCTTATTTCAAATCATGCTAATCCTTTGAGTGACCTTGTTATTCAACAATGTGTTCCTAAATTTCCAATCAGGGGAATAAATATTTGTGGTCAATTTTTTGATTTTATTTGTTTGTTTTTAAATAACTTTTTTTTTTGTTTGTTTTCTTGAAAAAGACTTGTTTTTCTACTTTTTAAAGTATGAGTAATTTGGTCAGCCACATCTGTCTTTGTTGTGGTGTGTAGAAAGGAGTGAAATTAACCTATTTTACTACATTATCAATGAATGTGCAGTACCCTTCATTGGATAATAGTCTATATCAATTAATACCAATCTGTATTATCTAATGCAAAGGTTATATAGCCTTTCTGCTTAGAAAATGATAGTTCTGAATTATTTCTGTCACTGCTTTACTGGCATGGGGATGTGCAATTTATCAAAGTGACTTGAGGTCCAAAATTAATCTGCTTTTTTAAAACAAAAAAAATTGCTGTGTTGTTTATTATGAGATTCAGGTTTGCACAAGAAACTTACCTATAGAATCACAGATAGCATAAGAAAATAAAACCCTTTAGGATGGATTATACTGTAAGATTTGCCTGTATTCCAACAGAATACCACAGACCCTCAATGAAAATGCTGAAATGAAAATTGCTGAACACTGAGTCACTGAATTTCCCTCAATGTGTCACATTTACAAAACCGGCTTCTGCTTTATGTCTGATCTGCTGCGAAAATGTACAAATTATTCAGTTGCTCTAGAAATGCCTCATTTATTACCTATAGTGAAAAACTCTTAATGTATGAATCATGAGCTTGACTTCACCACTTTCCTTCTGAATCTGATTACAAGTCCCTTTGTGTCATGCTTTCATGTAGTTTAAAAAGGTATAAGATACATTTCATTTTGAAGTAATTCTAATTCTGCCTGGGTTCCCTCACTTATTCTAGAAGGAATTCAGGGGCTTAAAGTACTTTTGGCATATGCAGCAGGAAATCTGATGAGCTGGGAGGGAGCCTGCCCTGGATCAACAGCTCACTGCACTGAAGGATGCAGACTGGTCCATGATTCATACCCAAGCAGCTGTGCTGAGGAGCATGGAATGGGATTGTAAAGTTGCCATTATTGGCTTCTTTTTAAATGTAAGGATATTAGTTAGGGGCATGGAACTATAATGTTGGGAGGAATTTTTCATCTCTTTAGCTACATGTATAACAGCTACTCAGAATATTTGTTGTGATGGCCACTAGTTATTTGGGTTATTATTACTACTTTAAGAATGGAAAAATACTATAAGGCTGATGGTGAGATATTGCTTAGTAAGATGCAACAGTGAAAAGGTCAGTGTATGTATGCAACTTAAAAGTACTGAAAAATTTCATTTTTTAGAAGTTTGTTGTTATGTGGTTTTGGACATTTTAGTCTTTATTCCAGTTGACAGTGAATATTAGAAATTTTTGTGGAAGTGTAAATGCAGACCTTTAAGCAACTCTCACCATGTTAAACTTTAAGAATGAATGCATGTGGCATAATTATGACAAAGTACATACTGAAGAGCAAAACTTGCTTACTTCACAGTATACTTGAACAGCTGTTACCAGAGAAGACCATCTACAGTTATCAAAAAGGTTGCCCTGAAGAGTGAAAAAGAAGTTGAGTTAAACTGTAAAGATAAAACCCTCTTTGGCTCATCTGTGGAAATATTTGCAAAAGTGACTCCTATGCAGTTGTCAGCCTTCCCAGGACTTTAGGTCTTTTTTTTTTTTTGTTGGAGAAGTCAAAAGTAGTGGGGAACTGATGGGAAAGTCACCATGCTCTAGTTAAGGAGAAAAATAGTTTGAAGGAAAGCTTGTTTTTCTGGAAGACAGATGAAGAGGAACCAGAGATCTAGAGCTGATCTGTTAAAGGATTTGAGAATTTGAGAAAAAGCCAATGTTTTGTTAATTTTGTTTTCATTATAGTTGGGAGCACAAGTTAAAGATTATAAAATTCTTTTACAGAATCTGACATCAGGGAAAAATAATTATTTCCTGCAGTTGAAAATTGAACTGTGGCTGCCTGAGCTTGCTTAACTTCTTTGGAGGATTTTCCACTGTAAACTCTTAGTGAAGAGAAGAATGAGATGAGTCTGAGAACTTGTTCACTTCTTGTTACATTTGAGGAATGAACTCTGTGCAGGAGCATGAGGATAGAAGGAATTTAGAATGAGAATTATGGGAAGAATTAGGCAGAATTGGGTAGATTGAGAAGTAAGAAAATGTCTGAGATATATATATATATATGTGTGTGTAGTTTCAAATAGGGACAGTATTCCATGTTTCGTGTTCTGGCATTTTGTGGAAGAATGGGAGGAATTTAAATTAAGTGAAAAATAATAAGCGCTGGGCTGCTTCCAAATATACTTGGCCAGACAAAAGACTGTTATGAGTGATAATTAATGTCATTTAGAAAAAGAAGGTTTTCATGAATGAAAGTGGACACATGCTGTACATCTGTTTAATAACTGCTAGAAGACAGGGTGTCATTTCAGGAGAAGGTATATAAACATAAAACTGTTTGGGGCAAGTAGGCACATGCAGAAACCCACAATATCTCAAATCTACAAGATACAGTTAGTAGATCAGCTTTTCCCTAAAAGGGAGGAAAACCTCAGTCTACAGACTTGTGCAATTCAACATTAACATTTATGGGGCTGATCCAAAGTCCTTTAAAACTGAAGAGGATTGTAAAATGTTATGTCACAGTATAAAGCATGCTCCAGCTATTGCAATTTCTTCTTTCATCTTATGAGAATGTTGCTGTTTCTGAAGCCCTTGCAGCTGAATTTGTAAAGTAAGGTTGTCTGATAGGTTATCAGCTCAAGAGCACTAGGTAGAAAAGCTATCTTGTTGAGTAAAAGCATAATTTCACAAGATACAGATAGGTCACAGTAAATAGGATATGGCACACTTTGCCCATAAGCAATATTTATAATTGCTCAGATGGGGGCAATTACATTAAAAATAAATAGAAGGAGATAAATATTGGGGAGAGGGAAGCTGGATGATATGTCTTCAACGTTCCTTGTGGTAAAATGTACTGTCATTTGAAAACAAAATTTTCTAGGCTCTGTTACTGAAAGTTGTAGATATCTTGTATCATGAGCAATTTAACTTCAACAAAAAGAATCCATTTTATTAACCTGTACTAGGATTTTTGTCTCAACTCTATGCAGTGGCATGTTTGTGTGGTTACAAATCTGACTACAAAAAAAAATTGTGTGAGGTTATCATCAGACAACAAGTTTGGAGAAAGGTTAAAAAAGAGTTGTGTGTGCTAACAGTAGGAAGAAGGAATGGTGTCAAATGACATTAGGAATCAAAGAGAAAGGCAGTGTCATTTAGCAAAGCAGGGTCATTTAGCAAGGCAGGATCATTTAGCAAGGCACAGTGAGGGAGGCCTAATAAAGAAGGTCATAATATCAAACTGTTTTATCAGGGGTCCATACTGGGACCAGTGCTGTGAGATAGACAGTGGGATTGAGTGCACCCTCTGCAGCTTTGCAGATGACATCAATCTAAGTGGTATGGTTGACTCTTCACAGGGATGAGATGTCATCCAGAGTGATCAGGACAAGCTTCAGAAGCAGATCCATGTGAACTTCATAATGTTCCACGAGGCTAAGTGCAAGGTCCTGCTTCTGGGTCAGGACAACGTCTGGTATCAATATAGCCTGGGGAATGAAGGGATTGAGAACAGCTCTGCAGAGAAGGACTTGGGGGTATTGGTGAATGAAAAGATGGTCATGAGCCAACAATATGCACCTGAATCCCAGAGACCCAACTGCATTGTGGGCTGCATGAGAAGAAGTGTGGCCAGCAGGTTGAGGGAGGCGATTCTGACCCACTACTAATGCTCTGGTGAGACCACACCTGGAGTAATGCATCCAGCTCTGGAGTCCTCAGCATGAGAAGGACATGGAGTCATTGGAGTGGGTCCAGAGAAGGGCTATAGAAATGATCAGGTGACTGGAATATCACTCCTACAAAGAAAAGCTGACAGAATTTGTGTTGCTCAGCCTGAAGAAGAGAAACTTCCAGAGAGACCTTATTGTGACCTTCCAGTATTTAAAGAGGGCTTGTAAGAAAGACAGGGACAGTCTTTTTAGCAGTGTCTGTTGCAACAGGGCAAGGGATTATGATTTTAAATTAAAAGAGGCTAGATTTAGACTAGATATCTGGAAGGAATTTTTTATGATGAGGGTGGTAGAACATAGGCACAGCTTGCCCAGAGAAGTCATAGATGCCCCATTCCTGGAAACATTCAAGGTCACATTGGACAGGTGTCTGAGCAACTTGATGCAGATGAAGATGTCACTGCTATCTGCATGGAATTTGGAGTAGATGACCTTTAAAGGTTCCTTTCAATACAAAGCATTCTATAAATCTAGAATCACTCCTTTCTTGTTTTTTCTTCTGCCAGTGTTTCACCTGGGTTCTCCTGAGATGCTACATACACGCGTTTTTTTTTCATGTCTTCTAAGAAGAACCAAAGAAAGCCATGTACACATTTCTCCTATCTTTATTGTTTTCTTTTCAACGAGATAGCAGTTGTGTGAAAAATCAGCAGGTTTCTTCTTTCCAGTTTATACAGCAACATATCTGTCTCGGTATCCCCAGTGTCCAGGTTTAGTGTCAGGGCCATTTGCTAGACCTGTAACAGATGTTCTCTGTTAACCCCTTTCCCTCTGTAAATGGGAATAGAAAGGGAATAAGGGAGAAATAGTTAGAAAAGAAACCTAAAGAGGCTTTAATGAAAATAATAACAATAAAATGGAATGCACACAAATGTATACAAAACCGATATCAAACTCAACTCCCCTGATGACAATTATGTCACTGTCACCAGTGATGATGTGGAGTAGGCAGTGGAGGAGTGCCAGATTGAACTCAGTGGCAGACAGGAACTGGATTCTGGAGCTGGATTCTGTAGCTGGATTCAGGAACTCATGGACTGGGACAAAAGGCAGAATGAACAGCGTCCTCCTTGGATGATGGGCATTGAAGAAGAGGCTTGGCCCTCATGATCCTCAGTTTTATACTGAATATGATATATGTGGGATAGAATCCCTCCTTGGTCAGTTTAAGGTCACATGTTCTGCCCTCTCCTCCCTGCAGGTGCAGCCTTTTACTTTCTGAACCCCCAACATGGTACACAAGATCCAGTAGTGGCCTTGGTCTGCACACCAATCCCTGGTACTAACTCTAAACGAGGTGTTATCACTGCTAGAAGCAGACACTGCCTGTGAAAACATGTTGCTCACTTCAGAAACTGCAGTTAGTTAGAAGAACTGAGGTGAAAAGTAAAATCACTGAACAGAATCAGTTCTGTTCTCACTCAAACTGGGACAATTGGATATTTGCTTTTTAAAAGTTATCCTTGGCCCCTATAATTTCTATTTTGTTGCACTGTTCTGACAACAATAAATTCTTGATAAGCATGCACACAAACAGGCATGAAATGGTTTCACTAGGAGAGATTGAGCAACCTGTCTAGTGCCTGGCTATTCTGATGCTATCAGCAGCACTGAAAGACGGTTGTAGCTTGTGATTATGATAGAACACAAATTAAATTTACTAACCATGCTATGTTTTTTCGGTTGTTTGTTTGTGTTTTTTTTTTCTACTATTTTGCCTATGCTTAACTTATTTTATTTAATGTGTGTTTCTTGGACTGATTTCATTAGGGTACTTTCTCATCATTAAGAAGATGTTATTTTCCTCTAGGAGCTAAAGCAACAGAAAAAGTGTTTGTGAAACATCATTTAAACAGGGGACTATGCTATGTGTTGCCCTTTCCCATGCAGGAAAAGCACTACATCACTGAAGTTCCTCAGGATGAACCTGGAGAATTACTAAATCACAGAGGCGATGGATTGGGCTTTTTGGTTTCCCATTTTTTTCTGACACATGTAAGAGAGAGAAAGAGAAAATGCATGTGGCTGTCCTTTTTGCAGCTGAAAAATAGCTCCGTAGTTGTTCTGCCTTAGTGCTTCTGTCTAACAAGCTGGAGATTGGGTCAAGGTTTGCTAGTGCTTTGCTAGTGCTTGCTTCAACATGCCCATTCCCTACCTGCAAAACTGGGAGGACAAGGAGCAGCTGCACAAGTGAAAGATTGGGAGGATTGTCTCTGGTAGTAGAAAGCATTGATTTTATGGCTCACTGCCATCACAGCAACAGTGCTTAATGCTACTGTGATAGCTTTGCAGAGTGGATTGAGGGCCTGAGTACTGTCTCGTGGGACTCGGAAATAGTCTGCAGCTATCAATATTTACTTGAGCCTAAACGTATTGTTGTCACTCTGTAGATGCCCCTTGAACTTATTTATAGCTCCACAGGAATTGCTGAGAGTGTTTTGACTTCTAATACAAGTGTATTTCAGGGCTATAAATGCTTGTCCTGCAGCTTGCACTTATCCTCTGGCCAAGTAATATTGGCAGAGGAAGAATGAAGGACAGGGCTCTCACCCATATGGTCCAGGTTTTCCGTTCCATGTTTTACTGGATAGTCATATTGAACAGTGAAAAATAGAGGGAATTTTTACTATATTCTTTATTTCTATTGTTACCAGCATGCAACCCTCATCGAGGGTTCATATGCAGGCAGAAGTGTATTTCTACTGATGGGACTGGAAAAGGCTTTCAGGGATGCCTGAATAGGCTCCATAGATTTCTCAGCTAAATCAAGAATAGAAAGCTTCATATTACCTTGAATCCCCTGTGCTCTGAGGTAGGCAGGGGCTCTGTGCATATCTTTACTCAAGTTAAAGTGGTTTCATGTAGATTTAGCTTGAATGTTGCCTGGAAGTAAGACTTATTTCCGAACCAAGATATCAGAGGTCAAACTGTCATGCCCCTTACAAGAAGTGGGCACTTGCATTTGAATGTTTGATAGTACAGATACAAGATTGTAATGCTACTAAGCCATTACAACATAGGAATTTTTACTTTCAAGCAGTAGTGACAGGATGATTTTTCTACTTTTGCCACCATGTATCACCAGACACTGTTCTCTCTCATGGTCCAGCACTTTTCCTTGAGGTACTTCATCCCTTGACAGGAACTTCAGCACAGGGTGATGCTGGAAGGAAAGGTAACTTTGTCTCCTCTTTTGAGCATGACTTATTTTTGTTAGCCTAAAAGCTCCTTGAAATTGTTGATGCCTTGGTGACTCCACTTCCTATCTGAGGGGGTGAAAAAGGCTGCTATGCTATGTAAACTTGACTTCAGCAAGCAGCACAATAAAATCAAGGAAGAGCCTCCCATCATATGTGTGCCAAATAATGCACGCATCTTTTAGACACCACAGAAAGCAGTGCTAGCGGAGAATAGATAGAGTACCTATCCCTGTAATTCACTAATTGCGAAGCATGTTAAAATAAAATTAATAAGGTAGCAAAGGGAAGAGTCCTTTCCAAAGGTGGTAGTGTCTTGGTACTGCTTTCTCTCTCTTTGCAATCTTGGAACATAGTTAAGGTCTTACTCAGCAAATGAAATAAAGGATGGCATTATTTTAAAAATAACCACCTCCAAACCCTTAAAACTAGTAAATGTACCAGTAATGGAATTTCTACCACATGTTAACAGCAGCAAGATGCCTACTTACCTATCATTTTACTTTAACTTCTCAGTTTGCTGGAGATTTTTTGGCACATGTGCCTGTCTGTGTGTATACTTGTTTATGAAACCATTTGCAACACCTATAACATACAGATGGTGCAAAATAATGTGAATAAAAATTAATAAATTCCTATTAGTTTATTTCCTTGAATTCTATGCCTATTACAAAATCTATTTTGTTTCTGTCTAGAAATAGTTTAGACATCAGAAGAATGCTTAGCAACTATTAAATGTAGATAGCAGCTTGAATTCTAAAGCAAAGTAATTCTGTATAATTTAATAACCTCTCAATTTGATGAAAATTGGTTGCCAGATTGTTTAATCAAAAATTTGTCACTGTGCTATTCATTTCATATTAAAATATCAATCGTTTCTCCTGCTTTTGTTTGTAGAAATCCTAAAGAAAAGCTCCAATAAAGTGCATTCATTGTAATAGCAGTTCATTGCAGAGAAGTATCAGCCCATTCTACTTAATTTTACAAAGTGTGGATCATTACATTTCAGGTGAAGTTAATGGCACATGAGGCAGAAGCATTCTACAGGTATTAACTATATCTGACAGAAAATACAATTGTAGTTTCAGAAAATACAAATGTAGTTTGAAGCTTATTGGGAGTGTGTTTGCATCTGTGAGCTCTTTGTAAAGGATGATCTTTATGTTACTCAATAATCTTAGTCATACCATTAAGATGCCCATCAAACTTGTGAAGTAAAAGCCCACAAATGTTTAAATTACCGGCTGCTGGTAATTTACAATGACCTCCTTTTGCATCATGTGAATTATAAAGGAAAAAACAGAAATGGCTGCACGCACAAAACCTTTGATGACCAGGCTGGATAATGATGCATTCTCAGAAAGTCATTGTTCAGTTACATACAAAATATGATACAGAAGACATCTGAAAGTACACTTTGTTAAGAATATCACCATAGATCAGAAAAACAGTGCAGTGTTATATGCTGGCCTGCTCACCTTAATCTCTTAAATTTTATGTGGTGGAAAGCAGATACAAACACAAGAATGCAGGATATCTATGAAGACTAGGAAGCATAAAATGAAGTTGAAAGAAATACCATATCCAAATAAAATGATCAGAGAAGGAGATACCAGAAACATTATAATCTACAGCCTCAGTGGTTTTCTAAGACCTTGAAATGTTTTCCCATGCTCTTGTGCTTCAGATAGAGACTTTAGAAGTTCTTGCTGCTGCACAAGCAGTGAAATATGTTCCCTATTTTGTATCAGTAACCATAAAAGCACCACAAACATGTTTCAAAGGGAATAGTACACTGTCTCTTTAAGAGGTCTAAACATTCCCTAACATTGATCTCAAAATCCAAAATCCAGTGTTAGATAGTAGGCCCTTTAAACAATGACTTTCTATGTTTAGGTAACTAAAATAACTCATGGTATTAGATGGGCACGGTTATCCACACTA
>WUAM01000107.1:31624807-31639900 GCA_024336885.1 Actenoides hombroni | reverse complement strand
ATGTTGAATATTCTGTTTTTCTGAATTTTTAAAATAGATAATAATAACATGTTTTATATATAGTAATTAGAAATAAAATCATAGTGCCACAGAAATGAACAATAGAGCTTTCATTGCATATTAGCTGAATTTCACTCATGGGATTTAAACTTATGTAGGACAGCATTTACATTAAAAAATAATCCCTAGACTTTTGCAAATGCAACAGATCTTTGATAGATAAATCAAACTCAAAATACTTTGTGTTCTTTATTCTAGCATATCTGTTAGTAAAACAGAAAATCTGCACCACACACTATATGCAAGTAGTAACAATCTTCAGACGGTTTACTAATGCTTTAGCTACTGACATTCCATTAGATTATTTCATGGTTATTAAGCCATACTATATATCTCCTTCCATTCTTTTCTTCTCAGATAAATGGTATGAGGAACTGATCTTTGGAAGGGCACAAATAATCAATAAACATTATCAAGAGACTCATGCTTGTCCTTCTTCCATCAATCAGGGAAATTGACAACAAAACATAGATGCATAGAAGAAAAGCTGACATTGTGATCAGTGGCATCCCTTCTTTGGTTCTTTTGCTACACCACTATGTAGTGCAACGCTTGCCTTTTTAACACTGAGACTACTGCCATATGCTGTAATTTTTGGTATACTTTTTGACCTCTACATTTTGTCACCTACTGAATAGCCAGTTCTGAAATCATTTAAGGGCAGACTGTTCTCTTCTATCTAAAATGCAGTGGTTTAGAGGGACGATGCCTGGCTTTATATTGAAGGAGGAAATTAATTTGCATTAGATGTTGAACTGGCCCCATTCTCCTTTCAGTATTAAACTGTCTTTCATCAGAAAAATACATAGACCATATTCGTTCTCATCTTACTGTTAAGCTAATAAAATCTGATTTGCTTTGTAGCTATAGCAAACTAAGATGAACATGATGAAATGACCTGATTTCCCCCTGCACAAGACAGATGATCAAGGCAATTGTACAACCTTCAGTGGCAAATCATTAGACTCAAGTTGATCACAATAAGGTCAACATGTAATCTGATAAGCCCCTGTAAAGAGAATTTGCCACCCAATCAAGGAAGAATAAATTCAGATTATGTACATTGCCATCACTGAACAAAACAATTGAACAAAAAAAATTAGGGATATGGGCACTGCTTATGTCTAAAATTCCTTTGCCAGAAGTTATAGTTTGAGGGAGGAGAAAGGGCTTACCTGAAGAGGACTTTTAATCTTAAATATTAAAATAAAAACAAAATAAACCCAAATAATTCCATGGAAGCCAAAATTAACAAACTTTTTCTTGCAGATCTATGTTTCACATTTGCTTTCTTTTGGTACCTGTCATTACTTCGTTGCTGGCTGGAACATTTCCCAAATCTGTGGCAATTATAAGAATGCATTATTTCCCATGCAGAAATCCTGACATCTGATGTTTGCTTGGGTTACAGCCTTTCCCTTAACTGTGACCCCTCTCCTCTGTCTAATTACCTGACTCCACAGACTTTTTATGAATTTTGTGGACCAATCCCACTTCCTTTCCCCTGTGAAGTTTTCTGATACTGGCCAACAAGCTCAACAATTATTATTAAAGCTACATAAACATAAGCATGTGATCACATGAGACTTGCTTACTGAGAAACTAAGCTATAATTATTGACAGAAATTTACCTTCACAACTACTTATGGTATTTTCTTCTCATTTGTTTTAACTGGAAAAAATACTATTGTGAGCATAAGTGAACTGTTTTTTAGTCTGAGTATGAATAAAACATTCATATGATAGCCTTCACAGTTATCATGGAATTTCTAAAGTCCATTTTTAAAATTTCAGCAGTGCTGCACATAACGAATTACCTTGGCACTTGTTTCCATGAGCATACGCATGTGAGATTGCATATGCTTGTATAATTTTCTCAGTGGTACTTTTTTGCTGAAAAGAAGTACAAAATAAGCATTTTGCCTGGTCAGCAATTTTCACTATTTAAAAAAATACATAGTTCTGGAAAATGCCTTACATGATTGCATTTTTATCTCTGATGTCCCTTTTATGAAATAGCTTAACTGTGGCAGAGCAGGAGGAATATTTCTTTTTGCATTTAATTTTATGAGATTGTATTCAGGGCTTTTCTAAGTTTTCTATTTATGACCATGTATTTTTACTTTAAAGCAAAAAAATAAACTACTGCCTTCTTTTATGGTTAGTGCAAATTGCAACCATAAATCAATTTGCACTTGTTCATGGTGCATACATGCATAAAAATATTCACTGGGGAAATGGTGGCTATGTATAAAAGTCTTGCTCATGTTTTTAAACTATACCTACTCAGTATTTTTTGCACTAGGAAAAAAAAAATATCAACAAATCAAACAAATGAAGTTTATTAGAAATAGTAAATAAATGTAAATTATAAGCATATGCTGGAAGACCATATGGGTGTTCCCAAGCCAGGGTGCTACAGTCCTCAGTAGTATGTACAGGGAATCAGTATAATGACAGCTGCCAATATTCTGCCCTTACTGAACTGGACACGGTGAAAGCTCTACTTATCAGATAGTGGTATGTGAAGTGGTAGGGTTGTTCCATTCTTGTGTATTTCTTACCAGACTGACTGATTTAACCTCCCTCATATCAAATTGCTGAAGTGTTAATCTGAAGTTCTAAAGAAGAAAAATAAAGAGATGGTGAAGCCTTTGATTTTCTATACCTTTCTTAATGGTTAAAGTAGGAGTAAGCCTGCACCAATAGATAGAATTTGAGTGGTTTAGGGTAGATCTCCTCATGTTTTTCTCTCAAAATGAAGCAACAGCTGATTGTTTTTATGTAAATTTGCAAGCAAAGCAGCATGACTATATGGGTGACCAACAGATTAGCTCTGGCTTGTATGATGTTTCTATCCCACCTCTTGAGGATGAAAGACTGGGTTCTTCTCCACATCAAGTGAAGGTCTGACCAACTCAGTGACCCTGTCATCTGCCCACAACATACACAGAGCTGTGGCCACTGGGAAGATAGTTGCTTCCAGTTTTTCTGGATGGGTGAAGGATTTCCTCTTTGCCTGACACCAGCCATTTCCCATTTCCCAAGCCAACAGCCCAGCTGGGGTCAGTCAGGCATGTAGTGTCTTCTCCTTACAGACTAATAGAGCACAGCAAACAACTCTTTGTGGGCAGCAGTAGTCAGGGCCATCAGGAGCTGGAAACGAAGCACATTCAGCGGCTGAACCTCAGAAGAACTGACAGGGAATCCAGAAGCCTTTAAGAGCACTAACAATAAGTGCTGATTGCAAAGCACTCTTTGGAGGATCATGTATACCCTCACTGAATTTAGGTGGTTCCTGCAAGGGCAGTCTCCTGTTGCAGCATCAAAATAAAACCGAAAACTGCCTTTCTCCTCCCCTCATTCTATTTAAAATGTTCCTACACATTGATTTTAAAAGTTACATGGGTGAAAATCCTTCTGCTAAACAGTTTGATTCTGGGCAATAAATAGTAGTTCTAGCATTCTTCAGCAGCATTTTCCTTTAAGGGATTACTTCACGTAACACATATCCCATGATGCCTCAGTAGATGTAACAGAAAAATATTTGACCTATATGCTTCTTCTGAGTACCAGCAATAAATATCAGCTTCATAGAAATACTTTTGCTCTCTCCATTCTGCAAAATCCATACATAAAGCCTGTCAGTACTTAACAGCCCACTTCCATAAACGACATGGGGGATACATTAGTAAATTTTGGTGAGATATTTGCCTCAAATTGGCTATTTTCCCTTTCTGTATTTTTGTAAGAACAGTAACTTCCCACTGGCTTTCCACTTCTATTGAACTTCAGAAATGTTTACATAATGTATCTGCCTACTGTTGAAGAGTGGCACACTGTTTTGACATGTTGACCTGATGCTATACCTAGTTATGTTCTCTGTGCCCAAGAAATGTTAAGAGATACTTTTGATTCTCTTCCTCTCTCATTTTTGTCTTATGTTTGTTTAGTAAGTAACTGAAATCTAGTGGAAAAAAACAATCTCCAGAGAAAATGCAGCATGTGTTTTCCCTGTAAATGAGTCAATTGCTCTCAGATCTTCATGATGGAGTGTATGATAAAAAGAATTTTAGTGCTAAGAGATTCCATACTCCCTGTCTCCTGTAATTCCTCACATTTTTTTTTCCTCGTATGCTCTCTGGCATTCTGTAATTTTGCAGAAGTCAACATTTATTCGTTTTAATGATGACTAGTCTCTTAACATTGCCTTTGGATATGCATATTTTCTTATCAGTAACAACAGTAGTTGTGTGCTGAAGAGCTCTGCACATTTAAAGAGATATACAGTGGATGTTAGCTATCAAAATGTACTTTGAACTATAAATGCAGTAAAGAAACCCAACCGTTCATTTAATTTTTTTTCTTTTTTTTTCTTTTTTTTTTTTTTTCCCCCTCTAGGATAATCTGCACACTGACATAAAAACTTGAGACCTAAATGAAGACAAAAACTAAGTTCAGGGACTATCTTACATTTCCTGGCAATGTATATTCTCTGGCCCAGTGGTAGATGCTATGTACTGTGTAACTATAAATCATAATTTCTTAGACAAATTAAATAATTATTCTCTGGTAACTTTTCACATAGGCTTAGAGTTGCTTATTTTCTGCCTCTGTGCTAATTAGCAGAGGAATTTACATACTATGAAAGTGATGATGGTCCCTTCTGAAATGTACGTTCTTTCTTACAGAATTGCATTAATATGCCCCGGATAATCAGTTCACTCTGTACCTCCTGAAGTGCTATCAAGTGAGACTATATAATTTACTAGCTTCCCAGATGTCTCTTCCACATTCCTTCCTTCAAGGCTGTCAGACCTTTCTTTTCCCTAACTCCTCTGCCTGTACATAGTAACAACATGTATTATAGGTGTCACATTGGAATTAACAGAGTTCACTTTTAATGAGATTTCTATAAATTTACCTTACTGCAACTCCACTTGATACCACAGGTGAACCATCATCAGTTATAGTGCGATATTGCACTGATACATTGTTCTTAAGATGTACGTGCTGCTCAAATAAACTGTAGATGGTATTAACCCTTCTTTCTGTAACAGATGAAAAGTCAGCATCTTATCCTTGGGTTTGTAGGTTACTAGGCATCTCCTGTACCTCTTTCCATTTATTCAACAGTATCATACTATTATCAAGAGACTCAGCTGCATAAGAGATGGGCTGGTAACACTTGTCAGATCACAAATTATTCAACACCTTCTTTTTCATTTTTTAAAAGTAATATAATATCAGTATGAAGTGTCAACAGCCATAAATATTACAGGCTCTTTGTAAAAAATATGTTGCATTGACATGCCACGTTTCAAGTGCAAAAGCTAGGCTAAAGATAAATTTGAAATATCATTATCTCTGAACTTATCATCAAGAATTTATCGTGCAACATTTCTGAAGAAGAAAATTCTTAAACCTCTGACAGTGAGAATTTTTATTTTCTGAAATCTAATCTACAGTGATATTAGAAGTGATAAAACCTCCCATAATTTAAGGGGCAGGATATTACAGATTAAATTGTATGATGATTTTACTTTTCTTCCCTCCCACCCTCAGTCTTTTCAAAGAGAAGGCTACTGTGTGAACTTAAAAAATATATGATTTGAAGGAGATTAACAGGTTCTTAAGGACTGCATATCCAATGTTGCCATTAATCTTGTTCCTGAATTTACAGATTAATTATTTATTTTCATATAATTAATTCAATCTCCATTTTCCTTTGCAGAGTAATATTTAGATACAAGCAGAAGGTAGAACAACTAATTATTTTTCTCAGCAAACTTCCTGTATGTTCCAGAAGAAATGTATATTTTAAAATGAAAACTTTTGGGACTTTTTTTTCCAAGTGCATTAAGAATATCATCTACCTTACTCTAATGAAAACATCGTTTCGCTCTCTCTAGTGAGATCTAGATACAAATATGGATCTCAGGTTTGCTGAATATTTCATTTAAATCTTTCCTAAATTAATGTCTTGTCACTACTTATGAAAAACATCTCATAGTTCACTTTCAATATGTATATATTCAGGTGTTTTATCAGGGTAGAACTGTCCATCAGTCATTTTAAATATAAGTTAAACAGAAAGAAGACTTAAAATAATTGGTCCCATAAACTTCTCACGCTTTTTCTAAGGATGATTAAAATTATTACTAGCATACAATAATCCTTTTACTCCACACTGACTCATAACATATCATATTACACACATGTAAAAATATGTGCTTAAGATGTAAAGAACTAAGTAGTAATGTAAATTTTTCCCATGAAGTGGTGGCTGGTTTGTATGTTACTGCACACTACTAGTAGGATATGAAGAATTAGTATCTCTGAAAAAAGTGCAAATCAAGAGAAATATTTTGTTTAGCAGATGCAAAAATCCATTGCTACAAGCAAACACTTGGCTTAATGTGGTTGTATTGCCTATGTATTTTCGATATGCATAAAGAACTATTTCAGTGCTTTTAGAAGTTAAGAATAATTAATTACTGTATATGTCTTAACTTTCAATAAGAAAGATATTGTCAAATGTATTTATTGAAGTAGGATGGGTTAAGGTTCAGGGTAAAATCTATAAGCAATTTTGCTGGTGATGCGGTAGGTGATATTTAGCTCTAGAAGATCCCCAATCAAACTGGTGGCATTATGTGCCAACACAATAAAATAAATAAATAAAAGATACAGTTATATTTAAAACAATAAAATAAAGCTATATTTCTCTGTAGTCATTTTTAAAATGTGTGATAGAATTTGGACTGACAGACACCTACTTCTTCTTTTCCTAGCTCTGATATTAATGGACATAGAAATTGCAAGCACATTTTTTGTGTATCCTTTTAGTGTTGAAAATTCCAACCAGTGTTCTTACATTAATGACAGCATAAAATGAAATCTGGATGTCTTACTTTTTTGATTTAAAAATAATCCCTCCTAAACTAAGAAGTGTAGCCAAATGTAGCAATTGTGGAATTGACAAGATATTAAAAAGGAAGTAATCTTTCAAAATTATTAGGCAAAATAAATGCTGTCATTTTAGAAAAGTCGTATTTAAGATAATTAATGCATATAAAGATCTGGGCTAACTGCAAAGGAATAATGAGGCCTAAGGGTATATGTTTTTCTACCCACCCCCTGTATTTCTTCAAACATATTCAGGTCACAAAGTACAGTTAATTAACTGACGTATTTTCTTTGCTAGAAGCACTACTGAATATTCATCTTCATTGCTTCCATGTCCAAAGCTTGAAGCAAAAAATAATAATTGTATAGTAATCTATATGCATTACAATTATTTACCTTACTATCCCATTGGTCCATTTTACATGGAAACAGTGGGCAACAAATTTAAAAGCATACAACTTGTCAAGTATTATTTTAAGTTGATTACATGCTACTTTCTTGTGCATCACAGTCTGTTTATATTGCATTAATGATATCTCTCTCCTATATAACAAAAAAAAAAGTTATTCAGTTAAGGAAAATAATGGCCCTAATGTTGGTGGTCATTATGGAACCAGGCTACTCTTGTTCTTTTCAGTAGTTATCACACATAATTGAAAGTCTTGTATATAGACCATAGATTGATCAGGCAATGTCAGTTATTGCATGATAGGCAAATATTGCCTGATGAGGAAATCTAGGGCACAGGTTATATTTTCTTTGCTTATGTCAGTTGCAGGCAGTGACACTAGAATGAACAGACAAATACAGTCTGTTAATACATGACTCTGTAGCTGACGTCACCATAACAGTTTTGGCTTTTATGACAATGGGATGGCCTATACAGCACCAGGCTTGATGGCATCAAATGGAAAGACACCTTTCTCCAAGAGGGAAGTGAGTCTTTGCACAAGAGATTGAGGGGCTGATTGACAAGGCTTTAATTAGATGTGAAGAGGAAGGAGGTTGTATCCAGGCTTGTCAGAGAGTCGCCTGGGTGTTGTAGCCCAGCATCTGTGAAGCAGCTTGCTATTGTTTTTGAGAACCAGAAGGCCTTCCACCCCTCAAGGGTGAAAACTCTGTGCTCAACCCCCTCTCTAAAATACTTATACACCACTGCATGCAGCATGAGGAATAAGCAGGAAGATCTGGAGATCTGTGTTCTGTTGCAGGGCCATGATCTCATTGCAGTTACTGAGGCATGGTGGAATAGCTTGCATAGCTGGCATGTTGTCGTGTACTATTTAGGATAGACCAACAAGGTGAGGCAGTGGAGTTGTTATTTATGTGTTCTTTATGTGTAAGAGCAATTGGAATGCACTGAGCTCTACCCATGGGTTGATGAAGCACGTGTTGAAAGCTTATGGGTAAGAATAAAGGGTCATGGAAATCTAAGTGCAATAGTTGTGGGTGTGTACTGCAGACCACCAAAGCAGGAAGAGGATGTTGATGAGACTCTCCATAGACTATTGGAAGTAGCCTCAAGATCATATGCCCTGGTGATAATTATGGGAGAGTCCAATCACCCTGATATTTGTTGGAAAGGCCACACAACCAGGCACACTCAGTCTAGAAGGCTCTTGCAGTCTATCGATGATAACTTTCTGATGCAGGTGGTGGAAGAGCCAATTAGGAGAAGTGTGCTGCTGGACCTTGTATTAATGAAAAAAGCACATCTGGCCAGGAACATGAATGCTGGGGGCAGCCTTGGTAGTAGTGAACATGATATGGTAGAGTTTAGTATCATAAGAGGAAGAAGCAGGGCAATAAGTAGGAGTGCAGACCACATCAGGCTGGTGTTTAAGATTATTGGTAGAACACAAGCAATGAATATTTTCCTGTATACCATAAAACCTCAGTCTCTGTTTTCTCTGACACACACACACCACCACCCCACTAGCACCCCCTCCCACCTTGATGTTTCACAAGAAAGCTGCCAAATGTAGCATAACATAAAAAAGACTCTAGTGATGTGAACTTGGTTGAAAAGGCTATTTCAATTATATTTTTCCTGCTGATGTTCAAGATTAAAAGCAATGAACATCTTCTGGAATAATCAGTTTGACAGATTGGGTTTTCAGGGAAGTGTTAACACAGTTGAAAATGAATAGGTAAAATACAAATCTCAGTAAAGAAAATGATAAGTTTTACTTCCAGGGCTCTGATTGTTATGATGTAAATACACATAAAGTCCTGTATTAACAAGGAAGGATTTGTTTTGAAAAGAATCTTTATGCACACAGCTGTGGATTTCATTACATGTTGTTTATCTTGGTTTATAGTAAATCCCCAGGAAAGTGACAGTGCTTCAGGATAGGGTAATCAAGTGTGCTTAATAGCCTAGACTGTTGTGTTGAATTGCAGTAGTTCAGAGGCTCTAGAAGATTACAGGGAATACAGAGCTAGGGGGTGAAATAGAGTGTGTGACTCCTTCTCTGGGACTCCTGAAGTGACTCTTGTTTAGCTTTTCACAGAGGGAACAAAGTACACACATAGTATTTACTTAGCATTTATGTAAATAAAACAACACTCCAAAAGTACAACAGAATCTATGTTGGAAAGACTAATGCCCTGTCTGACTCAGGATTTAATTTTGACCACAGTCAATAATAGATGTTTAAGGAGGAGCATCTGAAGCCAAGCACTTCTTACATGCCTTCACATTAGTTTATATATTCATCTTCAAATCAACTAAAATCATTTCCATCTTGAAAATATAGTTCTTATTACCATGCTCAATGGTGTTTTATAATCTCTTATGATAAATGACAAGACAGTCAGAATCCTGCAGTGAGATAGTACTCTGGGAGGTTCCTGGAAGCAAAAATAAATGCCTGATTGCAACTGTAAGGAGAGTATGCTGCTCCTGAGAAACAGAAGCCTTCATAGAATTTGTTTTGATATGGAAACCTTAAAACTGCTAGAACAGAAGGCAAGAGTTGAGGAAAGGGATTATTTTGTGAAGATCATAAAGTCATAGTCATAGAATGACTTGAGTTGGAAGAAACCTTAAAGATCATCCAGTTCTAACCCCCTTACCATGACCAGGGACACCTCCCACTAGATCAGGTTGCTCAAAGTCTCATCCGGCCTGGTCTTAAACACTTCCAGTGTTTACACAGTGTTTACAACATATCCACAACTTCTCTGGGCAACCCATTCCAGTGCCTCACCATCCTCATAATAAAGAACTTCTTCCTAATGTCTAATAGCAATCTAACCTGCTCTACATTAAAAACATTGCCCCTTGTTCTACCACTACAAGCCCTTATAAAAAGTCTTTCTTTATCTTTCCTGTAGGCCCCCTTCAGGTACTGGAAGGCCTCTATAACGTCTCCCCAGCATCTTCTCTTCTCCAGGCTGAACAACCCCAGCTCCTTCGGCCTTTTCTTGTAGGACAGGTGTTCCAGCCCTCTGATCATCTTTATGACCCTCCTCTGGATCCTTTCCAACAGATCCATGTTTTTATTGTGTTGGTGGCTTCAGAGCTGGATGCAGTACTTCAGGTGGGGTCTCACCAGAACTAAATAGAGAGGTAGAATAACTTCCCTTGTCCTACTGGCCATGCACCTTTCTATGCAGCCCAGGATATGTTTGTTTTGTTGGGCTGCCAGAGCATATTGCCAGATCATTTTTAGTGCTTCATCAACCAGCACCACCAAGTCCTTCTCTGCAGGGCTGATCTCAATCCACCAGCCTGCATTTGTGCTTGGGATTACCCCACCCAGGTGTAGGTCCTTACACTTGGCCTTGTTGAACTTCATGAGGTACTTGCAGACCCACTTCTCAAGCCTGTCCAGGTCCCTCTGGATGGCAACCCTTCCCTCCAGTGTGTTAACTGCATCATGCAGCTTGACATTCTCAGTAAAGTTGCTAAGAGTGCACTTGATCCCACTGTCCGTGTCACCAACAAAGGTATTAAACTGTACTGATCCCAGTACCAATCCCTGGGGGACTCCACTTGTGATAGGTCTCCATATGGACATTGAGCCATTGATTGCAACTCTTTGAGAGTGGCCACACAGCCAATTCCTTATCCACTGGGTGGTCCACCCATCAAATCTATGTCCTTCCAATTCAGAGACCAGGTTGTCATCCATGACAGTGTTGAATGCTTTGCACAAGTCCAGGAAGATGATGTCAGTTGCTACTCCCTTATCCATTGATGCCATGATCTCAACATAAATATCCACCAACTTTGTCATGAATGATTTGCCCTTGGTGAAGTCATGTTCCTTTCCGACAACCACATCCTCATTTTCCTTGTGTCTTAGCAGAGTCTTCAGGGGGATACCATGGACAGAGGAAGATTTTTTTAATGTGTTATCTTGTTCCAAATTCATGTAATTTTGTGTTTTGATGAAATACATTTGTAGAGATTGGAAGCATTTTGGTACTCTTTAGAGAGCTCTCTTCAAAGAAGTGGGACAATTTCACTGAAAGGGTCTGCCTCCTCTGTGGTCCCCTGACACAATATTCATCCACATGGCATTTCATTAATAAAACTGCAATTTTTAATTTAGCTGCTAAGTGAAAGCAGCATCTGTTACAAAATGGGCAGTTGCAAAACTAAATTTCCCCAAAGACAAGAAGTCTACAGTTAAAAGCCCCAGCTTCCAGCTGTCTCTCAAAGACAGAATAGCAGAACACAAAATAAGATCCCAAGGTAGGACATTTTCCTGTGTATCACAGACACTTGTTTTATAAATCAGCTTACCAACAAAAAAAAAAAAAAAAATTCAGAACTTTCAAACTGTTTATCAAATCTATCTCAAACTATTTATCAAATCTCAATCTATTTATCAATTCTACAAATTGATTGTAGTTGTTATTGACAGATAGTTAATGCAACATTATATATAATATGAAATACTTCAAGTAAATTAATCTACTTGATGGTTAGGAACCTGAGCTTGTACAAATATGTCTCATTTGACGCTCTGGTTTATCATTCACCACCCATCTAGCATATTTTCTTCTGAAGACAAATGACAATGCTCTGGCCAGATGAATGATGATTCTTATCAATCTTTTGCCTTAGTCCATACAATCACTGGATAAAGCACAGAAATAATTTATTGTGCAGGAGATGGAACACTCATTCCCTCTTCCAAGACAATGATAACCAGGAAGATCAGAGCTGTGGTCTTCATATCTGCTTTGTAAATCTTCTGTTGCTTTCTATTCAGTAGTCCAGTTTCAACAGAGACAGTGGACAATGAAAGAACTCCCGTTTGGCGTACCTTGTAGCCTGTCATTTCACTTGGTGGTGGAATGATATGGCCTTGGATATCCTCAGGCAAAGAAGGGTACTGAATCAAAGACTTCGACATCTGACTTAGTCCTCTAGCTGCAGTATTTATACAGCCATTTTCTTCATCTCTGATTTAAAATAAGGCAACTATCACTGAATTTAATAAATAGCTATTAACTAAACCTGATCCAGAGGATGTCAGTTCAATATATCTGGAGAGTACTGGCATTTTTTGTTTTTGTCTGGAGCTGCTCAGGATCTATTCTGGTCTGTAATGGGTGTCCTGAGAAGCATCAAAAGAACAGTAGACTTTGAAGTGAAACATGGATGCATCATATATACTGAATTTTGTATTAAATGCTTGCATATGCACTAAATGTTGTCACCTCAAATGCTGTAACAGTGCCTGAACCATTTTGGGGCTTATTTGGATTTAAATGCAACTTCTGCCTAAGGCTATCTTTAAGTTTCTCAGTCACTTAATGGGTGGTACTCCACAGCAATATGAACAAAGCTTTATTTACTCTAAATTCAGAAAGTTTTACTGATATGAGCTCTTCATTTTCAGGCAACAGGAAATCTCAGAATTCTGTATTTGTTTTGATATTTAGGTTTCTAGAGCATGAAACAGCCTTTCTGAGGTACAAACACTTTGTATAATTGGAACAAACACTTTGTATAATCTCTATAGGTCTCTGCCATGAAGTTTTGCTCTGATGACCCCATCATTTTTCCTTCTATTTTTCAGAAATCTCCTTGTAGAAAATGCGGTTTAACTTGATAACTGGACTACATTTTGGTAAGAAGAATGTTGATAGAGAATTAACATGGCATAAATATGAAATAATATTTTAAACATTGTTTTCTGAACTACTTTTATAGTATTGAATTTCAAACTGGACTGTACCTGATTTCTCAGAAAACGAGGAATTTCTACAGGCTATTTTTTAAAAGTATGTTTCTTTCTTCTGGAATAGATCTTGATTATTGTTAAATACCACTTCTACAACCGTCAAAGTAACAAGACCTACCTACCATCCATGTGATCTGTTTTTTTCCTAAAAACCGCAGCCAACATTTCAAAGTGTGGCTAATGGCATCAGTGTAAATTTCTTTTTTTTTTTTTTTTCCTTTTTGCAAGCCACTACATGATAGGATTTTTTGCAGATTCAGGTCTAGACTGTAGTATTTCCTCCTATCAGGTATGTGACTGTGATACTTAAAGAGAAGAAAGGAGTGAGAAATTGATGAACTGCTACACCTTATTAAATAGCCTTAAAGTTACATCATTTGAAGGCGTTCTAGAGATTTTCAAATTGCTTCATTGAATTACTGTCAATACACCTGTGCAATGAGCTCATTAAACAGTATTCTCACAATACTAACAATGTTGTTAAGAAGGAGACATTTGACTAAAAGGTAATGCAATTGCTAATTTCTTTAATGTATATTCTTAATGAATTTTATCAGGACTGATTCACACGGAACATGGACAATTAGCTGTGCCCATATTTAATACACCACAATTGCTACATTAGCCTTGGTCTCTTTACTCTTTTGAACTTCTTTTCTTCTAAAATGTATTGTTCAGTAAGGCAATACCATAATCTTTATATACAGCTAAAAGTCATTTTCACTTGCTCACATTCAACAAATAATGATGCACATACAAAAAAGGATGAGTATACAATACAAAAATGTGCATAATCAGTTGACAAAGAGAATCAAATCTCTTTTGTACCTTGGACTGAAATAAAGCTTGTAGAGATTTTATTTGTGCTCCTTGTTCCATGAATGATTACAAAAATGCGTAAAACTTTATAGTTAAGAACCTGGTGTATTAAACTACCAACACAAATTTATATCAGATTAAGGATGTGACAACACATTATACAATTATAGATTTATTATTACTTATTCTTGAATGTATTGACCTTGTCTTTCATAGGACTACTTTTAAATACTCATCAGGAAGTTCTTTAGTCAAGTTAACAGTGTAAGTTTTTAGAAAGTCTTTATACTAATCCCTTTTACTTTTCTCTGCTTTTTTTTCTTTGATTCTGCTTTTCGCCTTCTGCTTTGATTTTCCTTGCCAATTTAATTCTGAAATCAGGTTGAACATTTCATCTTTCCCTATCAGAGCAAACAGATATATGGATCTATTTAATATTAGCACTGAACAAGAGCTGCTAAGATCAAATGGCTTCTACCTATTGACTTTGGTGTTCCTTCATCTCTGACTCCTGGTGGGTGATCTTGGAAGAAGGGCAGACATAAGGGACAGGGTAAAGGCTGGGGAGTATTAGCTCACATGAAATGCCACATTTGCATTGATACAATTAGGACAGTTCTATATGACATGGATGGAACTCTGGCACAGAACCTAAATTATTAGGTTTTCATTGGCCCTGTAACGGTGTAGAAACTGCTGCTAGTGTACTCTGTTTGCATATTGGGCGCTGTATCCTGTGAGGTAGGATCACATAAAAGTTCCACATTCTCCCTAGTCCTGAGGAGGCTGCAGTACTGCAAGTGGCAACCAATGCCACTGTTGTATGTAAGTACATCTTTGTTGAGTTGTACAGGGGACTGCACCTTGATACATCTGCATCTGTCACAAAGGCTGCAACATAAGGGAATTCTACAGGTAACTGAAATATGAAGGCTATTTGTCTATATATATCTTGAACATGAAGAATATCTGAAAGTCTAAGAATATATCTTCCATTATTTCAATTAACTCAAATTTAGGAGTTCAGAATATGGCTTAATGCATATGTGAAACTTCAGGCTGTAAGACAGTAACAAAGGCCAAACTCCAGCTATCTTCT
>WUAM01000107.1:31589658-31608765 GCA_024336885.1 Actenoides hombroni | reverse complement strand
GTCTGCATACCAATCTTTGGTAGTAACTCTAAACATGAGGTGTTATCACTGCTAGCAGCAGACACTGTCTGTGAAAAGAGGCTGCTAACTTCAGAAGTGCAGTTAATTAGAAGAACTGAGCTGGAAAGTAAAATTACAGAACAGAATTAGTTCTGTTTTCACTCAAACCAGGACAAAAAATAAAAACAGTATTCCAAGAAATAAAGATGAGAAAGGAAAAATTTAAGCAGGAAGGAAATACTACGAAAATTTCTGACCTATTTCACCCATTCATAACTCACTAATGAACCAGTAAGAGGATCGTCTTGTATTTTTACTTGAAAGCAGAAATTGTGCTAACAGGGAATGAAGAAAAGAGAAGATTAAAGGAGCAAACATTACAGTACAAGATGCTAAAACTATAATGAACTGGAAGTTTGGAACATATTTTTGGTCCTGTTTCCTGTATTTTAATATACTCCCCTGAAAAACTAGGAAGTCATAGCCAGGCTTGTTCTTGCAAAGCTACATGGTTTTACCAAATGAATTGCACCCATTGATGAAGAGTACTTCAATGCCTTGTATTCAGTGTATCTTAGTTAAAATGTTGGTGACTCACAACTTCTTTTCCTTCAGTGCATTTGAGTGTGACATATATCTAGGCTAAATATGGCACTGCTATGAAGAGATCTTCAATCAAAGTCATCTAGACTGCCAGAAAGGCTAAGATACAAGATGAGCTTAGAGTTAGTATTAATACAAACACTTTAATCCTCTTATTGTAATTTTTTTGCTATTAAAATGCATGAGAAATAACTTTATGCATATACATATTAATATATGTATTTAATATTAACTTTGAAATGGGATTATTTGCTGGTAGTGGGAAAATTCTGTACAGGACAAGGAACAGATCAAACTGCCACTGAAAGAAATGTGGAAAATTAATTATGAAATTCAAGGACAGTATAACATCGTGATCATATTATTATCCTCATCAGTAAACGCATAACAAAGCTATAGTTTCTACAATAGTTTCTTAAATATAGAACAGAAACAGCTGTAAAAGACTGAAGAATTTTTAAGAAAGAACTTAAACTGCTAGTCTTTTTCTATATATTATTTGAAGTTTCCGCTGCAGGTATTCTTTCAACTTTATTAAACATTCCCTTAAATACAAATCTTGCAGCAGATTGTATTAGTTCTCTTAAACAGGAAGCCAAAAGTTAAATCATGTACTAACATTTCAAGAAAGACAATGTTAAGAGAGTCTTTTCTCCTGTACATGTATACCATTTTATCCTCTCTTTTATGTAAAGGTTTTTAAAGAACCTGAGTAATAAGAAACATCTTCTCAAGAGATGGAAATAAGCAGACAGCGCATTTTCTAGATGCCAACCCATTGCCAAACACCAGAGTTATGTGAAAGCACTTGGGTCAGAAAGGAAAGGCAGAGTTGGAGGAAACACAGTTAACACTCTGTTGTTATAGAAAGATTAAAGGTGCTGCTACTCCACATTCTCTTTCTCTTGAGTTACTGGGGAAGGAATTCGGTTCAGTCCTCTCTTCCCACTGGTTACAGGCATTTAAGCACTCTGAAGTTACAGCTGTGACCTGTCTTCACTCATGATTTTGAAAGAAACTGTAGACGCTGCTCCTGGAGGCAGTGGATTTTGAAACCCAAAGGAAAAAAAGTTCTCTTATTAGGCTTTATGTCCCAGAACTGAAGACAAATGAATTGCCAAAAGCATAACTGGAAGGCAGAAACAAGGAAAATGGAATAACCAATATAAAGAAGAAACATCAAAAATATTGACTAAGAAGGGTAGGAATGTCCTTGGTCTTACCAAGTGAAAAAGAAAATTACTTGGCTGGCAAAGACTTTGGTCAAATTAATGAAGGATATATATGAAAGATTCAGCTAACGGCTGTGTACCAGACTTCTACTGGAGAGGGTCCAGAGGGGAGCCACAAAAATAATCAGAGGGCTGGAGCACCTCTCCTACAAAGATGAGCTTATGTTGGGGCTGTTTGGCCTGGAGAAAAGAAGGTTCCATGAAGACCTTATAGTGGTCTTCCAGTATCTGAAGGGGGCCTACAGGAAAGCTAGGGAGGGACTTTTTATAAGGCCATGTGGTGATAGGATGAGGGGCAATGTTTTTAAACTAGAACAGGGTAGATTGAGATTAGATGTTAGGAAGAAGTTCTTTACTCTGAGGGTGGTGAGACACTGGAAGGGGTCACCCAGAGAAGTTGTGGATGCCTCATCCCTGGAATAGTTTAAAACCCAGCTGGATGAGGCTCTGAGCAACCTGGTCTAGTGGGAGGTGTCCCTGCCCATGGTAGGGTGGTTGTAACTAGGTAATCTACAGGGTCCTTCCCAACTCAAGCCAGTCTATGATGATTCTATGATGATGAAGACTAGTGTATAAACACAGAAAGAACTGTGTCTTCTGTAAGCTCATCAAAAACTAAGATCCTCTATTGTTTTGTACAGGAACAGTATCAGTGGTTGTCTCTGGTCTAACTGCCTTTGTGAGAATAGTATTTTTCAGCTTCATCTACCTACTTGATTTTGAATTTGAAAAAAAAATTAGTTTTAAGCATTACGCTTGAAAGATCACTGCTCCCTGAGTTGGAAAGAAAGAGGGGAATTATTGGAGTAGATTGTCTACTTATTGGCATTTGTACTTAAAGAGAAGTGCAACTTTACTGACAGGTTTGGAATGATAATTAACTAGTCAATGACAGTTGTTCTTAATTGGTAAAAATACTGATTTTATACAACATTAAATATAACATGCGTTCTTCTCTCAAAATCGAAAATGCTGTTTTCTGAGACTAATTTAGGATAGCATTTGACATTTAAAAAAAAATGTTGTAGCAGGACATAATCAATGTTTCCACAGCCTAACTGGACAGATGGGCGTGACTGCAGTGTCAATTTAGGTTCAAATGAAGGACTGCTGTTGCCCAATGTTTACCTAATTTTTTTATCAATGCCACCCTCACGCGAATGAAACTGCACATTATATAAAATACCATACTTGAGCCTATCATATTTGCTTTGTTAGCTATATTCATGAATATTATATGTAATTTGAGAAAAAAAAAAGGCAATAGGGCTTGTAATAGCATATGAATGCTAAATGAGGTTTGGCATAATGCAGTATAAATGCCAAAATGAGATAGCAAAATCCTCAGCTAGGAAACTGTGTTATTTAGAGTTTAAAGGCCTCTGGTGTCAGCTAAATGTCCAGAGTCCTCAAACCAGAACCTGTGTTCTGTAGCTTGTTTCTTTTTTACAGTCTTTATCATTAGAATATTCTGTGTTTTTAGATATGAGAATATATTTTGTAATTGAACATCTAAATGTCAGGGCCTTAAGTTAAAATTTACATGCCTTAAAATTTTCAATGAATAAATAGAAGGTCCAGACTTAAGGAAGTGATGTAGAGAGGAAGATGTATTTTATAATAAACTTATTCTAAAAGAGTCCTCCCATCTTTTCCCTCAAAACAAGCATAGATTAAGCTCAATTTTAAGATCACTGCAATGTCTGAAACTTATTTAGACAATCTAAAATTCTGAAATCAGTAGTCATGTATTTACTTTCTGGAGTTGACAATAGTACTTAGGTATGCATTTTTTATAGGATGTTTGGATAAAATTCTTGATAAGCCAGTTCTCTTCTCTAAAGTTTGTCTAATTCCAAGTGTCTGTGAAAATTAATATAAAATCAATTATTATTAAAAAATAATCCAGTACAGATACACTCTGTTAAACTATTTTACAGCAGCATTTACATTTTTAATAAAGAGTAGTCAAATTACATCATGTCAGTAAGTTTCCCATGGGCTGCTCTACGTGTAAGTCAAGGGACACTCCTTTCTTTTTCTCCACTTCTGAGTCTATCACTGGCAGCTTATTTTCTATTTCAAAATGCTGAAAAGTGTCTTCAGAGAAAAGACTTTTCAGTGGCATACCTTGAGGATTTCAACCCTTCTTTATTGATGATAATAAGCTGTGTTGTGGAAAAGGACTCATTATTTTTAATAACAAAGTTTTTTCTGCATTACAATAGTTTCTGTGTATCTCTTTGCCATCAAGCAAATTGGATCTACAAGAGTTGTTCTGTATTTTTCTCCCACAGTTTAGGATTTTTTATGCTTTTGAATAAATTACTTTTGTGCAAAAAAACCCCCAACCCTGAAACTTCCCATTGGGAAAATACAAATTATCTCTTCCCAGTATGAATAGTCTGTGGGGAAGTACATACATTACTGAGAAAAGCATGTGAGATTATTTATTAAAAGATTGATTGAAAACAACGGATACATAATTATATCTTGATGACCTTACTGCAATGGCAGAAAAAAATAAAACTTTTTCTTGTCTTGTTTAAAATGAAAAAGCTATCACTCCCAGAGCAACGTAATCTTTATGAATAGTAGTACTGAGCAAGTAGTTCTGAGACACATTATAAGACTTCTCTTATTGATAAAGCATAGTAAATCTGAAAGACATTTGGCAATATAAAAAAACAAGGAACAGGAAAATAGGAGCATAAATTTGTAGACTGTAAAACTAAAAAAGCATTTTGAATTAACTATTGTTAAAAAGTGTTGTACATGAGCAAGTAATCTAAAACATAACTGTGATTGTGTAAGAAGAAAAATTTGCATGATAAATTATGGGCTTTTGTACAATACATCAGAGTTTAACATGGGCCAGATGACCCACAAAAAACAACAAATAATGAATATTTCTTGGTAGCATTGACCAAGTGATATATAAGAAATGAAAATATGAACAGCAGTTTTATTATATGTGAAACTAGAATGCTGTTGCTCTTCAAAGAATATATACAAACTTAGAGGAAAGCCTGTAATATGAGATTCATCTAAAGAAAATTAAAATCTAACTTTTCAAAGTTTACTTATTTTAAATTGCAGCCATGCAGACTTGTAAATCCACTGTGGCATCATTTCTTCTGTTTGTAATTTTGAACATTTAAAAATTATATATTTTTAGGGAAAAGTGTTTTTCCATTACCTTTTTCCATTTGCCATGTGACTTTACACCAGCATCTAGCTTTGAAATCTGACAAAGGTTTTCTTTTTATTTTTTTGCTGGACAAGAGTCTGTCCAAAACATATGCTAAAGCATAAATTTCAGCTTGCCTGAGAGCCCTATGTTTGTGATCAGGAGGCTTTGATCACAGAGGGCAAATGAGTCTGAACAAAAGCCTTACAGTTGAAATCTCAGGCAACTCTAGAGTTAAGAGAAGTGCAAAACTCCTCTCAGTCCATTTAAAATCTCTTTGTTTCTTTGTTCTATAGTAGGAGCCAACCAGCAATAAGGCCATGCTCAAATGCAACAGAAACAACCAGCAATGATCCTTTTCATACTTTGCCCACAGTGGACACACTTGGGCTGCACTGTTCTTTTTACTTTCCTGCTCTTAGCCTAAAACTGACATTTCAAGTTATATGACATATCTAAAATGGGATCAGAATGGATGAATGCTCTATGGCAAATACTTTTACCACATCCAGTTGTGTCAAAAAAGTGACAGAAAGGATAGCAGTAGGCTAAGACAGTGTTACAGCTGACCAGGACATGAGGTTGCAACAGACACCATGACTCCATTTATTTTTTTATTTCTTTTTAATGCTTTCCTTCATTTTTCATTTTGATATCACTTCTTCATCTGCATTTATGTTTCAAATTCCACGACTTATATCAAGAGGTTTTTATTTTCCAAAGTAAAGGTAAGCAATTACTTCCCTTGCAAGTTTAAAATTTATAGAATCCATATATTCTTACACTTTAAGATTGGAATGAACACTGCAGTACTTTCATGAGACCATCTGCTTAACAGGGCATTGCTGAAATTGATTCCCTATGCTCAATAAGATACAGAACATCTTTTAGAAAAAGCATGCAACTAGATGCAAATAACTAATGGGATAGACAATTCTCTAATCCTGAGTGTAATTCTCGGCTGATTATTGTCAAAAACTATGCCATATTTTCATTTTCTCACAGAACTACACAGAATCAAACAGAATTGCCTAGGTTGGAAAGGACCTTTAAGATCACTGAATCAAATAATTAACCTAACAGTGTCAAGTCCTAAAGCTAGCTAGGAATTTGAATTTTGAATTTGTTGACTTTCATAAGATGAACTGGTTATATGTATATCTATTCTATTACAGACTTCTTCATCAATTAATATTCTATTATTTAATATCTGCTTCCAGTAAACATTTGCATCAGTGACATTTCAGGTGTACAAAAACAAGAGAAGGGAAATAATCAGAGATGCATAAGCAGACCCAGGTCCTGTATTCTCTGCTTGAAATAAAAAATTCAGGAATTCTCTGCCATTTTTGGATATTACCAATTAAGTAAGTAAATTATTTTTTGTGTGTTTGTTCTTGGTAATGACAAATCCTAGCTTGTCTCCCAGCTTACCTAGATATTTTTGCTTGCACTCTTTAAACCTTATCTTTCTAATTTTAAAGTTTGTGGAAAAAGGAAAAAAACCCAAACCTAAAACCCCTAAACTTTTACTTGATGTAAAAGATATTAAAGGAAACCATCCAAACTTGCTGATTGTCATACATGATCTCAACTAGGGAGCCATAGCATAAACAAACTTATTTTCCCTGAAATTTGAGATGGAAGAAAGAAAATTAAGTTTTTCACTTTCTTTACAATATTTTGTAAGTGAAGCTGTAATCATAAGGGAATACTCAAAAACTGCAGCTGGTAACAATTTGTGATACTAAATAAATGGAAAAATTTGTAAAGATGTTTTCATCAGAATATAGAAAATGAAGGTGGTTTTAGATGCTATTACATTCCCACCACCTTGAGAGACATTTATAAGAACACTAAAAAGATGTACCCATTCAGAATTAAAATAGCTTCTTATTTGGTCTAATTTATAAATCACTTTGATTACACATATAGACGTAGTAATGACATTAATCCTGAGATAGCTGTTCCACTAAACAAAAATGATCTTCATTGTTGATTAGTATCTAATGTCAGTGTTTTCAAGCTTTCATAGAACAACCTGAATGAAATGAAATTGAGACAGCTATCAGCTTTTCAGTGATAGCAAGTTCCCGAGTTCAACAGCTGTTTTGATGGTTTCTGAAGACTCTTTCAGGGATTATGTTCCATTTTCAAGTAAAAACCACTTAAATTACAAAAATCCTAAGCCATACATGAAGGGTACCCTTTTGGGGGCTTTTTCATGGGCAACTAAAAGATTCCTCCTATTCATCTGTGAGGAGTCCCAGGACTGCTTTTACATTTCCACAAAAGCTCAGACAAGAGGGAGTGTGAAGGCTGGTCTTCTCTTTGACTCCATCCTCTGTGTTACTGGATAGGTGGTGCTGTGCTCTATGTGTATGAACAAAGTTAATCCCATGGGATAGAGACCTTCACAGGCTTATCCTATTCAGGTTCTTCCCACATGCTGCAGGTCTTGAAGAACTGCTCTATCATGGGTCTTTTTCCACACGTTGCAATCCTTCAGGAATGGATTGTTCCAGCATGCATCCCCCAGAGACCACTAAGGGCTCCACTCCATGGGCAGTTCTTACCAGGAACCTGTTCCAGTGTAAGCTCTCCACAGACTGTAGCTCCCTTCAAGGGATGTTCACCTGCTCCAGTGTGGGGTCCTCCATGGGCTACAGGGGTACAATCTGCTCCACCATGTCCTTCTCCATGGACTACAGAGGAATCTCTGGTTTGGTGCCTAGAGCACCTCCTCCCCCTCCTTCTTCACTGACCTTGGTGTCACAGGTCTGTTTCTCTCACATTTTTCTCAGTCCTCTCTCTCACAGCTGCTATGCAGTGGTTTGTACCCTTTCTTAAATATCATATCACAGAAGTGCCAGCAGAGTTGCTGATGGGCTCCGCCTTGGCCTGCTGTGAGTCTGTTTTGGAATCAGCTGGAACCAGCTGCACCCAGTTCAGGTGCTGCAGAGGCTACCCCGGCAGACCACCTGCTACCAGAATCTTGCCATGTAACCCAATACATGTGGACACACCTGTGCTTGAGATAGCTCGTTAGAGTGGTTCGGGCACAGTACTTTCCCTCCCTTCTTTTACATTCCTCATCTAAAGCTGAGAATGGTGAATTTGGTGTAAAGCTGGCACTGGAGTATCAATTCACACCCAAACGATATGACTATTAGACAACTCTGTGCTGCATGTGAAATATTATATAGACATATCCAGCTACTAGTGCCTAATTCATAGGCCTACCTTTACATCTGAAAAATACAGCACTAAATTAAAAATGTGGATTAAAGGCATGAAGTGTATTTCTGTGTTTCACTTTGGTTTTTTTCCTTCTGTTATTTAGTTATGTGAAAACATAGTTTCAGAGTTATTTTAAATAAAAACTTTCTAATCCTGGTTTTATCAGAGAATCAACTGTAGTTGGAAGGCACCTCTTGAGGTGTCCTAGTCAACATCCCTGCTCAAGCAAGGGACAGCTAGAATAGTTTGCCAAGGACTCTGTCTAGTCAGGCTTTGAATCTATATGATTCTCAAAGGATTGAGAGTCCACAGTCTCTGTGCGTAAGCTGTGCCTGTGTTTGGCCACCCTCACAGCCAAAGTGTTTCTTGTTTTCAGATGAAATTTCATGGGTTTTTAATTTTAGCCCATTACCACTTGTCCTCATAATTTACTATACCCTACATTAAACACCTGTATAATTCAAATATGAAGCAGATATCTTAAGTAATTTAGGAGTTACTGCGAAATATATAAAGAGGCTTTAACTCACAAAAGGGCCCTGTCTCTCAAGCTGATAAAAGTCCCATAATGTAAGATTTTCATACAAGGACACAAAAAAACCAAAGACATTTGCAAAATAAATCAATCCAGTTTCTCACTGTGATATCTCTGCTCTTCTGAGGTTGAGGGATACTTTTTTCCTTACTGAGTCAGCTATAAACAGAGGAAGGAGGCATATTAAAAATGCTTACCTTGGCCCATACCCAGAGAGGCTGTTATGGACAGATTATAGCTCTGTTAACCAAACCACCTGTAAAATTATTTGACTTGGCTAATGTTTCTGATTTCAAGGTCTGAGAATGTCTAAACTAATTTCTAAATATTGTAAAGGTTAATTAACTTTATAGGCTGAGATCAATATCTATTAAAATGGATTGAGATGGATGACCACTTGGATATTAAATAATATAAGGAATATTGTTGAAGGGTAGATTGTAAATAGGCTTGATGAAATCCTGAGAAAACATGATAATAGAATAGTTACTTAATAGTTTTTTTTTACCAGTAATTACAGAAGAAAATACTTAGATTTCTTACACTGAGGCATAAAGGTACTCATCCTAACATTTTTTTTTTCCCTTTCCCTCATCATTGATTTGCTACAGATGAGTCATAAAAATGTGAGCAATCCTCATACAGCCTAAATTGACTCTGAAGTGAGTCATAATTATTATATATTACATTGGTAAAATTTTTTCACTTTGAGTTTTTAAGACATTCTGGAATCATTAGCAAAAGCAAACCTTACAACAACTCTGCAGGAAACTCCAGCAGAAAGAGGTTAAATGACCTGCCAACTCATCCTGTTTAGTTAAGAATTCCTAAGAGGTAGCTATTCAGCAAACCAGTTTCCACCACATCTGATTATTATTCATCTCTACATATGCATTGATTTTTTCAAGAACTTGCACAGTATAAAATGAGCAAAGCAAAGCCATTCAAAGATGGCTAAGCTAGTGAAAAATGAACTAGCTTTGGTACCAGGAAGAGTAGAGCTGCATTCTTTGGCTGCTTCTGGGAAGCACAGCAGATGTCTGTCATGTTGTACCGGGCTGAATGGGATTATTCTCTTGCTGTGAGCTGTCTACCACTGTCTCTGCAGGTGCCACATGTGATTCAAGAGATAATGCACAATTTGAGTTGGAGTTATCCACAGAAGAAAGTCAGAGCCATAGAGATAATTCCTAGGAGTTGAAGAATTTTAGCAGTGAATTTAATGGATCTATCTATCTATCTATCTATCTATCTATCTATCTATCTATCTATCTGTTTTCAGTTTTAAGCATTGATCAAAAACTGCATAACAGCCACCATGGTTTCATCTAGGAAAGAAAGGTAATAATCACAAAGATCATATTTACTACTATAATAACCAAAACAATAATATATTGGCATAAATCACATCAATTAGGCTGGATGTAGCTTTGGTCAACATGTGCTAACAACACAACATTCTTCAAGGGCAATAGCATCTACATCACCATATTCAGCAAATGCAGTATCATTGATCACATCAAATGAAAAAAACCAACCAAATTCCAAGGACTAGATGCAGAGCACATTAGTTGATCGTATTACTTTATTTTTACTACTGGAAACTTTAATTTCAGGTGGTTTTCTGCACACTAATACATTTCCCAAAATGCTATATATTTTTATCACTGAATTGTTTTGTCTGAAGAGGTCATAGTGTATTGCTGCTTCTGCAAGGGTACTCTCTCTGATATTTAATGTGTTTTACTCTGTCTGTTGACTTGATAAAGGTTCTCCAGAGATTCTAGGCATCATTAAGAACAAAATCAGGCTTTTTCTCTCTTTCACTGAAATACTGTATTATTTGCCTTAGTAATTTGAGTGACCTCTTTTTTATTTGATTTTCGCCTCCTCCATCATGCCCTAACTATGGAATTAGAGATAAAGAATTTAGGCAAAGTCCAAAAGAAAAAAAAGTCATATTTTTTTCTGTGCCAAAATTCTCTTGAGAAATTGAAATACGTGAAGTTAAAATATCAGCTGGTTAAGAAAATTAACTGGAAACTACATGCTTTATCAAAAGCCTTATTTCAAAATCCAGGTAATTCTCTATTTTACATACAATACAGATTGTCCTGCTAAGTTTTCTAATGAAACATGTCCCCAGAATTTACAAGGATATGTCACTTTTAATGTACAGTGAACTTAGTGAACTTTGGTGGAAGTGTTACCGCACTGGAGAATCACGCAGTGTACAAACACAGATTTTGCAATACATAGACTATAAATGCTGTACAGTATCAACAGGAGAGGATAATATTCTTTTCATGCTTAAAAGATCTGCTTCTTAAAAATGATGAGAAGAAAAAATTATCTGCTTGTTTCCTTTCAGGGCAATAGCAACTGAATGTATCATTTGAAAGAAGCTATGGTCTTAGTAGGATTTTAGTTACATGTATTTTATTGTTGATATGAGTGGTATCCTACATGTAGTTTGATTTTTGTAATGGGTTTGTTTGTTTTGAGTCTTTTTTGGGAGATTAATGCTAATTCTTTTTCTGAAACCTGTTTCACATTAATGAGATTGAGTTGAAGAGACAAATCTTCAGAGGCATATGGGCTAGTAAATAACATCAGTGCAGCCTCTGCATATTTGTCTCTTCACCCCATTTATAATTCTTCCTTACTTGTGAATTTACATCTAAAGATTTGTTTCTATTATGTGTAGTTATAGATTTTAATTTCCCAGAATGTAATTTTGTGGCAGAAACTTACATTCCTAAGAAAGCTTAAAACCAACATTCTAGCATAGTGATATTTTTATAATCTTGTTATTTTATGCACTTTCTTCTGATTTAACCAAATAACCCATCTGCATATTATTGTCACTCCTGGTACAAGCACGTATATGTAAAAGCTGTCTTCTTGTTTCTTAAGTCATACTAATGTGGGATATTTGAAAGTTTGGAAGATAAAGAACATGAAATATACAAATGCTCTCCCTTTGCCACATCCACTAGTTTAACCCTCAACAATATTTTTAAACAACTTGTGCCAGAGAGCGGCTGATTTTGTATTGCTTTTTATGTTGTAAAAAAATCTGCAAAAATCTACATGAAAATGGCATGTTGGTATATCTTTTCTTTTATCAGTTGGCCACATAGCCTAAAAGTTTGCATTCCACAAGGGAGTATTGCAGATTATAATTTTTTTTGCTATGCAAATAAGGAGGTCTAGGAAGCATTCTCCCAAAGGCAATCTGCTTTTGGTATTTTTTCTGTGTGTTAGAGCTCCATATTTCTCTATTCCAGCTAAGTCCTCATTGTAAACTTCAACTAAGGATCCAAGTAAGAAATTCTAATTTAGAACAGTTTTCTTCATTTGTAATTTTACGCAACATCCAATTTAAAATGTTTTCTTTACTTTTAAATTACACTCATGTTTATATTCTGTCATATAGAAAGAGAACTACCTAACGTCATAAATAAGATGATTTCACTCTTAGATATGGTGTGTTGGAACAGATTAGACAGTGTGAACTTTTTATAAACACCAACATGAGGTGCTTCATTACTGTCGCTAACATTATGGTACTGCTATTGATTGCAGCTCCAGATGAAGTGTTCTTTTCACTGTCAGTGATGGACAGTGAGAACCTCAGTTTCTTCTGTTAACAACTGAGTAATAAGCTCTGGTGCCAGTCCAATGGCAGGAGAATAAACATTAGTTTTACATCTAGAATAATATATACAGAACTTAATTTTCTTTAATATCACAGAATCACAGAATTACCGAGGCTGGAAAAGACCTTCGAGATCATCAAGTCCAGCCTATGATCCCACACCGCCACATCAGTTAGACAATGGCACTAAGTGCCACATCCAGCCTTTCTTTAAACACCTCCAGGGATGGTGACTCCACCACCTCTCTGGGCAGTCCATTCCAATGTCTGATCACCCTCCTCTGTCAGGAAGTGCAACCTGATATCCATCCCTGACACAGCTTCAAGCCATGCCCTCTCATCCTGTCACTAGTTGCCTGGGAGAAGAGCCCGGCCCCCACCACCCATCTTTATTAATGATCTGGATGAGAGAATTGAGTGCACCCTCAGCAAGTCTGCAGGTGACACTAAATTGAGCGGGAGTGTTGATCTATATGAGGGTAGGAAGGCTCTGCAGAGGGCTCTGGGCAGGCTGCACCAATGGGCCAAGGCCAGTGGGATGAGGTTTAACAAGGCTAAGTGCCAGGTCCTGCGCTTCAGTCACAACAACCCCAGGCAACACTACAGGCATGGGAAGGAGTGCCTGGAAAGCTGCCTGGTGGAAAAGGATGGGGGGGGGGTGCTGGTGGACAGCCATGAGCCAGCAGTGTGCTCAGGTGGCCAAGAAGGCCAACAGCATCCTGCCCTGTATCAGAAACAGTGTATCGAGAAGGAGTAGAGAAGTGATTGTGCTCCTGCACTCAGCACTGATGAGGCAGCAATCTGAGTACTGTGTTCAGTTCTGGGCACCACAGTATAAAAGAGACATTGAGGTGCTGAGTGAGTTCAGAGAAGGGTAACAAAGGTGGTAAAGGGTCTGGAGAAAATGTCTTCTAAGAAGCACCTGAGGGACCTGGGGTTGCTTAGTCTAGAGAAGAGAAGGCTGAGAGGAGACCTTATCACTTTCTACAACTATCTGAAGGGATGTTGTAGTGAGGTGGGTGTTGGTCTCTTCTCCCAGGTGACTAGTGATAGGACAAGAGGAAATGGGCTTAAGTTGTGACAGGGGAGGTTTAGGTTGGATATCAGGAAATTTTTTTTTACTGAAAGAGTGGTGAGGCATTGGAACAGGTTGCCCAGGGAAGTGGTGGAGTCACCAGCCCTGGAGGTGTTTAAAAGACGTCTAGATGTGGCACTTCAGGACATGATTTAGTGTTCCTGCTAATATTTAGTAGGTGGTTGGACTTCATGATCGTGAAGGTCATTTCTAACCTTAATGATTCTATGATTCATTTGCTGGCATATTTTTGCAAATAAATATACAAAACATACGTGATCAAAAATAAACATCAATCAACTAAAATACAGATATACAAAGCTCACTCTTAGATTTTCTTTCCAGTTGTTGCTGACCAGGAGGCTTGTGGGTTTAGACTATGAATAATCTCTTCTATTGTAGAACTAGAGTTGTCTCTGGCTGCTGAAACATCTCATAAAAAGGAGTGATCAGATGGATTGAAGTTTCATCTCTGAAAAAGCAAAAAAAGGTATGAAGAAAGGATTTATTTACAAGATCTACACTGACTACTCAGAATTTAATGTTTTAATTACCTGGTAAATGAGAGTTGTAACAGGAGCTTAGACCTAAGAGGCTTACTCCTGATTGTCAAATTTCTCTCCTTCAGTGTATAGGAAAGAAATAAAATTTCTTGAGCTCAAAACCCATTAGGGTAGTAAATGTCTTATTTCAAGTATGCTTGTAATTCATTTGCTCAGTGTTTGATTCATTTATACAAGTGAAATACGTGGAGAAGGTGATATTATGGGACATTACAAGATGAAAAGGTTATGCATTATTGGGGAATAGTGTATATTTTTGCATTTTCATTGCTTCTATTTAATTTCTTTCCGTTTCATGCACTTCCTTCGATTTTAAAGGTATGTGTCAGTTTGATGGTAGTAATGTCTGTGTACCCTTGCTAAGAAAAGGAAAGTGTTGGTGTGTTATATTTATCTATCCAATATTGTCTTTTTTTTGCTAGCAGCCCAGTGTAGAGAATATACAGGAAGACAGAAGACTGTAGAGACATATGTCACAGAGGCATACCACAAACTCTGGGAGAACATGGCCAATGGCATTATCCCTCCCAGTAACACAGACTATAACTGTTACCTTCCCTCACTGCAGGAAGTAGCTGCCAAACTCCAGTGTCGTACAGTAGATGAACATCTGGCTTGTTTCTTCTGTTATGATTCTTCTGAGGAATAGGATTTAATCCCTTTCACTTTTCACATGCAAAGAAACAGTTTATTTCTGCAACTGAGAACAGGAAATTGCTTGTGTAGTTGGACAGCCATGGGATTTGCAGTAAAATTAGTGCTCTAATTCGCAATAACCTCAGGGGAATATATGTAATCAAAGACTGCTGAACTGCAATATACTTCAGTTGAAACCCTCCTGCTTTCAGGACATAGAACAGGTTATGGCCCAAAATACCACAGTGATCTGGCAGTCTTCCTAACTGCCATCTACATAGAATCATTATGATTGCAATGAATAACTCACAACATTTCTACTCCAGTCTGATAATCTTATGAGCAAAATAGCTCTTGGGATTTTTCTGGAGCAAAACTTAATAACACCAAAAGCTGTGCTTCCTGGCTGAGCTTTGTTCAGAGACTGTTTACAAACAAAAAAAGTATATCCTGATATTTGCTGAAGTTGTGATAACTAATCATACGTGTACAAAATATTTGTAATGCTGTCAAGAGGTACAGGTTTGCCAGTTCTAAAGCTGCAAAAAACATTAGTCAAGATGCAGCAAATACTGAAAGTTCAAAAAAAGGACAAAGAAAAAACTGGTCTTTTACTGTTCTTTATTAACCTTCTGTATTTTCAGCCTCAAGTCACATTTTCAAACTTTCACCTGATCCCTAAGGCTTTAAGATATTATCTTAGATATATTCTTAGTAACTTCCAGAGTTGCAGTACTATGAAAAACAATAGATGTCCCAAGATTTGTAGCGGTGATTACGTGAATTTTCCAGTGACAATTGTATCTTCTGTTCAATCAAGATATAAACGTGTCTCTCAATATGTGAAAAAGACAGCTAAAGCAGTTAAAGTAAAAAACAAAACAAAACAACTGTCAGAGTTTGACAGATTACAACATATTTGTGGAAACTGAATGTCAGTGTTATAGACTGTAAGTCAAATGTCTATTTAGATGGAGGGCTAACATAAAGTCTCAGCAGAAAATCACTTGTTTTCAGGACTAACGTAGAAGTAAAGTGTCTCAAGTCTTGAACTGAACTTCTGTGCTGTCATAGGAACTATCCTGTGTTCCAGACATAGTTTGGGCCTATAAACTTACAGTGAAACAAAGTCCCAGTTTTCAAAGTAATATTAGTTTCAAGGTATATTTTCCTCAAATCTGCCTGCTTGCCATGTCTTACATTGTAGTTATTAATACAAGCATATTGTATATCACAAAGGATTACAGGAAGCACAAGGCATGCATAAGAACATGTTCTTTTTGTTTCTGCAACCTACAAAAACACAAGTTGAATTTTCTGAGATATATCCCAAAACAATGCCCTCACACTTTCTCTGTAATTATTATTAGTAGGAAAGGGCAGGTAAGAAAGCTAACTTTGAGAAATAGGTTGGTTTTTGTACATCATAACAAAGACCACGGAAGCAGAAACTTGGTCAATGCAAAGAATATCTAGTTCTGGTAGGATGTTATCCTGTCACAAGTCATGCTGTATCACTGACTTCAGATGGAAACAGAACTGGGACAGAGCACAGTGTTTCTGAAAATCTCACTTTGTGTCCTGAACTCCTATTGACTAAAATGTTATTTCTACATGAAAGAAACTTGAAGGATGCAACCTTCTATCTGTTCACTGTGACTGGTATTTAGATTGATTGTGGCTGAGGACAAAGTGCAACCTTTGGATCAAAATAGATTAGATAAATCCAGTTCAAGGATAAATATTGTTGGTGAAAGACAAATATGCCTCATGCTGTTTGTCTTTCTCAAAGAGACAAAGTTTTGCTTAAATATTAAACAGAGGAGAGGTTTGAACTGCAGGTTGTGTTGTCCTTGCCTGTGAATGACAGTCTCCTAAGGTCTGTAATTAACTTTTTTGGATTTGGAAATGAATATTGCTCAACAAGCTATGTGGGTTTGATCTCATCTCTCAAAACCTTAAGAAAGACCATTGTCTGAGCGGTAGAAGAAGGGCTGTGTAAGCCTAATGGTAGTATTAGCATAGATGTTGATGTCAGATGGCCCTCAATAAGTGTGGGGTCCAGTTTAGAAGACAGCTTCTGGTGTTGATCATCTTGGAGCTAGAGTCCCCTTCCAAGAAGAGCAGAAGAGCAAGAAACAGATTTTTAGATAAAGCATAGTAAATTTACAAAATATATATATTTATTAGATGGACACAAGAATAACAAGGGCTTTAACCACTGAAAATAGCAATAAAGAGTAGTTTTTTCACAGATGTTTTTATTTCCACATGCATTTTACATAGTTTACATGCATGGTCTCCTTTTTCTCCTTTTCCCTTCTCTCCCAGACTGGTATTAGAGGTATTCTTTCATGATAATGATACTTTCCAGTTTTATTGCCTATGTCCCTATGAGTTCCCCATGAATAACTTATTTGCAAAATATTAAGAAAAATTGTATTAAGGTGTGTGCCATATCATATGTCAAAAACATTAAGAAGTACTTCACAGTTTAAAGAAGGTGTGTGTAAGAGAAAGAACTTTTAATTGGGAGTAATGAGGCTAAAATTACAGTAGAGATATACAACTGAATTCTGTCTGCCTTGACTATACACTCCTTTTTCTATGTATATATATGTTGGCACTGTTACCAAAATATTCACTTATTTTCTTTATGCTTTCAAAAATGTTTCTTCTTCTGGTTCACTTTACTCACCCTTACCACTCAGTTCTGTACAAATTATATTTTGAAAGGAAATAAAATGGGTACTATTATTTTACATTTCATCTCATTACAGTCATATGCTTACAAAAACTCGCAAGTTTTTATTTGGACTTCTTCCAAGAAATGATAGAAAAAATATTTTATTCTTTAACATTCTTATTTTTTCTGTGACTAAAAATAATAATAAAAAAGGATAGTGTCTGCAAAAGATACTGAATAAAGTTAAAATATGATATATCAGTAAATATTTTAACAAATATCTATAGTTTATGGCTGGCCTATAATTTTGCAAGATTTAAATTTGAGCTTCTGAAATATAATGTAGAAAACAGCAAGAAAAGAGTTGTACTTGACAGTACATTATGCATTGACTTAAATTGCATTTAGATTTTTCTAATAACGTATCAGCTAGGCTCTAGATACCATATGAAGTGTGAGGGAATTTATTCTATTGTATCCTTCCTCTCACCCAAGAAGTTTCACTTAATTAACCTAAATTAACAGTTTAGCCAAAGAGAGTGGATGACACATGAGAAATCGGCTCAGTGCTTTGTAGCAAAATATTAACAATAATGCAAATAAATGCAATTTTACTATTAGTCAAATGACCTGATCCTGCTATAAGCCTGATGCCTGAATCACCCTGTGAATGGATGTCAGAGCACCAGTTTCCACTATGAAAAGAGTTTAGATGCAGTCTAAGAAGTGGATCATTTGTTCTTAAGTAGGCAACATGATAACCTAATTTGAATCAAATTTGAAGCAAAGGATTGACTAATCTGATATCCTTCTATGAAGCCATGACAAGATAGGTAGATGGAGAGCACCGATGTCATTTACTTTGACTACAGTAAGGCTTTTGATATTGTCTCCCATAACATCCTCATAGAAAAACTCAAGAAATGTGGCATAGACAATTGGTCTGTGAGGTGGATTGGAAACTAGCTCAACAACAGAGTTCAGAGGGTTGTGAGCAGTGGCACAGAGTCAAGCTGGAGGCCTGTGGCCAGTGGTGTTCCCCAGGGATCATTACTTTGTCCAATTTTGTTCAATATCTTCATCAATGACCTGGACAAGGGGATAGAGTGTACCCTAAGCAAGTTTGCTGATAATACTGAACTGGGAGGCATGTCTGACACACCAGAAAGCTGTGCTGCTATTCAGTGTGATCTGGACAGGCTGGAGAGCTGGGTGAAGGCGAACCTCATGAGGTTCAATAAGGACAAGAGTAGAGTCCTGCATTTGGGGAGGAATAACACCAGGCACCAGTACAGGTTAGGGGTTATCCTGCTAGAAAGCAGCACCACAGAGAAAGACCTTGAAGTCCTAGTGGATAACAAGTTATCCATGGGACAGCAATGTGCCCTTGCGGACAGGAAGGCCAATGGCATCCTGGGGTGCATTAAGAAAACTGTGTCCAGCAGGTGTAGGGAGGTTCTCCCCCCCTCTACTCCACCCTACTGAGACCACACCTGGAGTATTGTATCCAGCTTTGGGCTCCCCGATGTAAGAGACACATGGATCTACTGGAAGGAGTCCAACGGAAAACTACGAGGATGATTAAGGCACCTGAGCATCTCCCCTATGAAGAAAGACTGAGGGAACTGGGGCTGTTTAGTCTTGAGAGAAGACTGAGAGGGGATCTTATTAATGTCTATAAATATC
>WUAM01000107.1:31571363-31584583 GCA_024336885.1 Actenoides hombroni | reverse complement strand
GTATACAGTTATACATATTAATAAATTATTTTTATTACTATTTTATTTATTCTTTGTCACTAATTTGAAAGTGCTAGAAATCTACAGAATAGTAAAAATAAGAGTCACACTGTACATTCTTATTTAGTTTACATTTATATATGTGCATGTGTGTTTGTGTATGTTTATGTACATAAATATCACAGTCATGTTTTAAAGAATTTCCATGAAAAAGAGTAAATTACAGTGGGATCTCATGATATCTGGAGCTGAACACATGCTGAGAAATAGCGAGTGTCTGTGAAGGACTGATGATTTCCCCACTAAAATGCTATTAACTAAAAGTGTAATCTGAAAGGGTAATTAGTTCAAACAGGTATAGCTGGATATTCACTTAGCTGGTGAATCACATTTTCACACCTCTTAGGCTGTCCATGCCCTTTTTTGAAACACAAATGAATATGTGCAGGCTTTCTGTCTCAACAGCCTGGACATTTTTGCCTTTTAATTAGCCGGAAGGACAGAATATCTTTGTGGAAAATCTGAATTTTATTCTGAAATAAGACTATGTTGTTTAGTTGTATACAATCTTGTTTAATTAATCTATATATCACATACTCTATTTTATCTACAAGCAGCAGAAAGCTTTTGCATACCAGGAGTCCTTCTAAGCCAAAGCTCAGGTAGGTCATAAAGAACATCCAGAATAGTAAGTGAAAAGTAATTTGTTTCCTAAGAATTAAAATGTCAAACAAGTAAAATTTAAGACCCATCTTACATATGCTCCTATGATTTCTGCCAAGATACCATGTCCCATATTGCTTGACAAAACTCATATAGGTCTTTAAAAGAAGAAACAAACCATAGACTCTCGTGTTATGTTTTCCTCAATGTTGTCATCCATGTGCCAGTACTGATGCACAGGTGGACAAATTTCTCTTATTTTTACACAGTGCCCAAAGCCAGAACAAAAGAACAGAGAAACACCAGAAAAGAAAGAATAAATGAAACTCTTTTCTGCTCAAGGTCTTGCATCAAATCAAGTTTTTGACATTTTTGATATAAAGCAAAAAACCACAGTTCAGTTCTCTTTGCACAAAAAGCAGTTAAATGGATCTTTTCAGGGAATGGACTATCACTCAAGGAGAGTATTTTAGTTTTGTGACCAAACAGAATCTTTGACCTATTTTACTAATGATGTTTCATTCAATTTTCTACAATGATAATCAGAAAGTGACTTTGAAAGATAGTGGCCTTTGCTTGCTTTAATTTTTTGTCACCAACATGGTGCTGGCATGATGACACTTTGATAATACTAAAATGAGGTGAAGAGAATGTGATCTAAATTTTTAGTTTAAGAAAAAAATGAAATTCTTAATTAATAAAAGAACAATGCTTTTATTTCACTCAGATTGTTCAGGGCAAATAATACTTGATATCCTCTACTTGCTTTCCTCCTCCTGTATTTATTACAATTTTCTTAACTAGAAAGGACTAAAAAATGTAGCACTCCCCTCAAAAAAAACTACATCCAACCCAAAGCATTAAGCGAAGACAACCAAAAAACCAAATCAGGAATCTACTTTTGTTTAGTGGTGTAAAGAGGCTGTTTATGTCAGAGAGAGCCTTGTTTCTGCGCTCTTCAGAACTCTGTTTGTGTATGTGTATGTGATATCTATCTATCTATCTATCTATCTATCTATCTATCTATCTATCTATCTATCTCAAGGTTCAAAACTGCAATATCAATCCAAAATGATGTTTCCCTAGACTATGTCAAAAACTACAGTGATTTTTGGAAAATAAGATATTTTATTACTTCAAACCCATGTCAAATGAGATAGAATAGTTCTTGATGTAATCACCTCTTACATGAAGGGAGCTACCATTTTCACCAACAGTCTCTGGTTGATGTTTATTTACACAGTTTTCTGGAAAGATGGAAGAGGAACAAAAAAGATACTTTGGCTATTTCAACAGCGATGGCTTGTGACCAGCTGGGACAATACTGCCCCATAGAACAAATGCATTATCAACCAAAACAAGATCATCTTTAGTGACCTGCAGTGTTACCACTGGGTCATATCACACCTATGGCCCCCTATGCTTGCTGTCCAACATAAATCTCTAACATTCACAGGATCTGGAGAATCAGTGGGCAATGTGAAGCTGACCTTCTGTTTTCTTAGGAGGAAGAGTGGGATCAGTCACCCATGACCAGGTTTCACCATCAAAGTCCAGGAAGATAAGTAAGTCTTTTCCCAAGACAGCAGACACAAGTGAATAGGAATCTTCTAGGGGGTATGTGCTCCTATTTGGTGTTCTTTACAAGTTTTCTATCAGCTTATAGACTCCTAAAGCTACCACATGTTTGCCCTAAAAGTTTTGCAGTGTACTGGATAAGCTTCATGAACACTGATACAGTCTATGCTCACAGTTTTCATGACACCAAAAGCTTTGAGTTTTCCACTGTCTGGGACTGAGGCCAGGAAAGTAGCCATGATTCTCAGCCTGCATAGGTCTGAGTATCTCTGCCTCATGGCAGATGCTGATTACTTATTTCAGGTGTGGGTCATCCAGACATTTTATAACAGTCCTTTCAGTGAGGCTTTGCAGGTTATCATGATCAATCATTTGTCTGGCCTGCTGCAAGGTGGCAAACCTCACCAAACAGAACAGCTTAAGAGAGGCAGTGCCATCCATGTTGATCACTGCTGGCTGTAGTGGTTTGTACAGCCTGTGTGAATGGATAGGCAGAATGTTCTAGTCAGAGTAACCACAAAAAAGTCAGACTCTTTAGTTACTTTCTCACTGTTAGCCCAGGATATGGTGACAGAGAAATTGAAGAAGAGGATGAAGCCATTTGTGCCTATCTGGCTTAGCACTAGTTCCATCACAGTCCTCACAAGCACTCTAGCAGTAATTGGCCATGCCTTCATGTCCGAGTAGTAAAGAAATAAATTTGTCTTCTCTCCCTCCATCTAAACTCACACAATTGCTATCTCTCTCCATCCATTGTATTGCCTTCTTCAGAGATATACAATCTTATTGCAACATCCTCCAATGCTTCCTGTGTCTACAGTCTTAGCTTGAGCACTTTGCACAGACAATGAGGACATTCTTTTCATGCATTTATTGCCCACAGTCCCTGTTTTTAAGAGCTCGATAGCCTTGTCCCACCAGGAGGTATGGCTCTCCAGTGTTAGTTTCTATGTGCACTCTCCACTTTCTATCTCAATGCTTTACACAGGAAAGATCATAAAATGTTTTCTCTTCTTTACTCTGCCATAATGACCTTGCCCTAAAAGCACAGTTATGCCAAAGGCTTTTTTATTCTCCCCCACTATGAAGTTTTGCCTTCTCTAACCAAAGCTCAAATCATATCCCTCCAATCAAAACTTTGTCATTGGTCTTTCTACTAGAACACCAAGCATGAGATGGTCTGCTTGTGTCAAATGAGGTGATTAAGAGAGAAATGAAGCAACAAACTCCTTAAAAAAGCTTCTTGTCCTTCTTCCCCACTGAACCACTCCATTTCCCACATTTAATTGCTATTCTCTTCAATGGAGCCCTGTTCTGAACTGTGCTTTCAAATTATTTTGAGGGCAAATCTTGAAGATTTATTGAGTTACATATTACTTTATTCTCACTGTCACCAACGCTTGAAAGGCAGCTCAAATTGCTTACATCTAGCATGACTTTGACACTAAGAATTTACTAAACCTTAAATTTTAGTTATCTTCTTGCAAAGTTGCTTAAACTGTTCATTTAGATCTACAATTATGAATCTATACTTATCTAAACGTGATTTGCACGCTTAGCTTCAAGTATCTGAGGGTTTTTTTCAGAAGAAAAAATATCATTTGTCCTGAAAAGAGTAATATGTAGCAAAAAAAAATTGTGCAGAACGATTTCAGGTCTCTGCAGAAACTTTTTCTTTCTCTAGATTGAAGTAATTTCCTTTCCAATTAATGCACAGTTCAAGCCTAAGGGGATAATGGACCATATAATAGTCAAGATCCAGGATATCAGCTCGGAGAAGGAAGTATATAACTAGGGAGGAAAGTTGTTCTGAGACAGCTTTTAAAAAAAAAAAAAAAAAAAAAAAGATCTATTAGGGAACCGTTAATATCTTAGACTACACTACATATGAACTGTGGAACTCTGAACAATTTTGATCTTCTTGTTCTGGTTGCTGATTCCAGCTGCCTCTCTGCTTCCTGCTAGGGTAAGAGCTTAATGTGTGCTCTTCCCCCTTATTTGCCTTTGTGTCTGTGGGAAGAAACACAGGAAAAAATCTAAGGGCCACATTACAGTGCAGCCCTTTTCTGCCACAGAGCTGCTGTGTTAGAGCTCTTTGTGTATATTGGTCAAACGCTGTCTTCAATAATACAGTTTTTCTTTTTTTTCAGTCAAGCTATACAGAAAGTGCTGCTCCAGAGCTCCATTGTTTTTTAAACATCTGAATTTCCCATAAAGCTGCATAGGAATCTACATTAACAAGAAGTTTTCAGAAATGCTTTTCTGGCTTTTCTTTTTGACAGGCATTTCCTGAAAAGAGTGAGAAAATTTGTCACATATCAAATCATGTGATACAAGTAATCAGTAATATGTATGTATAGAAAAATCAGTTTTCCCTGTCATTAAATACTTCCTATTCCTTTATGCTCATATTTTCCTCTTCAGGTTTAAATGTTTTGAAGTATCTAATCCTTTTGTATTTTCTTTAAATGTGTCTGAGCAACATATGCAATTGTTAATGTAAAGAATTTCCCCTCTTTTTTTCATGATAATAGGAGTGTGCTGTAACATCCATCTGTCACTGGTGATTGATAATATTGTTGAGATGTCCATTGCTTCTGCTTGGTTGTGCAACTACATGATATGAAAGTAATGCATATTTTTTGTTTAGACAGTTAGTTTTTTGTCAGTGAAAAAAAAAAGTTCGAACTGAACATGTTGCTATAAGACAAGAACATGATTGATTGGGTGGATATAAAACAATTGGAGAGATGTGTGTCCTCATGTGTGTAATAGGTTGTGCCAGGAGCTGGAGTTGGTTAGGAGATGCAAGAGAGATTGAAAATATGTTCTATTATCTGGGTTTTTTTGCAACATCAACATGAATTGAAGTGTCATTGGAAGTTGTACTACCAATTCATAAAGTATGTGCAATTCTAAATACACCACACTTTATCTCCTAAACCTGCTATTCAAATGAAAAAAAAAAGGTTTCAGCTCCAAAAGTTTTATTATGATACAAGTAATGATGAGCATAAGCTGTTATATGATAAAGGTTGTGAAGTCTATCTACTGTGTATTTTTCAAATCTCAGGAATATTCTTGGTGAGAGGATAACTTCTCTTTGAGATCCTTTCTATAAATTACAATAACTCATGTGATCGCTGACAATTTTTATCAGTCTCTTGGACCAGTTATTTTACTACATTCCTTGGCTTGTTTTGCTTGTCATGGACAAACACATACTGTTACCATTCCATATATAAATTTTTGAAGTAAATTTAGGAATCTCTGTGAACAGAAAATTCAATATATTCCACTGTCATTTTCTTTTCTCACATGTATTTGCTTGATTTTCTATAGGCAGAAACAGTCAGAAATTCTACCATTAATCAACAAGTTTGGTTTTAGTTTTATAACTTTGCTCAAAGCATTGTGATAAGCAGACACAAAACCAGCCTACCTATCTCAGCGATAAAGGGCAAAAAGTCAGAATTAAATTAAATAACCAATTAAACAGTTTATGAGAAGAAGGATGAGGAAGATGATCCTGGGCTGCATACTCCACCTGAAATACTGTGTTCAGCTCGAGAGTCTCCAGAACAAGAAAGACATGGACCTGTTTGAGTATGTCCAGAGGAAGGCCATGAAAATGAACAGAGGGCTGGACCAACTGTCTTGTAAAGAAAAGTTGAGATAGTTGTAGTTGTTCAGGTTGGAGAAGAGAAGCTCTTGTAAGATCTTATAAAGAAAGGAGAGAGACCTTTTATAGAAGTCCATAGTGATAGAATAGGGGCAAACACTTTAAATGGAAAGAAGAGTAGATTTAGATTGCTAAAAAGGAAGAAGTCTTTTACAATGTGGGTGGTGAGACACTGGGACAGGTTGCCCTGAGAAGTAATGAATATCCCACTCAAAGTCAGGTTAGATGAGCAACCTATGCAGTGAAAGATGTCCCTGCCTGTGGCAAGGGGTTTGAACTAGATGATCTTTAAAAGTCTGTTCCAACTCAAAACATGCTGATTCTATGATAAGATAGAAAAAAACCCCAATGGAATCCAAGCTGTATATTTTAATTTGTTGTAGGAAATCAAACATCTTATGACATGACTAAACATGTTCAATGTGGATAAAATATGACAGTTTGTGTGATGGCTAACAGTTTGGGGCATTGAAATGACAATGTTTGTATTGGGTTTCTATGGCAAGGTTTTAGAAGCAGAGGGTAGCTTTGTTGTTGTTTCTCACCATCAAACTCTGCTTTTAATTAGTAATAAATTAAATAAATCTTCCCCAAGGTAAGTCTTTTTTGCCTGTGATGGTTTGGTGAGTGAAGTCCTTGCAATTATTTCAGCCCATGAGCTTTTTCATCTTATTTTCTCTCCATTTCCTGCTAAGAGTGTACAACTGGCAGCCACACAAAAGTCAGCACACCACACTGTTACTTGGGCTATTATAAAACAGAGTTTGACAAAGAAAACCCAGTGCACAGTAATTACAATTCTGAATATAAATATTAGCTTTTATTAATTTATATGTTTATTGCTGAAGGCATGGAAGGAAAAATCCATATCTCATCATTTAGACTAATAATTAAAAAAATGTGGATTTAGGAAAAATTTCATATCATGCATAATACTATTTTCAGTAATTTTACACTCAACCTGATTAGATACTGTGTATATGTAACCTGATTAGATACTGTGTATATGTATGTACACAAATATAGGCAGCTGTGTAAGACTTCATATGTACAACCTAGTCAAAGTTGCAAAAAAGAAGAGCATGAAATGAGTGATTGGAGAGAGCCACTGACATGAAATAATCACAGAAATTCCTGTCCTAAACTTAGAACAGCACCATGTCCTCTGCAAATGTTCCAGGAGTCGTTAAAGCAGAGAACAGGAGTTTGCTGGGAAAATGTTGGAGGTTTTTTAGCATGTTCAGTTTTCTAGGTGGGTGGGAACTGACAACTCTTGAATCTCCTGTCTTTCATGTTTCTTTCCTTTCATAAGAGAATAGGGAAGACAGTAAATACTTCCTTAGGTTAGACAGGAGTTGGTGGCCTGAGCACTCTGCCACAGCCAAGGAAGGATCTTCCAAAAGGTGCAATATCTGCACAGTAATTGGTCTTAGTGTTTTTTCCATGTTTTGCTGTTTATGTTTCTACTTGCTTGAGTATCTTTGACCGTCATGTCACCTAACATTCTCCTCTCATCATTAAAACCAGAAAATAGGTAATCTGAGTTTTTCCTAGTTTATTGCCCTCTTTATTTCATTTGAATCTGGTATCAGAGGGTCATTCTCAATGGTAGGGATATTGTTAATCCATGAACTTTTGTTAAAACTTTTTTTTTCCTTCTTCTACTGTAAAGAATCTCTGAAGGCCTTCAGTGATCACAAAATTCCCAAACCTCTCTCACAGAACCAATCTGTGAACAATCTGTTGTTCATAATTATCTTGTCATACTTTCACCCTTTTTGTCTAGGGCTGGAAAAATTCTTCTGACTCCCATCTTGTCTCCCTGTCTCTGGGCATCTTCCTCAGCCCAACAATGTTGCTTCTTTTGCATTGCAGTAGGAATCTGTCCACATTGTTTGTACTAACAAAAGGGGAATATTTTCCTTAATTCTTCTAAAACTCTCACTTTCATGATATCCACAATTCATACTCTGAAAATTGATATCCTTTTTTTCATTTAAATGAAAGTATTTAACTTCAGTTTTCATATCTACATCTCTGAATATTTCTGACATTATATTCTGAAGACAAAAGTACTTCCAAAAGTAAAAGTATTTAAAAATTCAGATACTCAGAAGACATTGATATTAGATATTTTTTTTTTATCCTAGGGAAAGAATTTTCTTCCAGAGCAAACAATAAAAAAATCACACAGTTCCATGCAAAGTGTTGGTGGTGTTATAACTGTTTTTTACAAAGAAAACAGAAATAAACATAAATCTAAGTTCTGTTTAACACACAGATATAATTTTAGTATACGTTTCTGAGATATGTGTTCTTAACATGTTCTAATGTTATTTCTATATCAAGGAACATTGTATAACTTCTTACTGATGCATTTAAACTGGCATCCTTTGTATTGTGACTGCATTTCATACCTATAACAGAAAAGTGATGAACTGTACACATAATAGTCCTTTTCATTTTGATCATTTTCACTATAATTGTTTGTTAAACTTTGCTTTTTGATAAGAGTATAAAGTTATTTACTTCTTTTTTTGTGATGAAAAAACAAACCAAAAGAAAACAAACCAAACATTATAGAATAATTTGATTCCACAATTTGTTTTCTAACATTAGATCAGTATTGCAACAGCACTTTTTTCTGTGTGCTATGATAGTTGTTCCAGAACATTTTCCACATTGCCCTTTAATACCTCCATTATTATCCTTTTTCTTGCATTCTTTGGGCACTCAAAACTTGCACTGAGTTTTAGGTGCACGGGAAAGAAGGACAAAACCATGTGCGAAGTTCCTATTGATTTAAGTTATGATCCAAGGTGGTTTTGACCTTCAGCTCCATCATCTCTTTCTTATTCTCTTGTTCAGGAGGTGATTATGGCTCCAATTTAGTTGTTCTGTGATTAAGCTTTCACAGACTACTTGGGATAAAATGACTTTTTTCTGCCTGGTTGTCAAGCTGGTGAAATGCCAAATTCAACCTCTGTCTTCTGTAATGTCTACCCATTGTTTCATTTTGACCCACTTTCACATTTTCACTTTCTTTATTTCAAATATTTACATTGCAACTGTACTGATACTGACTTCCTAGCCTTTCTGTTTATTTTTAATTCATTTAATGATCTACTAAACTTCCTTTGCTGCATCTGTAAAATTGTTTGCGTAGATTATTATTCATCACCTTAACTAACTTGCTCAATTAACTGTCATAATTAAAATTCCAGAAATCCTTAAGTAATTATTAAAAATAAGCTTTACTCATTTGTTTTATCTAAACTAACTCTACAAGCCACTAGCACAACGTCTGCTAGCACAAGCTCTATCATTAATTTGCTACTTTTATGCTTTTCTGAGTACTTAAAGAGCTAGGCCACTGCAAATGAAAATCCCCCAAACAGCACGTCATGTCATGTCATTGCAAACTCAAGCAGCTTTTGAAAAGGATGATTAAGTATTAAATATTATAAGAGTGATTAATAAAAGATGCAGATAGAAACCAACACTAGAATTTGTAGGAGAAAGGGATTTTAGACAAAGAAAGAAGATACTATTGAAGCAGAAAGTGAATTCTGTTTTTCTGTTCATAAAGGTTCATTATTTTTCCTTTTTGGTCCTCCATTGCAGATCTCTACATACTTTCCAAGGTATAACTAGTTATCTGGTACCTAACACAATGGAACTAAAACAGAAACCTCAAGAATGAATACAAGTTTTCAAAGTACCATTATAGTAAATTGTTTACTAGCTCACTGGGTTCTTGCTTATGTGACAGCAAGTAATATTACTTTTGACAGTATAACATATGACCTCAGATTTATAGCATCACATAAAAATGCGGTTTCCACTTTGGAATAAGAAATATTAAGTACATCTTTTTCCTTTCTCCTCTGCTACTTTCACTTGTTTCTCCTTGCCTCACCAGATGTTTCTGCAATCTATCTTTCCTCTTCGAAGACTCTGATAGTCATCTGAGAAAGATGTCTCATGTTGCTTCAGTGGTTGGTAATACTGGAGTTGTAGAAGAATACTGAAACAGTGGTGGTCAGAAAAGATGCTTTTTTGTTTTATATCTTTCTGTCTGTGGGTTGTTTTTAAATATAAAAGCCTAAATAATGCATTTAGAAAACAGCTTAAATGACAAGGTCCCAGAAGGACTGAACACTCAGTGAGTCCCAATGAAATTACTGAAAGCTCAAGATACACAAAAGGCTTTAAAATTGAATCACTACCTACAAAATAAAAAGATAACCTAGGAAGATGAAATAATTCTACATCTTTGAAAAGCATCTCAAAAGTTACTATTTGACTGGTGACTTTTTTGGTTACAAAGGAATGTATATAGTGTTATAACATAATGTATGTTACTCTGAGATTTGAAAAATGTATGTAAGTTCTCCAAGCTGTAATCACTCATACATAAAGAGCAACAGTTATATGTAGGGGGATGTTGCTTGTCTGTCTGTGTCTGGTTCCCATCGCTTTTTCTACGGAAAAGTGACACAAACAGAAGCAGAATCAAGAGCTGGAAGAGTCAATCTTATTAGATATTCTTCTGCAGAGGATCAAAACCATTACAACATTGCAAACATCTGTATGAAAATATTATCCTGATGTATACTCTCTGATATCCATTATTACATGCATGCTGTTTAAAGGAATTGCCTGAAAAAAACACCTCTCTACTGAATTGTCACAAATGACAAAAAAAGTGAACCTCCCTATGCCATAATCCAAATGGTTGATGTTGCTCAGTTTACACTACATTATGTCCTTTAAATCTTTTGTAACTTCAGGTTTAATACTTCTGGTTTTGAAATATATGTTGTGTTGCGTAAAAGGCTAAATTCAGTCTAATAAATGAGAAAGAGTTTCATGTAAAGAAAACAAGTGTATTGAATAATCAGAATATTGGAAAAGAAGGGAAATTCAATATCTTTCTGAGGTAAATCTTCTGCAATTACACTTTAATTGCTAAAGTAGGAACAGATATATTGTAAACTAGGCATGTTGCTGGAGAACTGTGAGGCTAAATGAAATGTTTATATTTTCAGTAGGGTATAATTTCTATATAAATTTTGGCAATTTACTGCAGATTAGTAGGAATTAAACTGATACCCCACTTCTAAGAATTCATACCAAAAAGTTTGTCTGTAATGTAGTAAAACACCAGTCTAACCTCTTCACCCAGCCCCTGCTTATTACACTAAGTCAGTCAGTCATTCAAAGTATTGATGCATGCTTTGAAAGTCTATGTTCTCCTTTAACACAAGGGCAGGAAGGATGAAAACGTTGGTGACAGAGAGCAGTAAGTGTTTGAAAACCATTTAATGAGGCAGTCTGCATAAAAATGAGCTTTCTCCTTTGAAACAAGCACTGTATAAAGTTTAGAGGCTATGTGCCAAACAGATCTTAGCTTCTCATAATGCAGTTTCTTGGGATAATTCATTGAAAATGCTGAATTGTCTGTCTTATGAAACAGAAGGACACCCTTAAGAGTGAAAACCTTTCTCAGACAGCTTTGTGAAAAAGATGGACATCTCACTCAAGGCTAGTCTCAAAATTTAATAAGAAGTTAATTGCTTCTCACATATAATTTCCCAGCTTTCTTATGAGAACAATATGGAATTGAGAATTTTATGCCTTATGCATGTGATTTTTTCAATATATAACAGCCTGGTCTGTATTTAAATTTGTCCTTTAGGTAGTGAAAGTATGAGCAATGAGGGATGAGACATAGGTAGTAGGTCAGACTCTGGGTCTTTGAAAACTTCATCTGAGGACAGCAGGCTGTGAACATTCTTGGGAATATCTGAGATACAAATTTTTAAATATCACTCCTTAATAATGAAATACACAATAAAAACATAACAGTATGAAGGGTTAAGTTATCAAAGAGAAAAATGAGTTCTGATTTTATGCATAAACTGTGTCCCTCACACGGTATCTTTAGGACCTCATTTGCACAAATTGGTGTAAATCTTAAATGTGTCTGCGAACAAATATAATCTTTTCTGGAAAAGTGCACCTGGCTATTGTCATTAGCATAGAATCTAAGATGCATTTGACCTGATGGGTTTACAGTTGAAACAGAGACTAATTAACTGTACTAACAGTTGTTTTGAGAACCCACAATAATGAGTTTATGATATAAATGTTCACATAGAGTGACAAAAGAAAACTAACTTAACAATGAAATTATTCTACAACTAATAATGTTCATGACAATGATTTTAAGAGTGGACTGTGTTTTTTTATGGGTAGACACACATGTTTTTTTATTAGAGAAAAGGATTCTTTTTTATTTTGCTCAAGTGTGTTTCATATTGTTTTAAAATGTGATGTTTTCACCCGAAAAAGTAAAATAACTTGAAGGTTTATTTTAAGATAGATCTGTTTGGAGGTGTTCCTTACAATAAAAAAAAAATAAAAAAAAATCAAAGAATAGAAATTATATGATTGATGGGGACTACAAACAAAACATCTTTACTTGAAAGCTACTGATTCATAGAAAAAAGAGATAAAACGTATGTGTTATATTTGTGAAACTGTGTTTTTTTCGCTTTCAAAATTCTTCAATTATTTCATAACTTCCTACTTTAAAGCACAAAAGCTTTTGAAATTTATGATGGAAATTTTCCCTAGCCCTTATGATTTTCTGTATCTGTGGATAGACCAGTATCTCTCCTTTCTCAGAGAGCAGTTTATTGCATGTTTCTTCTTGTAAATATTATAGCTGAAATACTAAACATAACCTGCTAATAAGTTATTGAGATCCTATGAGATATGAGTGATACAACAGCAGATGGAAGATAAACATGTGCCATTGGCTACAGTTGAAAGTGTCAAAAATAAGCCATGAAGCTGAAAGGCTAGTTGCAGCGAACAAAGATGCTTCATCTCAGAGGAAAATAACAGCTGAATGAGAAATTATTTTTGATTGATAGCTATTTTCTGTAAAGGCAGAATCATCTTTGTGCAGGTTTACTTAAGTGAGATGCTGAGCTTGAATTATCTTTCAGCACAGGTGATTTTTATCTTGTATTCCTGAAAGCCTTACCCAGTTACATTTGATTTAATCTCATGATTTTAAACTTTTTTTCTGTTCTACTCTTCTCTACTAGCCAAGCACTTTCTAAGACTACAAGAGTCAGAAGTAACAACTGTCACAGATGATTTATTTTTCTTGATCTTCCGAGTAGAGAGTTGTCTGTGATGTATGGTTGTAGTGGGTCTGGCTGAGCTGCTTTTCCCCATCCAGCCCTCATGCTGCAGTACTGGGAGCTGAAGGGTGTTGATA
>WUAM01000107.1:31466233-31478253 GCA_024336885.1 Actenoides hombroni | reverse complement strand
GTGGCCTTTTCCATTGGCTGCAGTCATACCTCCTTGGTTGCCTCCTGGCCCCTGCTTGGACAGCTATTTGCTCCTTCCATGCTTAGGGCTCTTACCCTGCTCTGGGTGGCTAGTTTTTTTCTGGACTCTTTCCTGCTCTACTGTCCTTCCTTATGTCAAATATTTCTTGTTTGTCCCTTGCTCCTGCTGGGGCATCTCTCCTGTCCTGGCACTGTGATTTGTGCCTCCTCTGTTCCTCAGTGTCCCATGTGTCTTGGTGTCTCATTTGTGTCTCCTCCTGCATGTTCGCTTCTCATGTTGTTTCTTCTCTCTATTCCAGCTCTGGTGTTTTTCTCTGCATTTGCAATCCTTTCTTAAATACATTTCTGCAGAGGCTCCAGAAACCCTTATTCCTGGGGTCAGCTGTGATGCATAGTAGGTATTTTTTCCTATTCCAGAGTCAACTGGAGCTGCTGTATCTGGCACAGAGCAATCCCTGACCTCTTTCTATAGAAGCCACCCCTGCAGCATCCCACTACCAACATCTTGACAGCTATGCCTATTGCAATGTTATCTCAGTATGGGAGGCTTGTAATACAGTGTTAACTTCCTCTGTAAAATGATTTGTGGTGGCTTGTAATGTTGTAGGTAGAAGCAAGAATTTCTCCCTCCTCCACACACTGTTTCTCTGCTCCTCCTCTTGTGTCTGTTGTGAGAGGGCATTACTTTTTTGGTTGCTGGGTTTCTTGGATTGTTTGTAGGGTTTTTTTTAGGTACTTTGTATTAGGGAATTCTACGAGGAAGATTTCTGTGGTGGGAGCAGTAGCGGAACAGGGACCTGGCATCCTCTTCTCTGCTGCTTTGTAGCTTCAAATCCTGTGCCTGACACCAGTGCCTGACCCTGTCATCTCCCTTTGGACACTCACAGACTACAGGCACTGCAGCAATGCAGATGGACTACAAGAAAGGCAGGGAAAGGTCAGAGCTGGAAGAGGCCACAGGAAGGCAAAGCAAAACAGGGTGATACAGAGCAAAGAAGACTTAAAAAACTGTGAACTATAATGCCATAGATACAAGTAAAAAAAAATGTTTATATGCCTGTTATGGTTTTTTTTATACTATTACCTGGGCTTGTTGTCTAGTTATTTTGGTATTTTGTGTCTTTACTCTTTAATAAATACTACTGTATTGCACTGAATAATTATAAGTGTATATATATGTCTGTGCATGTACTGGCAATAGATCTGTGCTTGAAAAAGTAGAACTTAAAATATGTAATATTTATGGTTTGAAAAACTTCAGTTTATCTGGTCTTCTTTAAATAAATCTGAGTAATGATTTAAAAATTAAAAGGGCCTTTTGCTGCCCTAACCTCTCAATGACAGTCTATTTAAATGTTTTGTAAAGTAAATAGTTTAATAATATAGGTAAGAAAATAACACTGTTAACAGAAACATGCAAGTTTACTTGCTTTTATAACACTAAAGTAATAATAAGTAATAATTGCAACAGAGATTTTTCTTTTTTCTTTTTTTTTTTTTTTTAACATTTCAGATGCTACTGAATTCTAGTTCTTCTACAGTATGTGAAGAGTCTTGTTCCTTTTCCATAATGGCACAAAGCTAGTGTAATATTATAAAAGTAAGTTTAAATCTTCATCTCTCTGACTGAGGGACTTTATAGATGCTCAGACATAATAGGTTACATCCCTTAAGTTCTGAAAATTTTTTGAATTTGAATAATCTGGGATAGTTGTTGCAAATAAGCGTAAGATTTGTGTACATGTATTGTAATACTAGTGGGATCCTGACCTAGTGAAGTTGCAATTTTGTGTTAATTGAGTTGTTAGGAAATTTAGACTGGTACCTCACTTAAAAAAAAAAATTGTTTTTTTCTGTGCTGCTAGTGTGTCTATCACCAAGACTGTTCATTTTTTCAGAAGCATTAGAACAAGTGAGTTAAAATTGTCAGTCCTGTGCATTGTGTTACCCATGCAGGAAGACCTTGCAGTAACTGTATGCTGTGTCCTCATTCAAAGTGCATATGGTTTACTTTTTTTTTTTTTTTTTCCCAAAAGATATTTGCAATGGCCGTATTACCTACAGGAAGAGAACAGGCTTTCTAAAGAATAGTTTTAAAAAGGGCCAACAATTCCTTATGTAAACAGATATACACCCTTCTTTCCCTAAAACCTGCGGTTCTTACGATTAAGTGATACGTATCATGACAACTGATAATTACTCATGATTCCAGTTGCATGACTGTAAAAGCAATATCCATCGACCAATAAAAGATGGTAGTTGTAACTTTCTCTGTAGCTTCAGGATGATTTGAGCTCAGCACAAGCCTTGAGAAGGATAGGATTTCCTCTTGACTTAGAGTCGTCAGGAAGATTGCAGTCTGATAATGTATGGCATCACCTTCAGTAATACATCTGAAGTAGTAATTACTTGATCTGGGATCTTTTACTATTCATGGTGTGTCCCATCTGTTGAAACTAAAGCTGCCCATGATGAAATTGGTGAAAAACTTATTTTAGGTTGAGAAAGATACTTGAGAACAAGGAAATACGAAATATCTAGATTAAAAAAAAAAAAAAAAAAAAAAAAAGCCCATTACAATCAATACTAAAAAGCCTGGAATTCTATCCTTTCTTAATGCTAGTAAATGACAGACCAAATACCTTAGCAAAAATGTGCAACAAGCAGAGACTACAATCCTTTCTTAGTCATATGCTGGCAACAGGCAAGAAGATTTCACTTTAGTCGCAGGCTATGAATCAGGGGTATATTTGATAGCAGCAGAGAGCAGTTGTACCAGGTAATAGTGACACTTTTATTGAAGGGCAAATTTGGAAAGAATAGCATAACATAATTTGACAGTGCCCTAGTGTGAACTGTACAAATGTCAGCTAGTGACTGTCTATTGACAGGAGAACATGCTGCCCTTTTTCTGTCTTTTATAAACTGTTTTCTGAGATGTAGGCCTCTTGAGGACAAAGTGAAAAAAAAAATTACCAATAACAACATTACTTAATGTGCCATGGATCACTCACTTGTTTTCATCTACAGGGGTAGCTGCGTTCTGATTACTGTAACAGTTTTCAACTGATGGTGATTTCTGTCTTATTATGTTTCATATGATCTGTAATGAAAGAACAAACTGAAGTTTAAAATAGGTATGTTTTTTTCAGAGGCTACGAAGGAACCAGTTGTTGGAAAGTTCTGCTTCAGTGACTGCAGATCAGCCATCAGAAAGGGTTGGTGACTTCTACTACACTTTTCTAAGGGCATGTAGGGATTTCCCCCTTAGCAATGATAAAATGACAGTCAATCCCTCCACCATGTCTTTTTTTTTTGTTAACCATCTATTGTGAAACCTTGGTATGTGTATAATGCTGTTGTTATAACCTACCACTCTTTGGAACCATTTTGCACATTTGATAGTATCATGTATGTTTAGTAGAACAAACTTGGTGGGTTCCAAATTAGAACAAAAACACGTGTTTGATAAATTAGCCAGCTTATACTACATTAAATCTGTTTACCGCAGTAGGAATAACCATGGCTGCTAGTATATCAGTGTCCAAGTGTCCCATTTTCAAAAGTTTTACAACAGATTTGAAGATGCAGAGCAGGTCTGCATGGAGTCATTGTTTTAACATCTTTTAAAATCTGTTACAGTTAAGATTAGGTGAATTCAGTGCACCTAGGGGGAGTTTTTCTCCCTAATCAGCTACATACACAGTTGGTGTACTCTAGGACCATGGGGTCCCACGCCAGTAGATCTAAAGCTGCTGCAAAACCCTACCACTGAGTCCAGCCAGTAGTGACTCTGGGCGCATAGTCCCACTAGGCACATACATACTATACAGACTTCATTGACCACTAACACATCAAGACAGAACAATGATTTTGTAGGTAGCACATACACATGAATGACACATAAACATGAAAAAAACCCCAAACAACAACAACCAAAAGATCCTATCCCATTTTGTTTACCATAAATCTTGTTACTACATCTGTATTAACCTGTGCCCATAATCTCTTATGGGGTTCTCCTTAGGCCTCCAGCCCCCAGACCCTCCAGTTTACAGTCCTCAGACATCTTGTACTTGCTGCCTAGTCCAGTTTGAAGTCTGCTCTTCTTTTGCACCCAAACCCTCATGAGTCCCTCTGGCATCTGGCCCAGACATATTTTCTGATTTGACCGCTGGGCTACTTCGAAGTTCACAGAATCACAGAATGTTAGGGATTGGAAGGGGCCTCTAAAGATCACCTAGTCCAACCTCCCTGCCTGAGCAGGGTCGCCTAGAGTAGATCACTCACAAACAAGTATATGTGGCTTTTCAAAGTCTCCAGAGACAGAGATTCCACCACCTCTCTGGGCAGTCTGTTCCAGTGCTCTGTTACACTGACAGTGAAGAAGTATTTCCTCATGTTGAAGTTGAATCACCTGTTTTCCAGTTTATGGCCATTGTCCATAGTCCCGTCACTGGACACCATTGAGAAGAGACTGGTCTCATCTTCCTGACATCCACCATTTAGATATTTATAAACTATAGGTCAACCACACTTTTTCATTGATGAATCCGGGCTGAGTTGACATAGTTGAATCCTGTGAAGCTGGATCACATTCTGAAGAAGAAATCCAGTACTGGGTGGGGTTTGTGCATTCCTCTGTTTTATTAATAAATGTATGGGTTAGTTCTTAGTAAAACTGCTTCAGATTTCCTGAAGAAAAAGAAATATACCAGTATTTATAGACTTGATTAATTAATTCTAAATAGTTGAAATTTCTCTTCTTTAGAACTAACGAAATTGTGACTATGTACTTACATGCTAAAAAGTTCACTGACCTCTTCCATGTAATTATTTTGTCAGTTCTTTGTGATTACAAAAGCTTACTACAGCAAGGAACTTAAATAAAACCCTTCCTTTTCTGCCTTCCTCATTATGAGGTTTAGCCTCTGCCTTAAGAGTAAAGCAATTAACCCCTAAACAAAAAAAATAATGCTGAAAGGACAGTGATACACATTCCCCAGATTCTGTTTTTACTGCTTAAGTAGTTTTATACACTACCATTATCATAACCCTTCCGTATTCTCACTGCAGATCTCTTAAGGGTTGAAGATGTCTTCACAGGGGGCAACGAGAGATCAACATCATTCTTGCACCTAAGTGTAAAAGTTATTGGTGTGTATGTGTTAACAGTTCACAGTGAGCCTTGTAATACCATAATGAATGTATTTACAGTTATATAATACTCATTTATATTATGTAATGTTAGTATACTATGCCTTCTTTTGAAAGGAAAGCTAATCCAAGTAGGCAAGTATTAAATTAACTGAATACTGAGATGTATCCATTCAAATGACACTTAAAAAGCACTTTGATTTGTTTTTTGACAAAAATGATAGATTTGGCTTTGCACTTGCTGAGTGTCACTTTACCTGATTAGGACACAGAATTATGTACAAAATAGTTCTTACTTTTTCTTCATGCTAGAGATTATTTGAAAATCTCTCCATTTATACATATTTCTTTTCATATATACTTGAAGCTTTTCAGTCTTATGTATCTGGAGTATTCAGAAGTATATTATTATGATCACATGAAAGCTAATGCTATCTCAAATCCTGTTTGTTCCAAAGACATATCTAAAGAACAACCTTTGTAAATTTAGTCCTTCACCTGTACAATGTCACCAAAGCTATCACTAGTTTGTTGGACTCATAAACTTTTAGTGTAGGAGGAAGTCATTAGTGCTAAACTGGAATATATTTTTGTCCAGTGTACTTTCTAAATCACATTTATAATTCTTGAAAATAGGAAAGAATAATTGGAACATAATGTTTATTTTATAGGCAATTAGTTTACACAGGGTAATGCTAGGGAGAGGTCACAGAGGAAAAATTATCAAAATATGCAGTCAAATCAATGGTATGTCTGATCTTTCAGCCAGAAGTCCCTTCTGCAGCCTAATAGCAGCTGTGATTTACACCACTCCTTGTTTGTAGGCTTACAAAAGCTTTGAGTTCCATTGCTTGCTAAATTTGGTTACCTAGATGATGATTTCTTTCAGTGGAGGAAATTGAGGTGATTTACGGAGCTGGGGCTAGTAATGTGCTTTGCTTCCAACTAGACTTTTTAATTTTCAGTCCCCACAGTCCTTCCTGCTCAGTGGTTTTGGCTTTTGTCTCTCCATGGAGCGTGAAGGTCAAAGTAAACTTTTCCTCCTGTGTGAAGGTATTCAGATCATTAACAAAGGTGACATTCATCATCCTAGAGGCTGAGAGGCCTATCTAAGTCCTCCAAACTGTTATGAAAATCTCTCAGTTATAGGTTTCCATCTCTCTTTCTGCTTGCCCTGTAGCTCTGCTGATCAAAATGAGGGCAAAATTTTCAAGCTGTGCTGTAGAAAATCTGTTCTAAATTCTGTAACTGAAGAAGTCAAACTCAGGAGGCTTGAGCAGAGAGAAGCAGAGATGAATTTTTATACAGGGTGGCAGACTGCCCTTCTTCCCAGCTATATTATTACAAATCTGCCTTCAAGTATGTGTTTGAAAAATCCTGTTGCTTCTGCCTTCAAGGAAGTAACATCATAAATGCAGACAATAGGAAACACCATTCTTCAGTAAGAGTCAATAATTTCATAAAGCTTTAGATAAATCAGTTAGGTATTAGAAGAAACAAAATTACTTAAAAAAATATGTTAGATATCCCTTAAAATATCAGTTTAGCACTCACCTTGCCTTCTAAGTAAACAATTCTGAAGAAAATTGAAATATTAGAGGCTTATGTCACCTATAGAAACAGGTAATAAATTTACAAACATCCTTATTACTCAGAAACATTTGCTTCTTAGTTGCAGTCAAAACAAAGCTCTTGCAGCAGCAAAGGAAACTGCTGCCACACCAAATAATGTGTGGATGTTGCAATAAATTTTATTAACTCCTCTCCCTTATGCTTGATATAGCTTTTCAAAAAGCCTATAACATACATTTTCCATTTCAGTAGTTTACATATTACACTTGCTTGTCTATGTGAAACATATTGTAAATGTTAAGAAATCAATATATTGACTGGCAGGAATTTAAAGTACCTGCTTCTACAATGTCTTTGATGAGAAAACCTTTGTAGGAAGAAATTGAAAACTTGAGCGAATTCAGGGAAGTAGAAATGTTTCTCATATCAGTGACCAAGCCAAATACTTTTTAATACTTACATGGTTCTTTTCTTGAAAATTTCCTGAACAGAGAATTTTAGTTTTGAAAAGAAAAAGCAAAAAACCAAGCAAACAAAAAAGCATAAACAAACCAACAAACAAAAAATGGCACAATTATGCAAAATATTTTCTTCTGTAAGAGATATATAATTTTTTTTCCTGGAAGACGAGATGTTTTCTTTATATTTGAAAGTGACAGGAAGACAGATGGAGAAGTAAGCTGTGAGGTGTTCTAAATGATCTGTGCTTTTGAGTATCTCTAACATCTATGACATATAATACATTTTCTTGTTTGCTATGACAAGACATCTGGATGAGAAGTCAAAATCATAGAATTACTCAAACTGGCAAGCACACCATTATACAGAATTCAGACTTTATTGCTTAAGGTTTTGTCCAGTCATGTATCTGATCATACATACTCAGAGAACTTAAAACTGTACTTTTTTCCATTGTGGGTCAAGGGAATTAGTAGGTGATTAAAAAGACCTGTCACTTACTACACGTATTTATTTATTTATTTATTTATTCATCAATGTATTTTGAGGCAAATCACTACCTTGGTAGATAATCTTCTGTAAGAGTGGAAAGAGGAATATTCCAATCCCAGTTTTTGTGATTTGGATTTTGATTTTTTTTATTTGCTTGTTCAGAGTGAAAATCATTCATTAGTCTCATTATAAAGGAGATAATTCCTAACTGATCCCTTAGAGTCAAAGAAGAATCAGTAAAACTTTACTTCAGTCCAGAGAAGAGAAGATTTTGTGTTCTGTTGTATGGCAAGTTTTTTCCTAGATATTTCCTAAGAAGTTAGGGGACAAAAGCTGATTTTAATGACCTTAGCAAATTGTGACATAAATTCTTTATTAAGTATGCACAAAAATCTATAATACCTGAACTGGACATGACTTTGAGTCTGAGAAGGATGTTCTCTATCTGGGAGACAGAAACTTTCTTTATCAAGTTATTCTCAAGAGTACAGAATCATACCAACAACAGCTGAAAAGAAACTAATCATCTTGCCTATCTTCCCTCCAGAGGATAATTTTTCTCAATTCTTCTCGATCCTCCCCTCCTCCCCCCCACAATCTGCTTATGTGAAATTTAATTGTCTAAGACCTAGAAGGTGAATATCAAGAGAAGTAATGGAACTTCTGCGACTCCTTAATATCATCCCACAAGTCCTACTTAAAACAAATCCTACACTCACAAAATCACAGCACACTACAGAAGTAGACAGAACTGCAGATCTAATTTTGCTTGTGTTTCTGAGTTCAGTTACTTGCTACTGGCGTGCTGAACTATGAATCACTGCTAGCTAAGGACTGACATGTTTACTGTAATAAATCATACTTGGTTAAGATCAACTTCATTTGATCCCTCTTGGCTTTTGTGTGATCCAGATGATATTCAGCCTTCAGAACTGCAAAGCTCCAGAGATACATAAAGGCTCAAATTCACTTATTTGTGGAAGTTCAATGAAAGAAAATAAGATGGCTTTACAGTGTTGATTCTGTGTATCAAGTGTGCAGAGCTCTTCTAGATTTCAGGTTTGGATTTCAACATTTAATGGTATACTGTACAGGGGGATATAACATAGATTCGCCCTTGTCCAAGTATGGGGTTACCTGGTGACATGAAAATAAGGTAGAGGAGGGCTCAAAAGAACAGTGAAGACATCACTCGCATCCTGCCTAATCACAATTAGAGATTGTTTTGGGAATGTGATGTGTGGACACACTTGGTAGTAATGTCAAGGAAGTTCCAGTAATATAGTGCACAATGTCCTTCTTGTGAACTGCATGAAAGTCTGGATGTTTCCATTTCCTGCAAAAGAAAAATCAGGACTTTGTTGGTGTGATGGGATTTGGAGTTGCTTGTCCCCAAATACCTCATAGGACAAAAATCTTTTCAAAAGCCTGGGAAGCAGGAGAAAATTGTCTCTATAGCCTGAGCTTGTTGAAGTTCTGGGTAATCACTGGCTACATGAGTGTTCTCTGTCAGTGGTGAGGAAGTTTGGAAGGAGTTGAGGTTTTTAAGGTACTATGTATGAACTATGGCTATAGCAGGAAAGCGTAAGTTTCTCAAGCAATTTTCATTCAGATTACTCTTAAAGTACTTAGTTACTGTTAAAAATAAAATAGCCTCCACCAAAGTTAATCATGGAAAGGAAAATGAACCAACAAAATTATCTTCATCCCATACAGATTAAAGGGAGTATCTGGAACAATTCTGCAAGAGAAACCACAGCAATTTTAAATCCTTTATAGTGAGTTTCCTGCAATGCAACATTCTGGCCTAGCATTCTAATTTATCTCTCATTTACTCTTTCCTCTCTGAATTATTTTTGGTACTGCAAGTGTATGCAGTGATCATCAATTAACCTTAACAAAGTCAGTACCAACATAATTTTGTATGTGGCTAATTCACAGATCAAAATAGCCTGTCATTTTTTTTGAGGATTTAATTGAGGATTTAAGGTGATGTGGAAAAATCTTCAGACTTCAGTGCTGTTTGTGCGTCTTTTTATTCTTAAATAAAAAGAAGATCAGAAAAAAACCTGAAAAATAATAATTTACTCCCTTAGGTCTAAAAATACTTTTTGCTTGGGCATATATTCCTCTAAGACTATTGAAGACTAACAAGGCAAGTTCACTCTTGTTATCAATCTCTGCATCTGCCTCTTGAACAGTAATAGACCTTCAAAAAAACCTGGCAGTTTTCTAATCACAGGGAAGTAAGAGTTCAGGGTTGAAGCCAGTGGTTGGAAAGGACAGTGAATCAGGATCGTCTTACTGTCTTTCACAACCTAAAACAATGTTTCAAACTGTTTAATTTCTTTTAATAAAAGTCGTAATTACTTTGTCTTGTTCTAAACTCAGTGGTATACATCTTAATTGTCTTAGATATGCTCAGACATGCCATGTATGCTTTAGCTATGGCCCAATCTGGCATGCTGGGGACTTTGAGACAGTGATGGCTGATCATCGAAAGCATAGATCCTGAGCCCTACTCCAGAGTTTTACAACAACTGGAGTGGGGGAAAGTGTTTTAAATATACTAATTTTTAACCTAAAGTAGCAGCAGAGTGTTTCTGTTTTTAAAAATGCCTCTGAATTGTGCAGAATGTAACTCCACTACATTCTGTTTCCTAATTGTCATCTGGAAGGCCCCAGATTTATAGGCCTGTGTATGTTGTATAATGTACGCGCATATATATGATGTATAATCCTATATCTGTCCCACTGGGCCATATTGTTTTCATTCAAGTAGTTTTGTCCAATTTGTGAATGTTTCCATGGTTTTCTGGAGTTATCAGTTATAGAGGTATGCTGTAGAACTCTTTGAATACACCAAAATAAATTCTCCCAGCATACACGACAGTGCTGAATTTGCATTCTTCTAAGGCCAAAATCATAAAGTAGCTGTGAAGATGAAGTAGTCAAGATAATCTACTGTGATTTCTTATTTATCAATTTGTAAATTAGTTCATTTGTCTTCCATGGTCCTAAGGCATATCTCTCTAATGCTGGTCTTCATCAGCCATCTTTATCTTTTGTTTATTTAAATCAGTTCAGCAACCTGCCTTTCCACACATTTTCTTATGGTACTTCTTTGCATAAACTGGCAACAACGGATCACCCTGACTTTGGATGAAGCTGCTCTTTTTAAGCGTTTGTCATCCATCTATTTCATCACGCTACAGAACAATTTCTCTTAGACAATATTCTACTGGTAGTCAGGAGTCATGTTCAGTTTCTGTTATTAGCAAAATGTTTCAGTCTGAGTATTGGAGTTTGATACTTTTGCTCATCAGAGTCAAAATTTCACTGAGAAATGTGGCCAGTTTTACCTAAGTTTTGGCTTCTATATTTACACCTGAAATAAAGAAATAAAAGATCATAGAAATCTAAAAATGCTAAATAATGTGATAGCATTGTGAGAAGACACAATGAGAAAAAACTCTGACAGAATATAGATTCAAAATTAGAGTCAAAGCAATGCCAAAATATTTGAACACTTTTTACATCTGCACTTTACTTGTACAGGCTTTGGTAATCCTTCCTTGACTTTGACCAAAATAGAAAATTCAAAATAGTTTTAAATCAGTCTCTTTAAAATTGTTTCTTGCAAGTGCTTTGAATATATGACAAAGTGCCCTACAAATATAACTAATTAGGAACATCTCCAGCATTCCCATCAAAAGAATTGTAACTAGACTATGAACAGCACAAAGATCTATCTGTACTTCAGCAATACTTGTGATAGTCTAAAGTGTCTGAACACAGCTAGCTAATGCAAATTGTTAGTTTAGTTACCTGAATTTCAAGAAAAAAAACCCAAAAGGTTACAGAAAATGGGAACTGAGTGGTTAACAAGGCTACTCAGGCACTGAGTATGCTCTATTTTGCATTATGAGAGATGTAAAGAGACTTTCTTTGCTACATCAGTATCTGTGGTGTATGACTTTAAACCCCACACTCCATACCTGTACTCTTCAGGAGCTCTGACTTGAACAAGTTTATGTCTCAAGCATTGTGTGAGTAATGCTCTGACCTGAATGAGTTCATATAAGACCCTGTGGTTAGAACCAATGTGTGCTTTGTGGTTAGAACAAGAGTGTCCTGGTCTGTGTGAGAACAGAACTAATTCTATTCTGTAATTTTACTTTTCAGCTCAGTTCTATTAACTAACTGCCCTTTCTGAAGTTAGCAGCCTGTTCTCACAGACAGGGTCTGCTTCTAGCAGTGATAACACCCCATGTTTAGAGTTACTACCAAGGCTTGGTATGCAGACCAAGGCCACTGCTG
>WUAM01000107.1:31402726-31416659 GCA_024336885.1 Actenoides hombroni | reverse complement strand
GGGGTGAACTTGTAGAGTAGGGCTAATGGTTGGACACAATGATCCCAAGGGTCTTTTCCAACCTAAATGATTCTGTGTGATTCTGTGTGTAAATGGTACTGTATGTATGGACTACAAAAATTTATGCTGATAGCTAAAGTTCATTATCATGGAATGAAGTTATTCACCTGGTGGTGTGCTGGTTTTGTCTGGGATAGAGTTAATTTTCTTCATAGTAGCTGGTAAGGGGATATGGTTTGGGTTTGTGCTGTGAACAGTGTTGATAATTAAGGGAAGTTTTTGTTATTGCTGAGCAGTGCTTACACAGTCAAGGCCTTTTCTGCTCCTCATACCACACAAATAGCAAGGCAAGCAGGCTGGAGGTGCACAAGAAGTTGGGAGGGGACACAGCAGGGAGAGCTGACGAAAATGATACTCCAGACTATATGACATCATGTTCAGCATATGAAGCTGGGGGAAGAAAAAGGAAGTGGGGAGTGTTCGGAGTGATGGTGTTTGTCCTCCCCAAGAAGTCCCTGTTAAGTCTGATGGAGCCTGGCTGTCCTTATGTTGTTTTGCTTGTGTGTGCAGCTTTTGCTTTACTTATTAAACTGTCTTTATCTCAACATATGAGTTTTCTCACTATTACCCTTCTGATTCTCTCTCCCATCCTACTCATGGTGTGTGAGCAAGCAGCTATTTGGGGTTCAGTTGTGGCTGGGGTTAAACCATAACAGGTGAAAATAAATAAAATGATGAGTCAATAACAGAAATGGCAGCTAGAACCATAATTATGATGGGAATCAAACACTTATTGTGTTGAAGGAATACATAAAATATGATTACATTTCAAAGTGGTCATTTTCTTCTTCTTTGCTCTCAGCCACTTCTTTCTATTTCTCATTTATTTCCAAATTTAGAGGCACACCTCAGGTGAATTAATTATGACAAACATAATTAACATCAGTTCACAAATATTGCTGATTATACTTAGTCAGACCTGCTTTTGCAAACAGAAATGAGCCAGAGGGTGAATGGTAACACACAGTGAATTTGTCATATTGCTGAATGTTGATTATACCCGAGCTTCATAAAAAATACCAGTCACAAGGGATAAACTATTACAGATGGATACTATAAGATGTTCAGTAAATAGTCTCAGGAGAAATAAGTACTGTCTGGCTTAGTTGCATTTGATTCATCACCCTTACTCTGCCATACTTCGATTTATAAACCTGGGATGATTTGTGACTTCTCTATCAGGAAGACTGTCTCAAACCTAAGTCTTAAGAAGTAATGAACATCTGTGCCTCTCACTGAGGACAGGATATTTTCAGGAAAGGAAGCTAAAATTGGTATGGTTATTCCTCTGTTAGCCCAGATCACCAGAAGAATTGCATTTGAAATGGAATATAGCTTTACACAGAATAACACAGCAATGTTAGAGTCAGAGGTGATTAATGAGCTCTAGTATCCACCTGTAGGAAGTTATTGTGCTAGCAGATGAAACAGAATATGAATACAATGCATAGACTGAAGCTAGTCTAGTTGTAGTCAAGCATGAATGAAGCACATGTGCTGGTCAACTTTAAGAGCAGTGGACACCATTCTGCCTGGCACTGTCAGTAGAGGGATGGGGCACAGTCAAATCTGGAATTGTATGCCTGTTTCTTTCCAGCAGGGTGGGAACAGATTATCCACAGGTACCTTAAATAAAAATAACCTATCAATCATCCAGTCCTGTGTCATCTCTGTGGGGAACTAAACTGAGAAAACAATATATTGCTGCCAATCAGCTAAATATAAATCTTGTCCTATGACTGTAAATGCTACTTGAACTTACTAGTTGGCCTTTTAACTTCTTTGAAACAAATGGTTTCTATTTGCAGAGTCAGTCATGTCTGTTCATTCTATTAATGTTGTGTGTTGTGTATATATGTCTGGGAACGTCTATGCCCGTTTTCAGGGAATCATACAGTAATTGAGCACAATAAAAATTAGGACATTTAGCTTCATCAAGAGCAGGATGAGATTCTACTTTATGGACTCGGTCTAACATTTACTCTCTATGAACTACACACTTACATTTAATCATTCATTTATTCATGAACAATCAGTAGATAAGACCCTTAGTCTGTGCTTCAATTAAAATAAATAAGTGACCACATAATGTGTGTCCTAGAAAACTGAAGACAAATTACTATTCTTCAGAAAGAACTTTGGAGGGCAATGGAGATTGCAAAGTTGTACCATTGTGTTTAGAGGATGTACTTGTACCAGGGCTCTGAAACTCTGCATACTTTCAGAAATGGATTTAATAGAATCTTTCATTGTTCCAATTTATTAGTGGGCTGACACTGTGAAATGGTATCTCCTCTATTATTTGTGTTCAACTTGGCCAGGATCCCATCATGCAATTACACAGGGAGAGAAAGCATTCTGTTCTCATTCCCTTCTGACGTTCTGCCTCCTCCAAGTATTAGCTTCGAATGTGTGTGGTTAAAGCAGTCTAGACAGGCATGCAAGTTGATTGACTGGGTGAATCTAAATTAGAATGAGAAGATATAAAAATAATAGGATAAGGTCAGAGAAAGGGACAGAATGCTGTAGTGTATAGAGATAGCAATATATAAAAATACTATATGTCTATTAAGTTTTCTCTGATGATGGCTACAATGAGCTGCGGCAGCCAATCTCACAAAAATGCTTTCTACTTGCAGCACTTTTTCAGAAAAGTGCTCTTTCTTTTAGACTTTGAAAGATGTTATGCAAAGATAACAATTGCAGCACTAGAAATTGAGGTCAGATTGCAAAACATGGATCCATGTTTTTCTTGGTTTCTATCTCCAGCAAATGTTCATAAACCAAGAAATAAAAAAAAAAAAATGCTTAACATTTCACTACTGTGGAATTCACTGATTTCATAAAGATCTGTAAAAGGTGTGATTATTCAAGCTGCTTTACTATGTGGGAAATACAATCTTAATAAGGAGTATTTATCAATATCTACCCTCTACTGAGATAGAAAGGGTCTAGTGGAACATATCAGGCTGTTTTGAATGCATGGATTGTAGAGACCCTTCCTAGAGAAAGTTCCATGCTACATGACACATAACACACATTTTTTCCTTGTTTTTTCCTTGTTAGTTTTTGTTGGTGTTTGTTTGTTTGTTTTTCTATAAGCCCCATAAACAAACAAAACTATTGCCCTTCTGTTCAGATAAAGGGCAGCAAAGCAAAAGAGGGCTGGAAATACCTATTTTAAGTGTTTTGTCACAGTGTTCTGTCTGAGGCAGAGGGCATGCCAACGTATATCACTTGGTCACAGTAAATGGGTTGCATGCTACTTTTGAACAGACAAGTTACAGTATTTGAGGCAGGGCTGGCATAGCTGGCAACAGACAGGGAATGCTGCATGGTGACAGTGGGAGCCATGAATGCTTAGGGTGGGGTTCCCAGCCAGTCATGTCTTTGGATGATCTGGGAGCTGGTGTCCTAGCACAAAGCTGCAGTTAGTGGTAGAGGAGAGAGCCATCCAGAGCTCCCAAGTAGCCTCAGGATAATTGGGACTTCATGAAGGAAAATAAGTATATTTTTAAAGAGAGAAAAATTTAAGTAAAAAAAGGCAATCCATTTGTGTATCTTGCTATCCACTGAATCACATAGCCACCTGAGATACAGTCGATCTGTTTTCTCTACTCTGATGTCTTTGAGTATTTAATTTTTATGGTAAAATATTTTCTTTGTAGCCACTCACAGATACGAAAGATGGTTTTGTGAACAAGGTCTCTTCTATTTTTTAAAAGCCTTGCTGCTCTCTTTCAGCATTAGACATTGTAATCCTCTTTCCTGCTTCACAGTAGGTTGATATGAAAATGGAATTAGGAACAGTATTAGAGTGTAGACTTGAGCTGAGAAGTTAGCCTTTTTTTTCCCATATCAGCTCTTGTTTTACCATATAATCTTAGGCAGCTCATTTAACTTCATCATGCCCCAATTCACTGGGGACATACTGGCAATAATACACAGATCAAATTGATTTGAAATGGAGTTACATCACATTCTCTCTCCTAATTTTCTAAATAAAATGGTTATGTTTCTGAAACAAACCAGAACTATCTCACTCAAAAAAAGTGATATTTTTCTGTATAACATTCAAACTCTTCCTGAAAATCACAGGTCTAAAACATTCTGAATCTGCTATTATCAACTTCAGTCATGTGCTTTTTGTTCATTACCTTCTTTCCATTTGGTTTGTGTTGCCATTTAACAGTAAATTGTTTGGAAGATAAGTATATTGTGTTGTCTAGCAAAGGAAAGATATTAATCCTGATTTTTCACATACAATTATTTATATTCATAAACCTGCTTAGATCTCAAGTGGGTGGAGAAAGAATGCACTCCTCATTGCAATTTCTTCAAATGAGTTTTGAAATTACTATCTGAGGATACGATTTATCTGTGTATTTATTTCCTAGAAGCAGTAATATTAAAGGTGTGCAGGATTTGCAGCAGGTGTATTATGTTTGTGAAGATACATTACAGGTATCTTGAGTTGAAAAGTGATCTAATGGATTGGTAAAACTACACAAGTTACAAGTAATATTCTGTCTCTAAACGCTTAAGAGAAGACAACTTCTGCACAACTTCCTTTCACTGTAATTATGTTGGAAAAAAAAAAAAGAAAAAGAAAAAGAAAATCTTTACAAGCAGAATACTTTCTCCAGATGGAATAATTTAGCGTCTTCCATGAGATTATCCTGCTTCTTAAGGACTGGGAAACATGTAGTATTTAAGAAGAATAAAATGACATGCACATATGGTTAACTAAATTTATGTAGCCATAACAATGTAGGCTTATTTTGTAAAAGCAAATGTGCGCATTTAGACAGGAATTATGTCTCATTTAGTGCAAGGGGAGTGTTCCAAAAGACATTCTATTCCCCACTTAAGGCTGCTGCACAGGAGGCAGCCAACACTCTGCAAATCCAATAATGGTACTGTAACCACTCACACAAACCTACTGGTGAGTGATTCAGAAGATTTTAATACTTCTGTTGATTGTGTTCATGCCTTTTATCACCTTCTATTGGTAAGCCACCATTTAAAGCAGAATTATCTCAAAATTATGCCTTTCACATTTGCACCATCCAATATCTAAGTCTGAGTCTCAAACCTGAAAATTCTCCTTTGTCAACAGAAATAAAAGAACTTTGGGGCTTCAGACAGCAGGAAAAAAAAATAAAATAATTTTTTCCCACATGATAGAGCAGGATAATGTAGTTTACAAGAGATACAGATAACAGCTAATCCTTCTGCTCTCTCTATATAACAGATCTTGTCATCACTGAATCTCTACTTATCTACATTTGCTGAAAATACCACCTCATTTTTTGATTACTCTAGAAGTTTAAATTATAAAAAACATTTTGCATTTGTAGGGGAAACTAGAAGGGGGAAATCCTAATTTCTGTTTTAATCAGAAAGTTTTATAATCAGCAATTAGTAGTCTGGCTTTCAGTGATGGTCTTGACTTTCTGTATGTCGCCATTGAGAACCAGAATTTTCTTGGTTTTTTCTGCTTTTTTAATTTTATTTTTATTTGGATTTTGGCTTTTTTTTTTTGAGTGTGTGTGTGTGAACATTACTATCATATATCATCTGAAAGATATTTAACACTGAAAACTATTCTTTTCCAAACCATCTATTCAGATTAATAATTATATTTTTCTTGAAAAATGTAATTTCTGTTAAAATACAGTGGAAAAATATTAGTTTAAAGGACTCTGTCTCTGATCATGAACAGTTTAGTGTCATGCAAAATTCAGGATGCATTGGTTTGGGAAGTAGTAACATAAGTTGTTTGGGTATGAAGGTGAGAGCTAAGAGAGTTGAGGGCAACGATAAATAGCATAAGGTAATAGAGAAACATTTAATACAGACTATGCAAAAGGGTCTTGAAAGGATTCAAAGGAAAACACTATCCAAACACTGTTCAAAGGAAAAGCAGATGAAAGTCTTACCTATTCTTAATTAATAACATTTGCAAGCTGGTGCTGAATTGTTTCCCATTCCCTCACTACTCTGTCAGTAACACACTATTTTTCCATGTCTCAGTCTGTACCTGTCAGAATGATGGCATTTTTTTCCCATGAGGTTTTACTGGCTTTATTATTTCTGAATTATTTTTAAGGTTAGAGATTCCAAAATATACAAAGGAAGTATAAACTAAGATGTGTTACTTTACATTTGCAGCTTATAGAGTTATACTAGTGTGATCATTTTGCCACATATAAGTACAATTATGCTTCACTATACAGTGAATTTCAAAGGAAACTTTATAATTTGTGAAAGCCTTAATAGAGATACAAATCTACTGTGCACACTTATTTTCTCTGGAGAACAGAGAAAATTTCACAAAAAAATATGTTTCCTGTGAAACATAAAGGTAAGGAGTGTGGAAAGGCAGGGTTTGCTGCAGGTCATGTTGTTAGATTAATTTTATTTCAATTGTCTTATGCTATTCTGAGATTGTTAAATAAAGTTATAATAAGCTATGATCACATCACTTCCATGATTCTTATCTTGCTCAGCTCTCATTTTTAACTTCTGAGAAGTGAACAGATTCACTATTTGCCTTGGTAAACCCTTTGTAGAACTAAATTATATTGTTAACTTTTTTTTTGGTGCTAACAAGTAGCACTGATGTGATTGAAAATGCAACACCAAACAGTTATAAAAAGACACAGGATTTATTTAGTTACATAAAGTAAACTAGTTTTCAGAACAGTAGATTTATTTGTGAAACAGTTTACAACTATGTTATTTACACTCCCCTTTCTTCTCATTTATTTGCATTGTTGTTAGTGGGCTTTTTTCCATTGATACTATTCATCTAATTCATGGAGCTACTGCAGAGCTTGTGCTTAAGAGTTGCAAACATAAAGTACTGCACAATGGTGCTTATATTTTATGTCTGTTATAAAACTTTAAACTCACAAATGGATCCAATAAGCTCTACTGGACAGCTTTGCTATATGTTTTTTTAATGTTATATTAAAAAATCTCACATCAAAGTTCTTCAGTTATTTTTCTCCAACATTTCTCATCTTGGTTGAATTATAATATTTTCACCGTATTTTCACATGATCCTGCCTACTTCAGAGCTGAGATGTAGATAAGTTGTTCTGAAACCTTTTGATACCATTTTCTGAAAGTCTTTGAGCAAATATTTACAGCTACAGCCTTTGAAACACATTACACAGCTGCAAGCTCTTATGTGTGATAAATGGAAATTGTGATGTTAAGCACTTACTTAAAAGCTCTAGACATAGGGGCCAATACACTTGGCTTTCATTAAAGGCAGCATTACTAGACATCCCAGTTTAAAATGTCCAGCTTATACTTACTGTGCTTTCAGGGGGAGGGAAACTGAAATTTCAGTTGTGGCAATAAAACCCATGAAATGATCATCATTGTAAACATGTCAAGGATTGCAGCTATATTGTTATTATTAGTGAGAAGAAAAGTGAAGAAGAAAAATGGAGGAGTGGAACAGAAGGATGACTTGGAGTGAAAATCATAGTAGTTCAGCTAAATCTTGACCATAAAACAATTTGTGACTTGGCCAGTTGCATAAGAAAATGGAATTTCTTTTAATGATGCATCAATATTAGTTGAACAGGAAGTTAAACACAACGATTCAGTTTAATTGTTTGGGGTTTGTTTGTTTGTCTTTGGAGAGTCAAACTCCTCTAAACATCAGAGGCTCATCTTGACTATATTGACAATATATAGAGAAAAATATATAATGTAGAAAACATGATTAATTTCTCTCCATTCTCCCAAGAACTCTTCATCTGATGGGTTTCAAACCAGATATTTTTTGGACTGGGTCCATTGCTCTGAATATAAGACTTTAATACAGTAAAACAGGAAACCTGAATAGTTGTACCTGGATAGAAAATGAATTTATTTTTCTTGTCAGCTCTTCCCCAGTGTACAGAGGAATCATTCCTACCTGAGTCAAATGAACAAAGACCATGAGGACTGATAGTGTCTCTGAACAAAGTATTTTTGGTGATTGGACATACTGGAAAAGAGGCTGTGTAGATATGCCACAAGACTTTGCAAGGCAGATTTCTTTTTCATTACCATTGGTTGTTTAAGATACAGAATGATTACGTGGGTTGTAATGATTCTCATCTCAGGATTTTCCATGTATATGAAGTACTTTTCACCTAAGAATCTAGTTGTGATGGATTTGTACACACGATTCCAGATCATACAATTGTCCAATAAGTTGTTTTGATATAGCAGAATGAGCAATTTTAAGCCATTAGGATTTTTTTCTCCCAATTTTAGCTGCAGCAAATTATTCAAAAAGGGGAAATCCAGTGTATGTCAAAAGAATTATTAGTCAATGTATGCTGCAATTTGAAAAGCAGAGGTAACATCTAGATATGTGTCTTTTCTAAATGAGTCTAAACATTTAATCTTATTTTTACAAATTCTAATTAGTAGTGTATAAAGCTGTAATTTGTAAATAGATATTTTTATATAGGAAATTTTATAAAAAACTTTGAGGTTAAAGATGTAAGGTATTATATAAATATGAAATACTGTAATTTTTTTTTCCCAGACTATGGCCAGACAAATAAAACAGATGTTATCCTTCTCTAAACAAACTCAAGAATTTTACGACTCTTAACTGAATGGAAAAGGATTTTTCTAAACCCACGACATTTTAAGATTAAACAGAAAAGAAAGAGAGACATTAACCACTTCACTGAAATAAATCAATCCATATATAAAACTGTAAAGAATCTAGTGATAGGACCACACCATGGATTTAAGTCTTTGACCTATTTATTTATTTATTTCCCAAAATCAGAAGCTTAATTAACTAGGGGCATAAAGTGCTTAATTCATTTTTTGAGAGAGATCCATTCTATATACAGAACCATTATATACTCATTAAAGTATACTTATATACTCATTTGCTGACATTGGAATATTTCTGGGAAAAAGTTCCAATTAACAGATCTATTTTGACATAAAATTCTGGTTGAAAAATTACTGACTTGTGCCAGTTGGTGATGGTTAGTATCTTGCAATGAGAAACAAAACTGTGAGACATTGCTTCCAAAACCAGTAAAAGTTATACAACAGGCTCCATAGATCGGGAAGTAAAATAGACTTGAATAGCCTGTCACTGTATGAACTGACCAGGTTGCTCCCAGACCCAAACCAGTTTGGGCTGAATCTGTTCAAGTGTCCTAGTGCTCACACCTGATACTGCAAACTATTCTGGTAGCTTAAGGTATATCACATTAAACCAGTTTATGTCAATACAGAAAATGGAAAGATCGTCAGTGTCCAGCAGTCAGAGACTATCCATACTGCATATTCTCTTAGATTCCTGGGAAGTGGAATGACCTGGGGTTTTGGTGGGGGAAATGTTGCTAATATAAAAGAAGGAAATTATCTGTAATCAAATTGCACTATTATAGCTTATGCAGTTCCTTTGTGCTGATTTGGATGCTACCTCAATGTTTAAAAACCCAACTGCCCCTGCAATGTGAATTGCCATTTACCTGACTCTGTTAATTTCAAGACTACATACCATATGGAAAGCAAAGATTTTAGAAGTTGGAAGAGATAAAAAAAGTGCAGCTCAGCCTGGGGATTTGATAAATTCATAGAAGCTGAATAATGGCAAAATCAGGACAGAAAGAGTCAGCACATTTCCCAAACAAAGAAAATATCTGTAGTTCTAAACAAGTTTTATCGGGGAAAAGAAAAGCAGAAGAAAAGCAGAATAGGGGGAAAAAAACCCTCAATGTACTCATTGTTACTATTACTGTTAGTAGTATTGTCAAAATCTTTGTCATTATGATTAAAATTTCTTTTAAAGTTGAAATATAAGTAGTTTTTAAAGCTAAGGTTGTATTAAAGATTCAGTTCAATGTAGACTTTTTATAGAACAGTATCTCTGTTGGCAATATATTTAGTTTGTGTAATTTGGATAATGACCCATGCTAAACTACTCTGTCAGTCCTGTGTGATTGAGAGATCATCAGGATATATATGGTTACTTTGATTTGTCTGCTAGCTAAAGATATGATCAAAAGCCTTCTGGACTAAAGCTGTTTCTGTAATCACCCAATTGCCTTTCTATTAATTAAATATTTGAATGATGCACAAATAAGTATCTCCTGTGATCATTTAGTAGGTAAAATAAAAACTGACATTTTAAAAATAATTTATAAACATTGTAGAAAAAAATTATTGTTGAATGCATTTGTTTTCCTTTTAAGCCTGCTTGAGATGCCTGTTTGACTTTTTTTCACTGTTACTTATTTTTTAAGAAAATGTAAACATAGGTAACTCTTGGAAGGATTTTCCAAATTGAAGTATGCGATAGGAAAACATTTCACTCTACAACAGTAGATGTCCTGTTTGTTACTCTTCCTTTCTAATCAAATACCAGGAAGTCCTTCAACCCTTATATGCCTTTCAGAATTAACTGTGGATCTTACAGATTTTGTCATTGGACTTTAGGGAAAAATTACTTGCAAGATTAGCAGGATTGGAAAAATGAACATCTGTTGGCAAAATGAACAGCTGCCTAGCTGAATTGCATGATGAGTAATCTGCTACTAAGCATTTTCCTCCCAGGTAGGTTTCACTGCAATTAATATATTCTACTATTTAATGTTCTTTAGAGACTTAGGAATTTTAACTAGAAATAAATAAACAAAACAAACAAACAAACAAACAAACAACCCACAACAAAACACAGGGATGTCTTTTTCATTATAAGTCCTCTATTTCAATCTTTCATTATTAAAATCAAACGTATCTTTTTGCACTGCTTATTTAGAATATTGATATTCTGTTTTTTTACCGGAATTCCATTCATTCTTCACACCGTGAATGCTGACAGCAAATGGATTCACTTATTTTATGTATACTTTTCAAAATTCCAGTGCGAGAAAGGATTTTCTTCTCCTTCAGGCTAACAAAATAATGAATGGCATTTGAGTAAGTCAAACATTTGTCTTTAGGTGAACTCTGGAGCTATATGTCAACCTCTGAATTCCCCCAGCAAGAAAAGTTATTCTTTCATCATCTTTCTGTAGCCTCTGGTGAAGAGGGCATCTTGCTGCAAACAGAAAGAGCTGATACACTACAGAAATATTATCTATTTTTTAAGTTAGAACAATTTGAAGTTAAGACCAGCACCAATGAAAAATCCATATGCCACCTTCAATGGTTTACTAAAAATCAGTTACTCCAAAATTTGAAGAAAAATTGGTGGCCTGCTTCTTGTTGCATCTATATACATCAGTTCTGGTCTCCCCAGTTCAAGAAAGGGAAATACTTGAGAGAGTCCAATGGAGAGCTGCAAGGATGGTCAAGGGACTGGAACATCTCTCTGATGAGGAAAGGCCAAGACACTTGGGGCCGTTTAGCCTGGAGAATAGAAGACTGAGAGGGGATCTTATCAATGCTTACAAATATCTGAAGGGTGGGTGTCAAGTAGAAGGGGCCAGTCTCTTTTCCGTGGTGCTCTGTGATAGGATGAGAAGTAATGGTCACAAACTGGAACACTGGAAGTTCCACCTCAACATGAGGAAAAACTTTACTGTGAGGGTGATGGAGTTCTGGAACAGGCTGTCCAGGGACGTTAGGTAGTCTCCTTCTCAAGAGACTTTCCAAACCCGCCTGGATATGTTCCTGTGTGGCCCGCTCTAGGCGATCCTGCTTTGGCAGGGGGGTTGAACTCAATGATTTCCAGGGGTCCCTTCCAATCTCTACCATTCTATGAGTCTATGATTCCATAATTTGGTATGCTCATAACTGTGAGAGAAGGAAAGGGTGACCAATGACATTTATGTATATGAAAAAGAATTCTGTGCACCCATATATTGTGCCAGAAAGTGATAGCTTGAACTGCAGAATGGATTTGAGATGCTACTTTGAGGAATGCTTCTACAAGGAGAAGTTTTGCTGTCAGCACCAGGCTTGATTGCCAGCCAATATAAGGACATCTGTTGGTTTGGGTTTTTTTCTCACACTGTAGGAAATCTTATCTAGTCTCCAGTCACCAGCCGAGACTGGGTTTCCCTTAGCGTCTGTTTCTCACTTGCCAGCTATGGAAAGATGAGTTGCACATTGTAGGACACTTCAAATGTCAACAAAGGCCTTTGATGAGTCAACAAACCTGTATCCATGATCATGAATTTAACAGTTAGAAAGGTATACTTATTGGACTGCTTTAGTTTCCATTAACATGGTATAAAGTCAAAGATCACTTAAACTGGTTATATACTTTTAACAGCAAATTTGTCGGATTTTTCTCCTAGACAACAGCTTGCTTGCAGCAACTGATTTAATTTTCAGTGATCTAAAGCTGTATACAATCTTATCTATGCAGGTAGTCATCCGTTTTGCTATATTTTGGTATTTATAACACTTCACCTTTTATTGACAATGGTCTTATGATCTGTCATCTAAAGCATTTAGCACTGGTATCACAATAACTTTGCATTTTAATTGTAATAGGGCATGAATTTCCATATTTTTATAGTGGTTGCTTTAAAAAAAAGAGACAAACAAAACAAACCTTACAACAATCCCCTAAGCAACATCAACAAGGAAAGCCGCAAGGTGTTGTTTGCAGAGCATTCAAGCATAATGATTCTTGGTTTTGATTGAGTGATTGAGTATTATTGAGATAAAAGGAGACACATGTTGACAATAACACTACATGAAGTGAAAGTCAAAGGATGTTAGAATAGCTAAAACTGATTAAAATACCTTCATAGTGTCACTGCTTACATTACTCTTTCTTCACCTATTTAAGTACCTCTCCCTCACCTGTAGTATTACCAGTTTCATTCCTCTTCTCAATTGCTTTTCAAGATTTCTGTAAGTTCACTTACTCATTTCTCATAGGAATGTGTACAGAAAACACTGTGCTTTACTACATGAATGTGAAAACCTTGTCATTTTTCAGACATACTGACAAAACATTGATTCTATGTTGCATATAAAGGATATAGAAGAGTAGATGGGGCACTAAACAGTTCTACTGAGAAGATTCTTCTTGGTCAAGAGATACGTACCATTACTTAAAGATATTAAAATGTGCCATAAATACTAAAGTAAAACAGCAAAATGCTACAGCACAAAATGAAGAACTGGTTTCACAGCTGCTTGTAAATGATGCTGTTTCAGTGTAGATATGGACACGCCCATTTTGCAAGAGAAGGAACAGGCTGTGTCATCTCAAAATGCTAAGACAAGCAACTCAAAATACTCTGACTTCTCTTATGAACAGAAATGGAGGTGGTGTAAGAGCTATAAATCCATGTGTGAAGAAAGGAAATATAAAAAAGGCGAAAGAAACGAGACAGCATATTTTGGAAATAAGTCTAAAGATGTGCCAGACTTTTTAGAGAATTTGACTTCATTATGTAATTCAGCCACTCTGTTTCCCTAAAAACTGAGCATTAATCTACATTCAAACTCATGAATTTTTTCAAGATGATTAGCTGCTTTAAGAATACTGAGGCAATTGTTCCAAAATTTCCCCTTGTTTAAAGTGAAGTAGATCAAATGGCTCTTAAAAGTATTTAAAGAAAATTTTCAGATACTTTTTTCAAAAATTGTGATATTTGTAATACTTAAGTGCTTTACTTTTACCTTATCTGTCTGAAGAGTAGAAAAGTTTACTTCTTAACAGTGTAAAATTTCTAAATCACCTAATTTGTTCTATGTTTGTTTTCTATGGACATTCTTTGCTTGTTTGTTTATGGACTCTTGATAAAAATGAGTTAAACATAAGGCCAGGCACAATTATATGAAGAATAAGGTCTTTTTTCCAGAACCTCAAAAAACTAAAATTGGATACCTTTAGTGAATTTGGGGAACACATCACTTAATA
>WUAM01000107.1:31388590-31402679 GCA_024336885.1 Actenoides hombroni | reverse complement strand
ATTATATATGGAGTGTTATATGTTTTCACCTCCCGGATGCTGACATCACTCTTCTAATTTTTTTTCACCCTGTGATCAAACTTGTTATGTATTAAAAGGATTCTTACAGGACTCTGTTTTGACAGAGTAGAATAAACTATTAAAACCATAGTTGATTTTCCATGTCTCTGTTTTATCCAGTGTGTAATAAAGGAGAGCTGCTCTTGTGCTGTTCATGGAATTGCCCAAGATATTTCTTTGCTTTCTGACCTGAAACAGAATTTGTCATTTGCAGCTGTTTTTCATGGAAACTTACACTGCATAATTAACAGTTTCATATCCCTTTAATCATCAAAATGCTAAGCTTCAGCTTTGTCCTCTGTTTATTGGCATTTGCTAATCTGTGTCAATGCACAAAGCTTCACTGTCAAGAAATTATGAACATAACCTGGTTTAATAATAGTGACCAGGAAAGACTTGACTCTTTGAAACTGTTCTAATGATTTAGTTTGTAAATCTAAAAACATTAAAGTAATATTTCCTAAGGCAAAGTTTACCATTTATTTTCATGCTGAAGAAAGCGGGTACTCTGTAAGTGGGATACAAAAATATATTCAGGCCAAAATATGCATGTCAGATGGTAGGGCCCTGAGGCTGTCTAGCAACCTGTGTAACTCCCTAGAAGAATTAACATCTGTTTCAAGTACCAAAATCCCAAAGGATTTTATAAGCATCCAGATAAGGAACATTGCTTATGCCTATTGCAAGTGTTTTGACATCACTATCAGATGAATAAAGTACATCATAATACAGAAGAATCACAGATATGGAGGTATTTCATTGGGAAATACCTCCTAAAAATGTTAAGTCTTAAAATATTACTGCGGGTTTTAGGCCATATCTGAACATTAGCAGCTAATGAACATTACTCCATCTTTATTTTCGGAAAGATTAATCCAGGCCTTATTTCATCTCTTTCTCTGCTGTTCTTGACTTATCAAGAACTTTTGATGAGTGTTTTTCTGAAGTACTAACATGTTTCCTTTTCTCATGATTGGATAGCCTTTTGAGTTTAAAAAATTGACAAAAAATATTACTTCCTTGGTCTCAGTTCTGCAGAAATGTACATCTTGTGTGATCAGTTATACTTCTTTAAATATTTTAATATAAATCAAAATCTCCATTCTTTCTCATCTGTTGTAATGAGTTTTCCTTTACCACATGAACACTGAGAAAACCCTGTAGAAATTATTTTTATAGGTGATAAGCAGTGGATATTGCCCTGTTCTGAAAGATAGCAAAGCATATTCAGATAATAGGAACATTACTTTGAAGTGGATCCTAAACAGCAAGTGACAGCAGCAAATAACTTATTAAAAGTTGCATACTTTTAAATCACTGCCAGGAAGAGAATAAATGAAGTTGATCAAAAAGCAAAACGCCAAACCAAGCAGAAATGATCATAAATCTCAAAGAACTCAGCAGTTAAATGTCTTGGCTAAGAAACTTGTTCTGAGTTTTTAAAACTGTGTGAAAGTCTGTTTTACCACTAAAAACTTCCACAGTACAAAAAGATTTTACCAGAAAATAGTCTTCAGATTTTTTCAGAAAGGGAATACAATATTTGAATTAAAATAGGATTAAGGTCTAATAGCAAGGGAATTATGAGATGATGTTGATTCCTACTGAGTGCTGTCAGTAGCACTTCTGTGAATCCTACACAATTTCTCTTTAGTTTCCCCCAAAAAATCAGTGTTGTGGGAAGAGGTGGCCTTCAAAATCTGAGCAGAAGGGTCAGGGTAAAGAAGGTCAGGTTCCAAAAGAACTCCATTTTGTGAACACAGGACAAGCTGAATCTGACATGCTGTTTTGCAAGTCTTGAACTGCAATTCATTACGGTCATTCTTTGAACTTGTTGACAGTATACAAGGACTGTTTTCTTGTATGGAAACTTAATGACAACTTCTTAATGTAATGTAGCCTGGGTACAATACAACATGCTTGTGCTCTGGTTTTGTTGTACTTTGCCTGTGGACAATCTGTAGACGGGTTTGATAGGCTGTCATCCCAGTTAATACTGTCCCTTGCCCTCATTGCCTATTTTGGAGCTCTCAGAGGAGGAAGAGGCAGCTCAAATGTTTCTGCTTAGAAAGTCTAGTCATGCTTATTCCTTGTGGAGTATACTGCTACTGCATGTACTAATTGCAGTAGATTTAATAGACATTTTACACGATATCCCTATTTTGGTTGAAGTATTACATCTGTGTAATCTTATTATGAGTCTATGAAATTATGACTTCTCTCCCAAAGGAGTTAAACCTATTACATTTCCTGTGTGTCTGAATTCAGAGATAATGGGGAATTCTTCCCCAGGACAGCTGATATACTTTTTTTTTTTTTAATGTAGGTGAATCAAAAGTAAATGGAATCTCATCATTTCATTTATCCATCAGAATGTAATCAGTGCATTTCCACCATTACCAGAGATTCTTTTATCCTCTTATCTTTTCTGTTCATTTTGTTTCCTGATCTTAGAAGTCTTTTCCAATTGTGACAATTCTGTGATTCTGTTCTTCTGATCATATAATCATAGAATTATTATGATTGGAAAGGACATCTAGAATCATCAAGTCCACCCTTCATTCCAACATCTCCCTAACCACTAGACCATAGCCTCAAGTGCTATATCCACTTGTTTTTTAAATGCCTCCAGGGATGGTGACTCTACCACCTCCCTGAGTAGCCTGTTCCATTGCCCAACCACTCTGTCAGTAAAGAATTTCTTTCTAATATCCAATCTAAACCTCCCCTGGTGCAACTTGAGACCATTTCCTCTCATCCTATCATTAGTAATTTGAGAGAAAACACCAACACCAGCCTCACTACAACCTCCTTTTAGGTAGTTGTAGAGATCAATAAGGTCTCCTCTCAGTCTCCTCTTCTCTAGACTAAACAACCCCAGTTCCCTCAGCTGCTCTTCATAAGACATGTTTTCCGGACCTCCCACCAGCCTCGTTGTCCTTCTCTGGACCCGCTCCAGCACCTCAATGTCCTTCTTATACTGTGGTGCCCAAAACTGGACACAGTACTCAAGGTGCGATCTCACGAGTGCCAAGTACAGGGGCACAATCACCTCCCTACTGCTGCCATTTTTGATACAGGCCAGGATGTCACTGGCCTTCTTGGCCACCTGGGCACACTGATGGCTCATGTTCAGTTGACTGTCAGCCAACACCCCCAGGTCCTTTTCCACCAAGCAGCTTTTCAGCCACTCTTCTCCAAGCCTGTAGCGTTGTCTGGGGTTGTTGTGACCAAAGTGCATGACCTGGCACTTGGCCTTGTTAAACCTCATCCAACTGACCTCAGCTCATCGCTCCAGCCTGTCCAAATCCCTCTGCAGAGCCTTCCTACCCTCAAGCAGATTGACATTCCCACTTAATTTCATGTCATCTGCAAATTTACGGAGGGTGCATTCGATCGCCTCATCTGGGTAATTGATAAAGATATTAAACAAGACTGGTCCCAAAACTGAGCCTTGAGGGACACTGCTTGTGATCAGTCACCAACTGGATTTAACACTATTCACCACAACTCTCTGGGCACAGCCACCCAGCCAGTTTTTAACCCAATGAGGGGTCAATCTGTCTAAGCCATAAGCCACCAGCTTATCCAGCTAAATACTGTGGGAAACGGTGTCAAATGCCTTACTGAAGTTCAGGTAGACAAGATCCACTGCTTTTCCCTGATCCACCAGGTGCATCATCTCATCACAGAAGGAGATCAAGTTGGTTAAACAGGACTTACCCTTCATGAATCCATGTTGGCTGGGCCTGATCCCCTTGTTGTCCTGCACTTGCCTCGTGATCACCCCCAAGATGAACTGTTCAATAATTATGTAGTTCCCAAAGTCAAGTTCCCAGTCCTATTATTTCCTTATATAAATAACATTTATGGGCCTCTCCTATGTGACAACTGGTCTTACCTCTGAAAAAGGAAAGTGAAAGGAAAGAGCAAAATTATTTTGAAAATAAAATTCCATTAAGTTCTTTATTAAATGAAATATCTATGTAATTCACTGAATAATTTCTACTGAATTTCAAATACTTCTCTGTCCATGGCAGGATAAAGTATGTAATATGAGTATTATTAAAAAAATGGCTACTGGAAAGGTATTATTTATGCTTTGCTTTTCCTGTTTCCTTTAGTTCATGGAAGCTTGTGTGAATGGCATTGGGAGAAATATCAGTTTTCTAGTAGATATGACCTCTACCAGCTTTTGAAATCTTTGGGGACTCCTTTGATGGGTTCCATAAAATTTAGAATGCTAATAGATGTGAAAAAACATCCTCAGTGAAATAAAAGGATTTTGACTATTAGGATATTTTCCTGTTTTTTGCACAGGTATGCCTGTTGCCCTGGAGAAAAAGGAGTGAATAGTAAAAAATGAAATAAAATAAGGCTTTTGAATTTAAAGAAAGGGTACACTTGATATCAAGGAGCCAAGTCTCTTTGGGTTGCAAAAAGCAGAGATCTATGGCTAACAAATTAAAACACGAAGAGTATATTCAGAATCTTCTCATAGCAAAAGAAAATTCACTCGAAACTTTAAAAAATATATCTTATTAAAGAATTGTGCAAATGTTTTCATTTACAAATGTGACATCTTTTTCTCTTAGATATGTTACAAACTTCAATAAATAGCAGCTTTTAAGCTACAGAGATCTAATTTTTCCCACCATTTGGCAACCAGAACTTAGTTGGTTGCTAAACACACCAATATATTTTGAGGAAAACAAGATGAGGGATTCCATATCAATCCCAGATTAAACTTCAGTGTAAACGAATTATTAAAACAACGGCTCTTTTTAAAAATAAGAACTGTCACATTTGGCTGTTTCTTGCAGTGGTATCTCAACATCTGCAGCTGGGCCTCTTTGCCTTCTATTTAAAAAAAAAACAAATCGAACTTCAATTAATTACTTAGTTATAATGCAGATTTGTAAACAGAAATTAAAGCTCCAAAGCTGTTGGCATATAGGTAGCTCAATATCAAAAACTTCTTCTAAGGTTGATACGTGACTATGGGTCAGGAAGGTATATTTTTGAAAACAGAGTAGCAAATCTCCAAGGTTTATAGCTTTGGGGTCTGAATGTAGTTACACTGAACTATACTTCAAATCATAAAAATTAGATCTTATATTAGCATTACAAAGCTCTGAGCAGCTTTGAACAACCATCAATCTATTTTATTTGTTTTACTTTGTATTTCAGGCAACTCTTACCTTCTAAGTAAGGAACTGTTAATAATTTAAAAAACCTTATCTATGTTAGAGTGTACACTTCTAAACAAATGCAAGAATATGAGAGAGCAAAAACAGTGAACAGCAAGGGTTTATTTTCAAGAAAATGTCCATTACCTCTAGCTGCGAAATGTTGAAAGTCAGAGAATTTCTATTTCAGTATCCTTCATAGGCTACAAGGTTTTGTTCATGTGTTTTTGTTCTCATGGTTTTTTTTCTTATCCTCATGCAGTGGACAGTTTTACAGGTGGAAGTTTAAAAAAAAAGTAGTCTCTCCAAAAAGTCTCTGAACCTGTCTTGCAAAGTAGCTCTTTTCTCTAGGGTAAGATAAAAAGCACAATTATAGTGATTTTATTTGACATGGAGCATTAGTTGAGATTTCCAAATGAGTTTAAAAAGACTTGGGAGCCCATTTCTTTTGAAATTCCTTTGTCAGTTCTGGATTTTTATCAGTGGATTTCCCTTTTACACTCAAACTAATAATTTATTCTTTTCTTGGATTTGTAAATTTTGGTCTCAGAGCAATCACTATGACCATCTAGTCTGACTTCCTGCATAGTATAGGCCATAAAATTTAATTCAATAATTTCATATATCTCCCTGTATTATTTTGACTGCCATTTAAAACTGCACGTACAACAGGTAGACTTAACAGCCTTATCAGATGTCCACACGTCTCTTTTAAGGCTAAAACCAATGTGACACAGAGATAAGTAAACACCAGTTAACTGAATGTATGTAGACTGGATCCACAATGCTGTATGTAAGCTGCTTGTTAACTTGAATTTCTGTTATCTTTGCTCTTTCTTATTCATGGTGTAAGTTTTGCCATACGGATGTTCTATCTTGTACTGATACTACTTACAATTTACTATGAGATCTGAATGTGGCATTGTCTGTAAATAATGGACCTCATATTTTCAGGCTAGGATAATGGAAGTATTTTTTTATATATATCCCACCCCCCACTGACCCCACTGTATAGCATGAAATAATACAAGAATATCTATGAGCCATCTGACCACTGCTTAACAATGAAATTCTCTAAGTGTCTGTATATGATACCCATTTTTCTCCAGAGTTAAGGAACTTCTACTTTATATAAACTTTTATAAATATTGAAATAAAATACAAAATTCTGTAGTATATATAAGAAATAAAAATAAAAGCCAGAATCAGAAGAGCAAAGTTACAGCAACTGTGGAAATCTACTGTAAAAACATGGATTGGAATTGTGGTAGAAAAAAGGGAAGCTTGACAGCCTGGACAGTGGAACAGGGTAGGAGTCATATATTATGACAGGTAGAATAGGGAGGGAATAGATTACTGAGAGAATACCAGTTAATGGCCACAGTCGGTGAAAATCATGTTTCTGGTTGGAAATAATAGCATACCAGGAGCATAGTTTTAAAGAAAATAAAATATGAAAAAGCCTTTGAAATACAGTTACAGTGAGTTTTCTACAAAACACAATGAAATTCCACAACTACTGTGGGTTTTTTTCTGTTTTCCTCGCTTTTTTTTTTTGGTCTAGAGAAAAGAGCTAGAGACTCTGTAAAGTTCCTGAAGACTTGTATTGTCTTTGATATTTTATATAAAATATCTCCCACTGGTAGGTAGAAAATGATAGAGGACCTTTCTCCCTGCTTTTCTTTCCTGATAACAAGGAAGAGAAAACATTTTACTTTCTGAAGAATCTTTCTTCTTTTGGTTATATCCACATTCAGTGAGCTTTCTCACCTAAAAAACCCTGCAACCAAAATGTACTTGGCACATTGACAGTTCTCCAGACAGTACTTATGGATCTGCATTGTACTGCATCCTTCCAACGAAGGAATTATTTTGTAACAAACTAAGTTTTAGTAATCTGTATTCTTGGTTTTATTCTCTTTTGCTTGTGCCAACCATTGTACTAAACTATGATAAATGTGTCTGTTTTAGGAAAACAATTTGTTTTGCACTGAATGGAAAAGTGATATTCACAGAAATGAGAGATTCAATCAACAGGAAGCCAAGTGGGGTGGGAAAGAATGAGAGTAAAACTTCTGTAGCACAGCTGTGTTTTACTATTTGAGGAAATAATGCATTTGTAATAAGAAAGCAGGTGCATAAAATGGAGTTCAAGTGATTAACTTCAAGTGGTCAGCAAAAGGCTTAAAAGCATCACATGGCAGGCTAACAGCAGGCTAAATGTTTGATAAAGAAAGTTTGACAAAGAGCACTGAAAATTATATTGTTAGTATAAAGGGGCTATTTTTATAGCAATTAGTGAACCCCTAGTGAAAGGTAAATATATTCACACAGCTGGAGAGGAAGTATGTCTTCACCCTCTGGCATCCTTCTAGCTTGTCCTTCATCTTTCTGCACCATCAGAAACAGCATTTCCCTCCTGTGTACAGGGGACTTAGAAGGGTACTGTGAATCTGAGGGAAGAACATAATCACAGGGAGGCTGTGATTGGTGATTTTACTTTCAATCTTTTACTTTATTGATAGACCTTGAACTACTGTAAAGCTCATTCAAGCTCACTTGAGTTGATACCTGAAATCTATAAGTAGGCATTTTCAGGACCTTGGGGAGTCTGAAGAAGAGATTCCAGTTTGGGATAGACAGGGTTCTCTGATTAAAGGCTTTTAACAACTATAAATATCAGTGGTTTCCTGTAGTGTAGACTACAGAATTCTAGTGTGATTTCTACTTTTGATGTCTGGCTATCAATAGGTGATTTTTTTCATATAACTTTGCTAGGACTTTTTATTTTATTTATTTTGTCATTCTTAATATCAATTAAGCATGTTATATTACCAATGTCAGGAAGCAGTGTATGCATGAACATATAGCTTGTCATTAACAAATGTATTCATTTCTTGATAGTTAGCTATACTGAAAAAACTTTTTCCCCTGTACTAATGGTAGTATGGACCAATTATCAAATTAAAAATATGCCAGACAATGGCAGTGAGGATTCCCAAACTAGGAACAGTTCTCAAGAGCTTTCCAGAAGTTCTATTATTTGACCCATTTAGAACATGGTGAACATTGGCTCCCAATCACCTTAGAGGGAAAATGGTCTTCATATAAAAAGGACTTTTAGTGTTCAATTACATTATGTACTGTAATAAAGGACACAGACAACTGAAGTTAATGACAACATATAGTACTTAAATGCTTTTGTCTCCCTGGAGAACTTACGAAGTAATGTATAGAAAACATTTTTACTTTCAGCATAGCTTATTGATATTTTTATGTCCCAAATGCCTCTGATTTATCCTTTAATTAAAAATATTGCTTTACAAGAATGTGGGTAAAAATCGACTTTTAATCCAGCAGCAATACTGGCAGATGGTTATTTAGAGAAGAAATGTGTAAAATTCCATGCCTCAAGTAAAGGTCAACCCAGTTCAGCTGTCATTTACTTACTGATTATAAAATAAAAAAAATAAAAGAAAATTAAGAAACTGAATTTGATCTGCAATTTTTTTTTATTATTATTTTGTTATTGCAACTCTTTTGTTGAGAGAAGGGTTTGAGAGCTATCTGTTTAATCTTATCTATCACCATGTTTGTCTTTTTTAGCAGTAATTCTTTTAGTCTTTTTAAATTAAAGGGAGACATTCTTATATGCACAAAAACAATTGGGAATTTTGCTTTGTGCTGGAAGATGTATAGATAGAATATTCTGGCTTTAATACCTTTATCTTGGGATAAGATTACAAAAACATGATTGTTGTTTGAAAGAAAGGGGAAATAAAAATAGCGTTTCATCCATCTACTTCTACAAATAATTCTTGAGAGACTGTTTATTGTTTGAAAAGTGCTGGTTGGACATTTTTAAGGTTTGATAAAATGCATAATTGTGATAAATGACAGCTGATGGAGAACACTGTAGTTCACACAGAATGTTTCTAACATGATACTTTCTTGATGCTGGTGGCCCCAAAAATACTTTCATTGCAAAGTTAGTTCTAGAAGAAGTCCTAGATTATAGTTAATAAAAAACTAATGTTGGCTGTTAACTACAAGAGTTAACACAAAATACGTGAAATATTGAAGTCATTCTGTATCTTATGCAACAAGTACCTTACACTGCAGTTTCTTTTCTTCTATTCTTTACAAACAACGGTAAATTTAAACACCTATTTCTATTGTGGGTAATGCTTGGCCTTGCCATAGCATACTATCATTTTGCTCCAGAGTATCCCAAATTACTTTCCAAATCAATACATACTTTGCTTTCCTCCCATTTTCCAGGGATTCTGACAACATAATAATCCATTAAAACCACCTTTCAATGTTAGCATAGTACCATATTCTGAAAAACTCTTATTTACTGGGATATTTGTTTTTTCTTTCTTCTTCTTTGGTACAGTAACATGTAAAGCACCCCCACCTACTATAGAAGGATACGTCTACTATTTGCAGTTATCTAGTTTTCTCTTGGAGTGCAATTGATACATATGCATTTGAAGGAAAGAAAATATACATTTTTAAAATGTTGCATTCATGATCTTACTCAGTTATCAGTGTTTCAGTAGCTGCTTGTGATGCCATAGGTCACATAGAAGTGTAAAAGAGTGTTGGCTGTATATAGCAATGAAAGGAAAAATAAACTACAGTATTTTGTCAAGATCTTTATTGCATTAGAATGATTATTTATTTAGGTATGAAACAATCTGTACTAATGATTTTTTTTTTTCTGTGAAAGAAGTCTATTTGTAAAAGTCTGCCTCAAAATTTATGAGCTTTATTGTGTGACAACAGTGATTCTTGCAAGCATAGAATGAAAACAGAATGCAAATACACTTTTTCATAATGATAGTATCTTTTTTTTGTTGGCCAAGGCAGAAAGTCAATTTAATGTGTCACAATGGCCAAATACATAATATTATCTGTTTATTATATAATGTCTACATAAAGAGCTATAATTTATTATTGGTGGTAGTCCTACTCCTACTTTTCTAATGTTCTTCACTACTTAATTCTCAGTTTTCTACAGTTTAGTTCTACCTTGTCCCCATGCCCACAGTCTTTGGAAATGTTTGAGCCAAGACCCAGATGCAAACTTTGCAATATATCACCAAAAATCAATATATACACTGCTGTTGATGAGTTCTGAAGAAGCAATATGCCTATTGTTTCACTACCAATCTAAGAGGAGGAATTTTACTCTTGGGACCAATGATGACCTTGAAGAGCATCCCCATATCTTCAGGGTGCGATCTCAGGTTTCTAATCTGGTTTTCTACCTCTACCAAGTTTGTACTTGAGTTCTGTTAGTTATAATTTTCCTTGACAACAGACACTGTGCAGTAAACAAACAAACCAATCAACCATCCAAACACTGTAATACAGTCCATGTTATTGGCTCAGTGGGTCAAAACTTCGGAGAAACATCTGTGGACTGAGGACATCAGGTACCAACATGCACTTTCCAGCAATTCTCTGTTTCTCTTCAAATTCTTCTATTGTATCAGAGATTATGTAGTCAGTTGAAATGACTTTTAGTTACTGCAGATAAGGATAAAGGGGAGTTTACCTTACCATACTAGACATGACAAAACTGAGCTGTTACAACCATGTTGATGTTCCAAAAAGGTGAGATAATCTTGCTAGCCAGAGATAGAAGGTGCTACTTCTCTTTGAATGTCTGTGGTCAGAGATGTACTGTTCATTCTCAACTACATTGTTTAAACACTTGAAAAGAGGATAGATAACCTCAACATAAGTTGGTCATTCTCTGATAAGCAGCCTTCATTGTTTCTTTCTCCTGCTTTGACATGTTTGCACTGTTCAATTTAACCAGCTGTACTCTGTAATCAATGGTCTTTTCATTTAGAGAAGCATCTGAGGAACATTTGTTTGAAATTATTAGACAGCTATGTAGAGCTTTGAGTCATTGGCTACTCCTGATGCAGCACATGAGAACTCAAAATATTGCTAATGGTTTCTTGCAATATGGTACAAATCTCAGTTAATCACTGGTTAATTAGCCAAATGACATCCCTACTAAGTTAAGACCATTATTACATATTTTATTAAATAACTGACATTCTTCTTAGAAAAGAAGACTACTTTAGAAAAGTTTGAGTCAACATCCAGGTGTAAGCTTTGAAACATGTATTCCAAAATCAATGTACAAACTATTGTTGATGAATTTCTGAAAATTGGTATTTCCAGGGAAGCAGGTCTTCAGCATGCATAGAGGTTACTTGAGAAGATGAAAACCATAACCACAAATGTCTCTGCTACATCCTCCTCTCCCTGAGGTTTTACTGCTGAACCTGGTATCATATGGTATTTGGACCAATTCATATCAGCTGTCCTGATTGTGTCACTTCCCAAATCCTCGTGTACCCCCAGCCTACTAGCTGCAGGTTACAATGGGGAAAAAAGAGAAAGCCTTGATACTGAGTAACTGCTGCTCAGTAGTAGCCAAAAGACTGGTGTATTATAAACACTGGTTTAGTCCAAATCCAGAGCAGAGCACCACATAGGCCTCTATGAAGAAAATTAACTCCATCCCAGGCAGACACAGTTCATCCAGTTCTTTGGGGTTTTTTATTTGTTTAAAACATTTTTCTAGTAAAAGTATACTCCACAGAAGTAAACAGAAGGGGAACAATGTGCACACAACACAGTACAACAGGCAGATTATGCAGACATACTTACATATTAAGCTAGTTATAGACTACCAGGTTCTGCTTTTAGCAAAGGGTCAGACAAAGGTGATCCAACCCAGTGATTAGTAGCAATAACAACTAGAAGTTAAGCGAGCAATCAATGCTCAGCCAAAAGGGTGAAACAGAACTTCCTTAAATACAATTAGTGCAGACTAGGCTGGTGCTTTCGTACATATCTGTCAATGTTGTCTGCTATATTCTGGTAAATACTGTAGATTATGTAATGTGTATATACAGATAGTGAAATTCTAATTGTTTACAGATGCATTTACTGAAATAAAAAATTACCATATCGTTATTGCTATGCACCTCTAATCACTGCAAGAGATACAGCATGATAAAAGAATAAAAAACATATTCTTGCAGAGGAAAATAAATGTTAGGGAAACAAAATGAAATGAGCTTACTTTTCTATTTTCATTTTTTCTTAACAAGGACTTATGGCAACACAGGAAAACTAAAATTTCTTTAAACTTGTTTAACATTGAAGCCCTTCTGAAAATTGTTAATGTGGTTTCCAAGTATTCAGGAACATTAGGCATTACAGAATTGGGTTGTATGTCCTTGGGGAGGGAAATTAATGGACATAAAAGATTCTCTATCTTAATCTATATATTTATAATATGTACATAGTTCTTGTCATTGCTTTAAGCATTAATGAATATTAAACAGCAGTGAAATTACAATTTGCAGAACCAACCTTCTGGGACTTTATTAAGTAGTCATGAATAAAGCCAAGACCACCTTTTTCTGTCAGGAGCTCTGAGATGCATCTTCAACTGCTGATGTACTGCTATAGGTCATATGTTACTGCAGCTGGGCACTGGCTCAGGGTCTGCCCCTCTGAAGTCAGTAACTTCAGTCAGTTCTAAAAGCCTGTTACAGGGTAGGAAGATGACTTTAAAGTATCAGATTTACTTGTTGCAGAAGGGTATATAGACATACTAGTGCTTAGTCTGTAGTAGTACACACCATGAGCAGAGGTTTTTCTGTACCCACTAGAGTCAAACTGTCAGTGCTCCTCACATACTGCTGTAATTTTCTCAGCACTGCATCAGAGTGGTTACATCTGCTGGGCAAATGCTTTCTCAGGTCAGCTTCTTGTCAATCACATGAAAATACATCCAATATGAATAAAGCGGGCATGGTTGGGAGACAGCACCTTTGCCTGTGTGACCTATATCAGATCAAGGAAAAGTGGGACCAAACACTTGTATAGCTAGTTTTGAGGGTGGGAAACAGTCTGTGATGATGGTGGCACTGTGTGGAGGGAAGTGGCTCCTCCTATGTGTCATCCACACTCAGTCCCTGATCCTCAGCCCCTGGACAGGAGCAGGAGCAGCAACTTCAGCAATCTGCACATTCCCTCCCCCACCACATCCTACATTTCACCCTTCCTCAAAGTCTGTTGATCTTCAGGAGGAAGAAAAAAAACAACAAAAAAAGCAAAAAAAATTATTTGGATAAGCTTTTTATTTTGTTACTTTTCCATCTCATTTGGATTCTGCTGTTTCCCTGACACTACTACAAAAAATGTGAAAGCCTTCCAAGTACTAAAAACTGTGGCATTGTCACAGCAAACAGATGGACTTTAGCAGTCTGTCCCGGCCCGGCCCGGCCCGGCCCCCTTCTTGGACTGCTGGAAATTGGAGTAAATTCAGCCTATTAGAGGACACAGAGAACGCTGACCTGTGTAGCATCACATGGACAAAAAACTTGATGTATCTAAGTGGAAGAAAGATGTGGCTTATCTGATTAATAAACTTTTCACATCAGAAAAACAAATGATCTAACTAAATCTAATTGAATTACCTTAGAAAAATCAGAGTCACAAAAGATGGATGATACCAATGTGTTATTATGGTCAATATTCTCTGTCTCCTCTTAAATGTTAAATTACATCCAAACAGTAGACAGTGAAAGGTCTCACTGCAGACTTATGCTATTTGAAATAATTAACTATATAGATTTATAAATAAATTTTCAGATATTTATCCAGATATTTATGTCTATCTAGATCTATTTATGATATAGATCCATTTAAATATTTCTAGGTGTGTTGGGGAATGGCTAGAAAACAAGGGTCATGTATCTTTAAGGGAAATGCTTGCTGAAGCAAAGTGTCAGGCT
>WUAM01000107.1:31376877-31388490 GCA_024336885.1 Actenoides hombroni | reverse complement strand
GCTTGTTTTAGATGCTATATAAGACATGCGTGTGTTATGAATAAAGGAGAATGATCATACTCATATTGAGATCGTGTTGTTACTCGGGGCCCGACTCCCACTCCGACATAGGTGTATTTTTATCTGTAGATATCCTATATATACTAACTATTTATAGATAAATAGACATAGATAAAAAAATATAGACAATTATATATATACGTAAAAGTTAACTTGTCAAATTCAAAACAGAGGACACAAGTGTGTTCCTCAGCCAAGTTATTCCATTGATATTTATTGCCTCACAATTTCTGAAATAATGGGTCAAAGAAAATTAGATTTTTTGAGGACAGTGTGAGTCAACATCTTTTGAGAAACTCTTCAGTGTTGCTATAAGGCATGCTTTAGTTATGTAGTAAGGTAAGTTCTCAGATTTCCTGGCAACTATCTGAAGTAAATATGTTACTGAAATTTAGTTGCTAAATGTATTTCAGATTAACATACCTGTCATTGTACATCTGGTTTCTGTAAATGAAGCATAATTTTCTACTGCTGTTAATAGCTCTCATTTAGTGACTGACAAGACAAAACCACTACCGAAGGTAGAAAAAATTCAGTAAATGATGTTGTCAGTGCCCCAAAGGTAAATGAATACTGCCTTTTCCATGGCTTGACCTTTAGGCTGATTATGGATATTGTTATCTTTGCCAGAAGCACACAAGATAGGTTAAACCAAGCAGCCTTTTTAATACTGATTAATCCTGATGGAAGTAGGTTTGTTTAGTCCTAGGGAATGCAGCAAAAAGATTGGCCTTATCATATGAACAATTTTTAAACTTATCTCTGATGTGAGCTAGGAGGTACTTGTGGTTTGTCAGGTCACAATGTGAGAAATGTCACTTTGTGTTGATATTTAAAATTTACTCTTGCTTTCATGTTTGTACATAATCCATGTGATGCAGGTTTTGAATGATACATCCAGAGCATTAAAAAAAAATTAAAAAATCTGTTGGAAGACTAAGAAATATCCTTATGCAAAAAAAGAGGACTCTGACAGCCAGACTTGCTTGTCTTTAATCAAAGTTCTTCCTTTGATGAAAGATATGTTGGAAGATGACTGGCAGTTTCAGAAAATACAATAGAACTGATTCTGTGCCTAGCAATCCTGAACAATGCAGTAAAAAATCCCAGAGCCCTCATCTTTCCCGTGTCTGTGACTGAACAATGGAACTGCTGAGGTTAGAAAATTATTTTACTGAGGGAAATGCATTATGTCTTAAGCAGATGTAAATAAACAAGTTGGGAGCCAGCCTACAGGGGACTAAATCATTTTCATATAAATCCTGACCTCACCAATGTAACAGTCTGTACAGGGGCACACAGCATGAATACAATATAGCTAAAGGGAATAAGTCACAGGAGGATGGGAAGAGGCAGCTGGAGCTGCTGGTGAAGCAGCACAAAGTCTAAGGAAGGCCAGAAGAGACCAGTCATTACCAGGAACAACAGTAGCAGAGGCAACATGAGTAGTGTGTCAGCAGCAGCTGGGAGGTCAGGACAGGGACAAGACAGATTTGAATGGCAGGGGACTAGTGCTGTCAGGTGGATGGACAAGAGGATGCAATCACAAGTTGTCTGCCACTTACACTGATCGAAGGCAGCACTGTGATGAAATGCAAGCCATATGGCCAAATTTTGTTCTTATTTTGCCAGTAGTTGCGCACATACAGTTCTACTGACAGGTGCCGTATGAACATAATGAAGCAGGGCACTGTTAGCCACACATACTTCCCATCAACGTCATTAGTAGTGCCCTTTGGGATTACTTACCCTTACAGAATTAGGTATTCTGTAGTAAATACAGTCTTGTTTTCTAGGTTCTTTTTCTATTTCTCCCTTCTCTGTTGAAATTCTGTGGTGATATTTTTATTCCTGTGTAGCTGAATCTTGGCATCCTCTGTTCTCTTCTTTACTTCTCTATGCTTTCTTTTTCTGCCTTATGCTATCTTGATATTTTCAGTTCTTCATTAGGTAATTAACCCTTTCTCCTGATCTGCTTTCACCTCTGATATCTTAATAGCACATATCTGTAGCCTTTGCTTTTCATACACATTTGCCATCTTTCTGTGGGTGTGTAAAAGGGATCAAACAAAAAAACCCAACCTCTTCAGTTCATCTTTTTGTCACCCAAGAGTTGACACATGTATCTATCTAAGAAAGTAACCCTTTCAGACTTAGGAGAGTGACTAAGCGGGTACTGCTCAAAACACTTAGAGGAACAAGCAAACAGAGAGCCTCTATAGAGCTAAATATGGTTACAGCACAAGACTAAATGAAAGAGGGGAGACATTTTTAAATCCTAGAGAAAGCAAAAACCCAGTACTACTTGTTTCTTTTTCTCTGTGCTAGTTAGAAGTGGTGGACCCTGAATCAGGAGAAAGTAATTCACTATTTCTGGGACATCAGCTTGAAAGTAATCCAGGAAATAACTACGTAAATATTAGGTGGCCCAATAAAGACTACCACTGCAAATAACAGTTCTGACAGATACAGTGTATGATACTCAGAGAAAATATTTTTTAGTTTGAAATCAACAGTATTTGTATAGAAAACCTGATTGCATGAGTCAGACTCATTCAGAATATATAAACCTGTCATGTATATTCACTCAAAATATCTGGAATTTAAAGTATTAAATATTTGCACAAACTTGACCCATGGAAAAAGCATGGCCAAGAAGTATTGACAAAATAGATTGCTGAATAGCAAATAAATACAGAAAAGATGTAGTCTGTTTTACAAATCATTCATGAGTGAAAAAAGTGGCAATTTTTTTTTTGTTGTGAATTGTTTCCTAGAATCCAATTAGAGTGGCTTATGATATTTGATGATTATTTAAAAGGCCAGAATACAGTGCTCTAGAGGTTAGGCTTTTCATAAGCACAGTGGCTCATGTCCCAAAAGCTCTAAAACACTCAGTCTACCTCTCAGACCTTCCAAAATGTGAATGCAGATGCAGCCAAACTGCTTTCAACAGAGCTAGAGATTTCAGCAAAGTGCATCATACTGATGGAGTACATTCTTCCTGGTGCTGTGCATGTCAGCTGTTATGTGTAGTTTGAACACAACATAGGTTTCAGTGCGGGTGGTCAAATGAGTGTTCATACTGATCAGAGACAGTCTTCTGGTTATTAGGAATGACAACTTTTCTCAGCAAGATACAGACAAAAGTGAATTAGGTTCATGTCATATGGCACCTAGAAGATAAGAGGAAAGTGAAGAAGTTGAAATAATTTACAGGTCTGGGAAGCAAGGAGGAGTGTATCAAAAGCATGTCCTCTGTCATTCTTTTCCTTTCTTTTAGATGGTGGTAATAACATGAATTAAGGATTAGGAGTTAAAGAATTTTTCCACATCTCTATTTCAGTATTAAGATTTAGTAATAAATCACTACTACCTTCTGCTCCATGCTGTTCGTTTCTTTATCTCTAACAGATATTTAAGAATAACTGCAATTTCATGGGAGAATCTGAAATGTTCCATGTCATAAGAAATGTTTCTTTAAAAATATAGTTTATTTTCTGGTTTTGGTTTGTTGTTTTTTGTTTGGTTTTGTTTTTTTTTTTTCTGTACTGCTCACAGCTGACCCATCCTTGGGCATTCATCAGAGCATCTTGGCTACAGAGATGACTTTTTTTCCCCTTTGTTGCATTCCTGTCATTCTCAGCCCTGAAGAATATTAAAAGATCAGGAAAACCACTAACAGAACATCAACTTCAGCAAATAAGCAAAAGAATGACAAATGCCTTATGACAACTAAGATCTTCTCTTTTTAAGAACGCAGTAGCTATACTTCAGGCATAACGACTTGGCATGAAATTCAGGATTTGGAAATCGACTGAAAACAGGGTAGTTTTTTTGTTTCAAAAAAATAACTCAAGAAAAAAAGAAATGTTATTTGCACAGGGTTTTAAAGGCTTGCTTTGTTCTTTTTGTCCTCTATAACATATAAAGGAGAAAAAAAAAAAAGTATTGTTTTGTTAATCAATTCTAGATTAAAACCTAGTAAACATACCACATCTTTTTCTCACTGATACCTACCAAACTGTTCATGTGAATCACTTTAATAACAGAATGTGGACTATGGTGAATATGCAGAGTGTTAGGATGTGACAGTCAGAGGTGCTGTCAGGTGGCATGGAAACAAAACATCCTTAAGAGTAAAGCTTTCAAAATTACATAACTATTTCTATTAGTTGAATTCTGGAAGACAAGAAATATTTTTTTTTCATGTATGTATATGGTGGGAAACATGCATTCATGTATTCATGATCAGACTTTGAAAACTCATTACATGAAGAATAATAAAACAGACATTTATCCTGATGTCTGTGTGATTGTACAGCTGACTTCAACCTTCATTTTATAATGGTAATAATACATTCATTCCTCCAAAAGCATTACTGATTAATTAAAAGCTTTTCCTTAATAGCACATTACCTTAAGAGTGGAATGTAGGAAAAAGTAAGATGACTCCATTCTACCAAGCTATGGGCTCCAACTTTCTCAGCATTTCATTTATTCATGTTAATCATATAAAAATCAGCTGTTTGCATTAATGCAACATTCACATTTAAAGAATAAAGGTCATTGCCAGATATATGCTCCGTGTGTATTGGAGAATGTGAAGAAAATAAAGACCAAACACAGTCTCTGGTGATCTATGAACAGGTTTTAGGAGCATAAGGGCAATTGTATATACACAGTTCTTGTAGCACATAAAAAACTGTTAGGAAAGTGACCAAATTGTCTTCTCTACTTAATACTAAGAGCAAACAGTGGAAAGATTACTAAACCAGTACCTTAGCAGTTCTACAGCACTACTTATGAGAAAGTTAGACTGCTTGTATAGAAAAAAAAGAAAAAAAAGAAAAAAAAAGGTAAAATGGCAACAATTACGATATTATTTAAGCTCAGACTCTTAACCCAACTGAACACTCTGAAATTATTATCTGAATAAATATCTCACATGTTATGTATAACAATACACTTTTTAAATATTATCTGCATGTATTTTCTGCTCTGCTTGATTTCTTCACAGGAAGTCATCAAAGGCTGACTGAAAGTACAGTCTGTTTGCAGCAAGTTACTAATTTGGTTCACAATGTAGAAATGGCTCAGATTTTTCCCCTGCACAGTTTAGATGGCAGAACACAGAGAACAAATTGCTGCTGAAAGGTAGCAGAACATTCACGGATGGCAGCACTGTTGACCCAACTTTGAACCACAAATCTAAGGAAAAAGTTACAATGCTAGCAGTTACTTAGAGAATTTCTGTTTAGTTCTGGATGAATCACTGAGTCTAAAAGCAGACATAGAAAAAAAATCATGCTTTTTACTTAGGAATATAAATGTATCCTTTCTGTACAAAAAAAAATCCATGGTATTTTAACTATTGGACGAACTAAACAGGTAAATTGGACAAGTACATGAATTGCATATCTATTTTCAATATAATATGAAAAATTAGCAAGATATCAAGCATGTTTGATAACTATTACAAAGCTTGAGGAAATTTAAAGATCGTATTCATCTATGTCATGTTACTGATTTTTTTTACATTAGGCTGACATTAGAGTGAGTTGATGCAATGTGTGAGTGTGTCTATGTGTGCAGGAGATTTTATCTGAAAATTTAGTAACTGCAGGATAATACGAGTTAGTAGGGTGGACATTTAAAGTGGAAAAAATAAATTTTAGACTGAATAAAACTTCAGCACTTAATAAGGTATAAGTACATTTATGGGGGAAAAAAACCAGCATTTTTTATTATTTACAATAATTTATTTGCATTGTAAAAATTCCTGTAGATTGGATTTTGTTAAAACATTTAGTGACCTCAGAGCTGAAAAACACAAATATGTGATCCATGTTACAGACAGGTTGCATTCTGGATAGTGTAGCTTGGACAAAAATGAAAGCAGGAACTGTAATTTGAATACTGTATCAAATTGTATGCAAGTATTATATACTACTGTATATATTTATAGCTTCAAAGCAGTCTGTATGTTTTAATGACTGTTCTCTCCCTGTGCATTTTATCTTTACAGAACACTGCGGTCTTTTTAAAAGACTATTCTACCAGAACAGACTTTAAAAAAAAAATAGCGAGACATACTTCATAACAACAGGCTGGGAGCCAATTATATGAAGGTTTTTATACTTTTAGTCAATTAGGCTAATTTGTGTGAAATATATCTGATTGTTTTCTAGGAACAACGTGTGTCCCCAAGGAAAATTAGTGACAGAAATTTTGGTATTAAAGAAGATTTAGAAAGCAGATTGGGAAAAAAAAAAAAAGAAACAATCCCAAGGAAGCTTTCAAAAACCTCAGGAAATAAAGATATAAAGAGAAGGAATGTTATCAACCGTACACTCTGATTCTTGTGTATTGACCATGGTTACTAGTTTGTCAATCCCAAATACAAAGTAACTGAGAAACCTAACTAAAAGACATGTTCGTGACTATCTGATTTCTTACAGATAGTACAAAAAGGGCAGTGATCAATGGCATTTAACAGGAAATTAGTAACTGTAGGGAGTGAACAAAGGTTATGTGCATTTTGTTGGACTCAACACAAAAATGGCAGTTGACTACAGTGAACTTTGACTAGGTTAATGGCATCTTCAACTGAAACTTCTGTGTGGGAAGGTTGCTTTCAGAAACAGCATAAAATGTCTGCCAGCATCATCACCACTCACCAGCCATGGGATGTTGGCAGATGAAGTGAATCTTAAAGTTGTTCAGATTCTTGTTGTATGGGCAAAAAGAAAGAAATTTCTGACTGTCTGCCCCACTTATATGTCCATTATGGAAAACAGCCAAACAATACTCCTGCAGCCATCAGATCGAATAGAAAGAAGTATAAAACAACAAAAGTTTAAACACAATATAACCCTAACCCTATTATTATTATAATGATTATATTCATCACATATTCATATTATAATAAATTACTATGTTCAGAGTTTTATTTCATTTTCATATTTGTGGGGGCTGAAATAGCAAAATGAAGCAGTAAGATTGCTGGGTAACCAAAGAATAAAGACATGGTATACAGAAGTAAAGTTTAAGTATTCCTGAGGCAATGCCTAAATAAAGCATTAAATTGGTTAAAGATATGAATAGTATGGGCAATACTGAGAACTTCAATCACTAAACTGAGAAAACACTGAACTAATTCTGAGATGGAATTTCAGAAGCTGATGACAGTAATAGTCTTTGTCTTTTATATCTGAATTCTGTCAAAGTTTATTTCCCCTTTGTTGATCTTTCACAGTGTAAGCTGGTAAATTGTCTTCAGTGCTGTTATTCCATTTTTTCCTGAACCAGTGAAAGGAACAGTGGAAATGATCTGCCAAAAGGTACTTGGCTTCTCTCTCTTTGGCTCCTCATTAGGTTTCCTTTCTGTGCCATTTTCCTTTGCTGGTTGAAGTCAGTTTTAATACTTAATTTTTAAGAAACCCTCCTTGAAAGACATTAGAGCAGAAAAATAGTTGTCACTGCTCTTGAGGCCGTAAGACCACACAGCCTTTATATGATATCAAGGTCATACATTTTAGAGAAAGTAGAAGAGAAGTGATGTTCATGAAAAATGTGCTTCAGAGTACCCATTTTAAGGTTTATCATTCACCCCAGGGAGAATATTTTCATTTGCCACCTCTTTATAGTCAAATTCTTTGAACACATCCTTCTTTACATCTACCTTCTTTTCATAATAAAAAAACAACCAAACAAACTGAAAGGGGTTTTGGGAGTAGTGCAGATGAAAGCAAATAATTTTTACATTTGCATTATTTCATAACAATTTCAAAATAATTTAATAACATACTTTTACCTACAGATTTGGTTTATTGTCTGCCAGACTCCCGAGCTAATTTTGAAGTCTTAAAAACCTAGACATTTGCGATCAAGTTACTTCATGCATTGTGGACTGCTTATTTCCCTCACTTATTCTATTCATGCAGTCAGCAACATTGCACCGATAAGAAAATCTTGGTGGAAGTAAGATGGATTTATGTGGCATAGGTGTCTCAAAACCTTGAAAAGAGAAAACAGAGATTGAGAATAATATTCATAGGAATAAATTGGCATCTGCTGCTGCAGAGCTGGTAGATATCTCCCCTTTATTTCTGACACTTGACTAGACCTTGAAATAAAAAATAATGAGCACCTTTTCAGTTAAATGTTTGAAGGAGAATTTAAAGAGGAAGTTAGACCTGTGAATGTGAGACTGACTAGAACAACCAAACTGAAAAGGAAAGAAACCCCTCAAACACAAAACTGGGAAAAACAGAATATAGGAGGGGTAATAATATTTCTCTATAAACACCATGTATACACTTTCTCTGCACTCCCTTAGAGAAAAAAAATTGGAATATTTTCCAGTGACAGAACAAAGAGGAGGTATTGACAGCAGAAGAATGAGAGAAAACCATATTAGGAGACAGAAACATTCCCTTCCAGACTGGCACACAGCACTGGCAGTGCTTTTTTTGATCAGCAGAAGGTGTTAGTGAAGCCTAAAAGCGATGTGTGATGGAAGTTTAGAAAAAACAGTGCTCTGTCATTTGTGTTGAATATGCAACTACTACCTAGCTAATCTTCATCACTGTCCTCTTGCAAAACACGTGAATGTATGGATTTTTTCTGTATTTATGAAGCTGTATATTATGCCACCATGATACAGTGGCTGCTGCCAAAGGGACTTGATTAGGATCCGAAATACTCCTGTGCATGGTTCAGTGTTTTGTTTCTGAGTAAAGGTAACTGCTTTACCTATGCACTAAAAGCATAGTCAGAAAAAGAATTTCAGAGTTAGTAACTGTTAATACATCCAACCAAGTATACTTGCATGAGCTTACCAGAGTAGTCCGCTGGCAACGGATCAGTACACAGTGCTCTGTACACGTGCACAGATACTGCACCTGTTGCTGGTTCCTGTATGCAAAGGGCTTTGGGAAAACAAGCCTTTTTTTTTTTCCCAAGCTCCTCAGTAGTACCTTCTGTTGTATGAAAATAAATATTTATTTTACTGTTATCAGACCAAGTGTGAGGTGGTGTGATGTTGTAGCATACTGCACATCCCACACTAAATAAGATCTTAAAAGGAGCTAGTATGTGAAAAGGAGTGAGCCTTTATTAATGACTAGGAACTTAGTGATTTCATCTCATGGACTGTATTCTCCTTCTCTCTTAACCTTGGGAACAGAAACATTTCTATTCAGAAATACTCATTTCTTATGACCCACTTTTTGCTCAATAATGTTGACTATTTCAGCATCAGTACTGCTAGTCGTCAGGCTACCTTCCTGCTGCCCATTAGTCATCTGAATTTTCTCTTTGCTGTTTTTTTGATAAACAATCATAGTTTGCTTCTACATACGAACTTGTCCTTAATATGCTTAAGGACTGTAGGAAATGTCATTTGGTTATAAATATCTGTCTCTTAATTTTTGTTCATTCTGCTCAGTGTTCCCTGCTGTCTTTGGCAAAAGTTGTTAACTATTCCCAGCGCTACACTGACATTGTCAATGATGCTAACACAAAACACCAACAAGGAAGTAAAAAGAACATGATTCTCCTTCTGTTTTAATTTAGCTGGAAATCAGGGAGGTAGTAGCAGGGTGGGAAATCAATGAATGCCGAATGAAAGAAGATGATGTGGCTCAGGGGGCAAATATTTTGCAGTTTAATTGTAGGCATTAGGATTGAAGAGATTAAAACTGTTAGGTACAGAAGAACTGAAATCACTGGGAGTTAAGGGCAATCAGCACCTTCCTGAGCTATTCACCACTTCTTAAAATCAGACCACAAAACAGGTCTGATTGATTTAGTCTAATATGTCACAATCCAGGAGAAGGCATCTCTGCCAATACAGCATCATATATTGAAGTAACTGTATTTGCACCCTCAGCATGTTACGGAGGAGTATACTACTAATAATTTACACTTCTCAGTAATTATATATTGAATTTTTATCTTGTTGCTTTCTATGATATTTTCATTTTCAAAGTGTAACATCTTTCTTCTTTAATCCCTCTGATGGTCAGCATTTTAGATTTATTTAAGATCTTCTTTGAACAGAGAAAAAGCTAAAGATGGATGACAGCCAACATACAAATCTAAAATGTCATCGTCATTTCAGACAAATATTTTGAGAAACCATTTGGCTCATCTTTTTTCTAATCAAGCAGTAAACAATACTCATGACATTTATAAATTTTTACTTTTCAAGTTCTTCAAAACTGAATTATGAAGTTTTAAATTACAACAAAATTGAGACCGATTCAGCCATCTTTGAGCTTACAGAGGTCTTTCAGCCAAATCTGTGCTTCTACAGTTTAGAAATGGAAAAATGTTATTTTTTTAAGGGGTTTTGTGTTGTTTTAGTTAGTTAGTTAGTTTGCTTTTATGAGGACTTCAAAATCACTTGCTTGAGCTTGCATTTAGATTTCCCTGGCTCGTCTCCACCAAATACCATTGGCATCCTTCTCCAAGTGATAAAGGAGTCAATGAACAGAGGTGCTATGCTAGACCTTGTTCTTGCCAACAAGGAGGAGCTGGTGGGAAATGGGAAGCTCAAGGGCAGCTTTGGCTGCAGTAACCATGAAATGGTAGAACTTGAGATCTTCAGGGCAGTGAGGAGAGTGCACAGCAAGCTCACTATCCTAGACTTCAGGAGAGCAGACTGGCCTCTTCAGAGATATGCTTGGTAGATTACCATGAGATAAAGCTCTCGAAGTAAGAAGGGCCCAAGAAAGTTGATTATTTTTCAAGGATTGCTTCCTGCAATCTCAGGAGTGATTCATCTCAACAAAGAGGAAGTCAGACAAAAATGCCAGGAGGCCTGTGTGGATGAACAAGGAGCTCCTGGACAAACTCCAACACAAAAATGAAACCTAGAAAGGTTGGAAGCAAGGATAAATAGCCTGTGAGGAGTACAGAGGAATTGTCCAAGCAGTCAGAGATCAGGTTAGGAAAGACAAAAATCTGATAGACTTAAATCTGGCCAGGGATGTCAAGGGCAACCAGAAAAGCTTTTATAGATATGCCAATAATAAAAGGAAGACTAGGGAATATGTGAGCCCTCTCCAGAAGGAAACAGAAGACCTGGTTATCCACAATATGGAGAAGGCTGAGGTACTCAATGAACTTTTTGCCTCATTGGCAAGTGCTCCAGCCACACCACCCAAGTAACAGAAGGCAATGGCAGAAATAAGGAAAATGAAGACAAGGGGCTCTTTATCAAGGTGTGTAGTGATAGGACAAGGGATAATGGTTTTAAACTAAAGAGGGCAGATTTAGGTTAAATGTCAGAAAGAAATTCTTCATTGTGAGGGTATTGAGGCACTGGAACATGTTAGCAAGAGAAGTTGTGGATGCTCCCTCCCTGAAAGGGCTCAAGGCCAAGTGGGATGGGACTTTGAGCAAGCTGGTCTAGTGACAGGTGTCCATGCTCGTGGGAGGAGGGTTGGAACTGGATGATCTTTAAGGTCCCTTCCAAGACAAACCAGGTAACCAATGGTTCTATGATTCAAATAAATAATAATATAATAATAACTTAAAAAAAAA
>WUAM01000107.1:31345812-31360240 GCA_024336885.1 Actenoides hombroni | reverse complement strand
GAAAGGAAAGGAAAGGAAAGGAAAGGAAAGGAAAGGAAAGGAAAGGAAAGGAAAGGAAAGGAAAGGAAAGGGAAAAAGTGCTGCTGCTATGTTTCCATTTGATTTTTTAATGAGTTGATTTCTTGAAGATCTGTGAGACCCTGTCTTGCTTGAAAGTTTATCAGTGGCAGTAACACTAGCGTGTGACCACAGACATGAGTAAATTCTATTTTCTTCATATTTTCATTTCTCTCAGTCTTCTCAGCTGTCTAAAGGAAAGTTAAAAGGCCACCTTCACTTCTCATATTCCTTCCCCAGCCTGATGCAAAAAGGACATGTTTTAGTCCAAAATACTGTTGATACCAAGTTTTGTTTTGAATGAGACTCTTATGAGTAGTTAGCATTCCAACGGGTCCACTGCTTTATTACAGTTTCATTCAATGTACACTTGCTGCCACTTTTGTGGGACTCAACATAGCTTCAGGAACCAATGCAGTAAGACCTCAGCTTGAAGTAAGACATTATTAATTGCACATTAATTAAGTTATTTAAGGCACTACTTTGTAATACTGATGCCAGACTGAGCTGTCTGTTCTGGTACTTTTGAGAGAAAAAAATGAAGAATTTTGTAACAAATTTAAAGAGAGATTCTAAACAAAGAATGTTAGCATGAAGTTTTAAACTGCTATTTTTGGATTATAATTTAGATGGAATGCAGTTTTATATTAACTCTAGTTTATAATCTTATTGCACTGCAAGTGTATGTTGTTGTAAAGCAGTACTGTCAGTATATATCTCAAACAAACTTTTGATATATTTGTCTGGAATTACTCATGGCTTTGGTTCACATGAAACTGTGCAGGATCACCTAGGTACTCCTGTGTGTTAAGAGATTTCAGTAAAACATGGAATTTTCACAGATTTTAGAGCATTTGCAAGAACTTCAGTAAAATAGTGAATTGATATGTTTTATTGTTCTAAGTATTTCTGTAAGTAAGTAGAGTTTATTTGAATCTAATTCAGAAAGGCTTTGCTGGCAATTATTTTTGGAGGGGTTATAGTTAAGCAAGCTACAGAAGATGAACATTCTCTTAATTACTAGAAACCATCAGGCTCAGTGAGACATTATCATATACAATAGGCCCTGATCTAAAATCTCCATGAGACTTCCATTAATTTGAAATCTCATGGAGTAGTCTATTAATTTAGGTAGGAATTCAGATCCAAACCTATGGTTAGATTTCTATGGGAGTCTAGACTAATATATAAAATCTTTCCTTTGTTGTAAGCAAATATCCTGTGAGTCAGTCTCACCACTGGAATCAGTTTTGAGGAGGAAAATATGCTTACAATGAATTTATTCAGCAGAAACTAATTGTATACCCTTTAAAATATTTAACAATGGTAGCTTTTTAGCTTTGTTCCGAAAATATTTCTACTACCAGAACAGGGTGGGGTTTTTTCAATAAATGGTTATTACTTTTAATCTACTTTTATAGCAACCCTCCTTGTAAAAGAACATGAGTAGGTAGCTCTTTGAGAATTTAAACAAAAACATGAGGTACTATCTATCAGGGAATAATTGTCCCAAGGAAATCAGTGAATGGTTTGTTAATAATCTTATTGGGTCTAGGATTTCACTTCTACACATTTTTTGACATCCAAATCTGTAAGTATAAAAATAAAAAGTGTCAATTTTTGTCAGAAAAAAACCAAATTCCAGTCATTATCTTGAAGTATATAGTCTAATTTCAAGAAATTAAAATATATAATTATATTATTTGCAACAATATATGAACATATATCTGATTACTGACCTTTCTAAATACATTATAAAGGATTTTCAATCTTAAATTTAAAACATTAGCAAATCTGAGGCAGAAATGTTTGTCTGATTTTAAAGGTGCTATCTTAAAAGAAAACTGAAACTAAGATTTATGAGCATTTTGATTTAATAATTTCTACTAATACACAGGAGATACTTGGAAAATTTTAATCTGTTTTGGTTTTGGTTTTTTTAAGTGTTTCTTTTCATTTTTTTCTTCTAATAAAAATGGATAATGCTGTATTTCACTCTTTGTTTTCACTGGTATAAACTTTTAAGTCTCAGATGCATAGTCATTGCACATTCTGGGAAATAAATTAACCACATACTAACAAAGAATCTCAACATACTAAAGTAAACCTTTTAAATTTGTGTGATTTCATTTTCTTGTCAATTCTTAATGCCATTATTCAGTTACTTTTTCTGTTGTTTATTCATACAAACCATATATTATTTAAATAGGGAAAAAAAAACAAAACCAACATATAAAGAAGGAAACCAAAACCATAAAAGATTGAAGTGGAAATAGGCAAAGAAATAGAACTTTCAAGCTTCTTTGTTTTTCATGCCACTGAGATGTAATTCCACCCCTCATTTGTCTGTTTCTGTTTGAGTCACCCTTAAGATCACTGTCTTGTAGAACAGCCTTGAAAAGCATCTCTTTAAGAAAAAAAACCTGCTTGTAGGCACACTACGTATTAGATTGCTTTCCATTTCCATTATTCTGTATTGTAAAGGACATATGGATGAAAATATGATTTCTTTGTTTCTGAAAAATTAATATGCTCTAGCTGCTTTTTCGTACCTGAAATAATGATCCTTCCTTTGTGACATCACTCTTCATTGTTGTCATATGATTGGTGCCACAATTTGAGATTCTGACTTCAGGTGGGAATAAACAGTAGAAACAGAAGTTAGAGAACAAAACAATTTCTGTTTTCAGCATCTTAGAATATTGTCATTAAAAATATATAGAGAGAAGATTTTGAGCTGAACCAGGAAAACCTTGAAAAATTGCATAAAATCCCTAGTGCATCCTTAACGTACATCTGTAATGTAAATCTATGAAGAAATTCAGTGACTATTCATGAAATAGTGTTCCAAATCTAATGCTCCTTATGCTACTTTACCTCTTCAGCATTTATTACTTTAGGCATCCCATAGAAAATTCAGTGCTAAGGAACACTTCTGGAGTGATTTGTAACCTCCAGTGTAATACACAGAAAACTAATACACACATAATACTCGCAGCTTCTTCACAATTAATCACTAAAACCATCATCTTTTACTACTGTCAGGTTTGAGATGTTACCTCTACGCTGCTGTTAATCAATAGGACATAACAAACAATGACTTGTTCAGGCACATACAGTAGGGTAGTGTAAGGGAAAGGGTGAGAAGAAATCATTCAGTTGTAGAAAATTATCCAGTAAAACAAGATGGACTGAAATCCAACTTTTGTTAACCTTGAGTGTCATTTTATGAAGTTTGCTTTGTATGCTTCAGCATATTATTATTTAAAGTTTATAACAATTTTCAAGCCTTAATGCTTTAAGTATTAACAAGTATATGTATTTATATGTATAACACCTCTTGATAATGCATGTATCTTTATATTTTAAAAATTCATGTTAAGTAAAAATATATGTAATATACGTAAGTTGTAAATGAATAATTACTTAGATATAAATATTTATAAGCATCTTGACATATTGAATGCTTCTTGGTTGTTCATGTAATTTTCTTTAAATAAGAACTTTCTTCACGGTATGCTAGAATAGTTCAGTTATGTTTAGTCCATTAAGAATGGGAATCTTTCCATTGAATAGTCTTTGGTTCTTCAAGAACAAGTATAATTTGAAAAATATTCTTATACCTAACTTTATAAATGCTCTAGAAACTTGAATAATTTAAATAATGTGGATTGTGAGAACAATAGGAGAAAATTGGAAACTCTCAGAGAAAAACTGATAAGAGTTTATATTTCCCACTGGAAAGGCTTGTTTAGACTCTACAGAAGGATTGATTCATTTTGAAACAAGTAAACAAACAAAAAAACAAACAACCAAAGAAACAGAAAATCAAAATATATGAATGTAACACAACTATGAAAGAGACATTTTCTTGTTACCATGAGTAGAAGTATATCATGAAGCCTCCTTTCTAGATAATATAGTACCCAAGCCATTAATGGTCATCAAACAATAAATATATTAACAGAGGAGGACAATGTTATTTATTCCATAAACACATTTTAGTAGGAGGGGTGTTTTTATCAAGAATTAGCAGTTGGAGCAGTAAAGATCAGAGACAATAAAAGATCAGACACAATAAAGGATCAAAGACAATAAAGCAAAGCAGAAGGTCTTCCTAAAGCCATATGATCATTGAACCGATGTATTTTCACATGTAAACAGAAGTTTTACAGAATAACAGTGAATAAACATGGACTTCTTATAAACTAAAAAAAACCAACACAAAAATCTGTCTTATTTATTTCTTTTCATCTCTGTCAACTGTATTGTAAAGGGGGAAATAAAAATAAATCTCAATTTTTAGGAGTAAATACTAAAGCAACAAGAACGTTACAGAAATTCACATCTCATTGAGACTCTGAATTACTTTTCCAACACTAAATACTGGTAAGATGGAATTATGGTAAGTATGGTAAGAAGGAAGGACATTGCATTAAAAGAAAAAAAAAAAGACAATCAAATAATATTCAAAATAGTCACATCATAAAACCCAAGCATGCAGTATGTTTTCTCAAGCTGCTTTGTCTCCATAGGGGTGGTGGGGAAATAAATAAAAAAAAAAGGGGCTTACTTTCAACTTTTACCTTTCTTGCTGCTTTTTATGGTCTGTTTTTAAACAAGGAACAAGTCAGTACTAAGATGAAGCTGTATTCAGAATTAAGTTCACATGTATCCACAAAAGTAGGTATGGTCATTTTCCAACCCTGTTTAAGAATACAAGACATAGTCATACAATAATTTCAGGTGTTAATTGCTGTGTTTCATTCACAGGGTATGGATGCAATTTGTCAAGACACCACTAATAATGGTGACAATTTAGTCTATGATCCTCTATGGAGAACTGAAACAATAATCTTTCAAATATCTTTCCATGAAGCAAGGGAAAAGAAAAATACGAATTTCTCAGAAATTACTGTTCTCTATTCTACAAGCTATGCCTGAAAATAAAGTCCTTTGCACCTGATGGCATTTTAAGAAGGAGGATAGTAACACTGTTATACATACACACATCTTGATATTTTAGTTCTTTTGTAGAGCAACAATAATTAAAGTACTTCATCAGCTTTAAACTAAAGTTAAAACCAGATCATATTTCATGAGAGAACACCAAAAAGCTCTTTGGTGTTTTTTTCTAGCAGCCCAAGGCTGCTTGTGTTGTTCACTGCATCTTTGAACTACTAGCTCAGCATGTCATAGTACCACAGAGCAGTAATAAGGGTGGAAAGTGGTGGCAACAGCACTGATCGAAAATGAAGTAGATAATGCCAGATGAACAGCTTGAGGGGGATTTCTGGAAACAGAACCTTGGAAGTGAAGAAAAGGCCAAATCAATTTTGGCCAAATGGTTAGGCTTGTTTTAAACAGGTCACTACTATAGTTTAAGCTAATTAACTGTGACCTGAGATATAATCAGGTTTATGCTTACAGGGGGAGCTGTCTGGTTAAAGTGTCAGTGTGTGAGTTCTCTACATACCGACTCAGAGGCAAACCTCCTGACAGTGACTACCACTATCCTCCTTGCTTTCTCCACTGCCCAGAAAGTAAACCCACTGCATACTCAGAATTCATAGCCTCTCATGAAAAAACAAACAAACAAACAAACAAACAACAACAAATATGAGTCCCTGTTTTGTAAGAATTTATAGTTAAAGTTTAATATAATCTATTAGGATTAAAATTATAATTTATTAGGATTAAAGTGCCTTTACACAAATGCATGCAGCTTGGGCAATAAACAGGATGAATTAAGGGCCACTGTGCTGCTGGAAAGCCATGACATAGTGGCAATTACTGAAACTTGGTGGGATGATTCACATGACTGGAACATAGGCGTAGATGGTTATAAGCTGTTCAGGAAGGACAAGCAGGGTAGGAGGGGAGGAGGTGTCGATCTCTACATCAGAGACCACTGATTGTCCTATTGATTCCCTAATATACATCCAGAACCCTGCCAGATTCAGTCATCATCTGTAGTAGTTGAAATAGCTTAAAAGATTGGCAATGCCTTGTATGGGAGGGATACTTATGTGCCTGGCAGAATGAAATACATTTTTAGAACTCAAAAATTGTATGTATTATTGGTGTTTAGTTGTTACCCTTCAGAAAACAATTGTTACTTACTCAAAATTTGGGATTGTATGTCCTTATTCAAAAAGAAAGCTTTTCACTTTCTCCTTGCTTCTTGATCCTTGAGTGAGAATGAAGAATGAGGTACCTTAGACTATAACACTATTGTTAAATCAGTTAATGTATTAATTATGTGTGTACGTGTGTGTCTAAGCTTCTGGGTATCACAAACTGCTTCTTAAACACTGAGGCATTAAGTATCTGCTTTATGGATGTAGCTGAGCATAATTACTCCTGTTATATAGATCCTGCCTGATAATCAGTTCTGACCTTACTGTGGCTTCACTGATGTCACTGGTTTTTTCTCAATAATACTTATGACACTAATTTTACCTTTCATCACATAGGAGATTCATTAAAGAGGAACAAGGCAAGACTATTCTGTTTTCCAACAGAATTAGAGAAATAATATTGATAAAGAAAGGACAAAAAAATTGTTAGAGCATGGAACACTTATTTCAGGTTCTTTTTATTTAGGAAAGTATAAATGATAGCAACCGTTATTCAACATAATTAATTTACATAGAAGAAAAAAGATGGATAAGCTACCAAGTTAGTTAATTTAATGATTACACATTAAAAGATGGAAGGAAGTTACTTGAAATCAGCAATTTAATTTTACTTCATTGATTGTTCGTATTTTACAGACTTCAAATCATAGCAGGCATGTCATGGTTTTCATTGTTGCAAAGACAGCTTTAGATAAAAATAGGGAAAAAAACACAAAAAAGGAAATCTAATATTCAGCCAACTGGTTTGATATATGCAACTCTTAAGGACTTTGATAGAAATATATTTAGATAGTGGACTCTAATGTCCAATAGCAAACCACATATTGGACCATTTAGAATCTTTTACTTTTGCCAAACAATTTTCAGGCTTTTTGCAAAATCATTTGTTGCATTTTGTTCAAATAACTGGACTGTATTCCTGCCTACATCATCTAAAGAACCTGATGTTACTGAAATTCAAGCAGAATGCTTTCATAACATAATAATCTCTTTTTTTTACTTTTTTTTTTTTTTTTTTTTTTACCCTGGAATGTGAAATCTTCTTGATGATGATAGTAAACAGAGAGGAGTGACTGATACACGGGAAGGCTATGCTGACATCCAGTGAGTTCTAGACACACTGGAGAGCTGGGAGAGAGGGGAACCTCATGAAGTTCAACAAGAGGAAGTGTGGAGTCCTTGACCTGGGGAGGAGTAACACCATGCACCAATACAGGTTAGGGATAGACTTGCTGGATATCAGATTCGCAGAGAAGGACCTTGGATCTTTGACAATCTGCTTCCCCTGCCAGCCTCCAGTGCCAGCCAGAAGCTCGTCAGACCCAGCATCCCCAGGCAGGCACACTGCGGGCTTCCAGTGAGGGTCCAGCTCTGGTGGGCAGCTTAAGAGCTCTTTAGAGCTAAGCCTTTTCGAGTTAAGTAGCAATGGTTTCTCATTGGAGGGTTCCTGGAAGATACAGCCTTGGGAATCCGTGCTGCCTTTCATACTAAGCATCAACAGTGAAGGAGGCTGTATGAGTTGTATGTGCCACTCCTCCACAATCTGGGGACTGCTTTGCCATTTCATCAACAAGAAGTTTGCATCTTTGCCTGGCCAAGTTAATTTTCCAGACAGCCGTTGCCACGCAAGGAGAAAAGAAAGGCGCGAGCCCCCAGATGCCTCCAGTGGATCTTCAGAACCCTTCCTGGAGCCACACCGAGTGCGTTGGGCAATACGCTGGTGTACATCCCTGTCTTTCAAGCTACAGGAATGGGATGCTGTCTCACCTTCAGGACACCCAAGACCCAGAGCCACAATGGGATCTGAAGACTCTCTAGTCGTAGCCATTTGTAGAAAAGCAGAAATTGTGCTGTACAAAGGACACTGTGGACAAGACACTGTCAGCAAAAAGAAAACAAGTAACAACCTCTCAAAATGCCTTCTATTATTTGTACAGTCACAGAAGACCTTTCCACCATATAACAAGGACCTTTCTAAGGAAATAAAATTAAATAATAAAAAAACAAAAAAAACCCCAAAAACAGTGTGTGCTCTTCTCTGCTCCCCATGATGTGACTTTTCCCATTTGGATGCTTTCAGGTACCCGTTGTTTTGCTGTTAGCTGAGATTATACCGGGGGGGCGGCGTGAGGACCGCGGGGCCAGGTGAGGCCCCAGGTGGCCACGTGAGTTCCTCAGGTGGCCCCGAGCGTCCTCGTGGGTTCTTCAGGTGGCCCCAAGCGTCCTCCTGCGTTCTTCGAGCGTCCTCATGGGTTGCTCAGGTGTCCTCGGGGGTTCCTGAGGTGGCCCCAAGTGCTCCTCAGGTGGCCCCAGGTGGCCTCGTCGGTCCCTCAGGTGGCCCCCATCTGTTCCTCAGGTGGCCACATGGTTCCCTGAGGTGGCCCCGAGCGTCCCCCAAGGTCCCGCTGTCCCCTCCGCATCTCCCCAGGCTTCCGGGGCCTCGTCCCCGAGCCTCCTCCCGCCCGTCCCCAGCTGGTCCCCGTGTCCCCAACCCTCCCGGGGCCACCTCGGGGCAACGTCCCCAAGTTGTCCCCTCCCCGGGCAGGTGGGGGCGGGGGCCATCGGCTGCGAGCTGCTGAAGAACTTCGCCATGGTGGGCTTGGGCTGCGGCCCCGAGGGCTCCGTCACCGTCACCGACATGGACACCATCGAGAAGTCCAACCTCAACCGCCAGTTCCTCTTCCGGCCGTGGGACGTCACGGTGAGGGGGGCGGGGCTGCCGGGGGGAAGTCACAGAGGACATCGGAGCAGAGAAGGAAAGGGACCCTTGACACTGTCACCTTTGTGTGGGTGGGGCTCAGGATGCAGATTGGCCTTCCCCGTTGCTCCTGCCCCCCCTTATTGCCCCAAGCCGTGAGGCCTCCCTGTAAGGAGGGCTGTGGTCTCTGCTCCTTTGGCTTGCTGCCCAGCTACCCCTTTTGTCGGCCAATGACTACGACTGCCCTGTAAAGTGAGGGCAAGTCACCAGGCTGTCTATTTCTGGGGAAAGGGGAGCTTTTTGGAAGCCTGAGCCATGGGACCGCCCCGTAACTGGGGTCCTGGTCTCCGCACCGGTGGCATTATGCCATGCAACACATGAGGTTGGCATGGGCCCACCTCTCCAGCCTGTCAAGGTCCCTCTGGATGGCATCCCTTCCCTCCAGCGTGTCAGTGCCCCACACAGCTTGGTATCGTCGGCAAACTTGCTGAGGGTGCACTCAATGCCACTGCCCATGTCGCTGACAAAGATGTCCAGGTGCGCTCCAGAAAGCAGAGCACTCTCCATACCTGCTTTTCTCTGCTGGTGATGAGGTTGTGTTTTCACTCCTCTTTGTTCTCCTTGAACTTCACTGCCCTCCACATGTTGCCCCTTATTACAAATACTGCATCTCTCTCTGCCTCCCCAGAGGTGTCATTCTGCTCCAGATCATCCCTAATAAAAAGTCAAGCATATGATTTGTATTTTATAGTATGACCTCCTCTATATGTGATCTTATTTTGTATATACATCTTGTTTTGGTAAAACCTTAATCTTGAGAGAATTTTCTTCTCACCTGGCCAAAGTGTCGAAGTTTTGATGTGACCACTTATAACTCTTTATCCTGTAGCATTTTTTTTACCATTTTCCTTGCTCCTTACTTAACTGGCACTGTTTTGTCTTCATTCTTGTACCGATTCCATACTATGGTCCCAAAGATGTTGTGGGTAAGAAATCAGCTGTATCCATCTGAATTACAACATCACTTTCAAGTACAAGAAGTGAAGGTGTTTTGAGCCAGAAGCTGTGACTTTTTAAAGTTCTTTAATTCAATATGGTCAGTTCCATTTCTTCAGTGCATGGGTCATATCTTTTTGATGTGGGCATCCCTGGCATCCAATAAGGAGAATATTTCCTTTTGGTGAGTCAGAGAATTGTTTTTTTAATTGGAAACAGTTGGCAATGGGCTCTTTTTTATGTTACAAAATGCAGTTTTCTTAGCTTCTTGATGTTCAGTACGTTGCTTATCAAACACCTGAGAGTTACAGCTACAGTAAAAAATCTCTTCCCCTCTTAGCTTTATTTACTTCCAGTTATTCTTACCCTACTGCATCAATTTATTTTCAGACAAGTGTAACATTCACAGAAATCATTCTGTTCATCTCACTCTCAGCACAGCATTTCTAACTACTGTCCAAAGCTGCCATTACACATCACTTGCAGGTGATTTGTATCCCATTAGTATTACTCAGGTAATAAATGGACACACCCTGACCTGCTGTCTATGGGCAACACTCTCCCGCCTCTTACTCATGGGAATCTTATGAGTCAAGTTATATTTCTTGGTTGGCATTGTAACGTTCCACAAAAGGATCTCATCATAGTGGCATTTAAAAAAAATAAAATAAAATCAAAGCTCCCATTTAAGCACTATAGTACTCTTTTATAAATATCAATGGAAATACTGAACTCAGTTTTGAAGGCTTATTCTTTTCTCATACATTTTATGCACATTTTTTTTTCTTTGGTATACTGGGGGAAAAATTTAAAATCACAAAACTAGAGACTAAGACCTAGATATTGAATTTCCCTTATACCAGTATATATGATGTGAATCATATTTCTAATTAGCAAAAAAACCAACCCCATTGGGTAACATGAGTCTGGAACTGGCTTAGAACAGCTCTAATAAGGCTATTTTGAGTACAAGTTGTACTCTTGTATTGTTAACTCAACCAGCTTCTGTGTGAAATTATTAATACTTATATATATATACACAGAAAACAGAACTACGTCTGACAAAATGAGGATCATTGAAAGGAAATCAATTCCTTCTTAAAATCTTCTAGAAAAGCAGGAATCAAACAAATGTTATTTACTTTGGGAGAAGACAAGGTTTTATACAATGAATAATATTGAAGATGAACATATTCATGGTGGAATATTTATGTTAAATGTTGATGTCCTCCCTAATGGAGGACACCCTTCGTGCACTGGGACATTAAATGACTAGTAGTAGACAGAGAGTAGTGGTCAATAGCTCAATGTCCAGATGGCGACTGGTGACAAGTAGTATTCCTCAGGGGTCCATACTGGGACTAGTGCTGTTTAATATCTTCGTCAATGACATAAACAATGAGATTGAGTGCACCCTCAGCAGCTTTGCAGATGACACCAAGCTGTGTGGTGCGGTTGACATGCCTGAGGATGGGATGTCATCCAGAGGGACCTGGACAAGCTCAAGAAGTGGGCCTGTGTGAATCTCATGAAGTTTAAAAAGGCCAAGTGCACCTGCAACAGGGAAACCCCCAGTATCAATACTGTCTGGGAGATGATGAGATTGAGAGCTGCCCCATGCAGAAGTACTTGCAAGTACTGGTGAATGAAAAGATAAACATGAGCCAGTAATTTGTGCTCACAGACCAGAAGGCCCAACCATATCCTAGGCTGCCTCAAAAGAAGTGTGACCAACAGGTCAAGGGAGGTGATTCTGCCCCTCTACTCAGTTCTGGTGAGACCCCACCTGGAATACTGGGTCCAGCTCTCAAGTTCTCAGCACAAAAAGCACATGAACCTGTTGGAGCTGGTGCAGAGGAGGGCCAGAAAAATTATCAGAAGGGTGGAACACTTCTATAAAGAAGAGCTGAGACAGATGGAGTTGTTCAGCCTGGAGAAGAGAAGGCTCCAAGGAGACATTATTGCAGCTTTTCAGTACTTAAAGGGGGCTTATAAGAAAGGTGGGGGCAGACTTTTTAGCAGGGCCTGTTGTGGCAAGACTAGGTGTTGTGATTTAAAAATGAAAGAGGGTAGATTTAGATGAGATAAAAGGAAGTAATTTTTCATGATGTGGGTGGTGAAATACTTGATCAAGTTTCCTGGAGAGATGGTGGGTGCACCATCCCTGGAAATACTCCAGGTGAGGTTGCTCATGGCTCTGAGCAACCTGATCAAGTTGAAGAGGTTCCTTGCTCACTGCAAGGGGGTTGGATTAAATGACCTTTAAAGGTCCCTCCCAGCTCAAACCATTCTATGATTCTATGACTAAATGATGTAAGAAATAGCAAGAAAGATTATCTTATTAAGGTCATAGAATACCTATACTGTGAGGATGTGAATGTGAATAAAGCAAAGACTGTTAAGTCTTGCTATTGCTATACGATCTCTATGAACAATATCAACAATAGGCATTTCAGGAGCACTTGACCATAAAAATCTTATTGGAGCTATTCATTAGAGTAGGACCCAAACACAGTAGCACAAACATAAAACATCTAAATGGGCAAAATATTGAAAAAGTATGGCTCAGGTAAATTCAATTATTACTCCATCAAATTTCCTGAAAATGTTCAAGGGAAAGAAAACTGAAGGGAGGCACAGTCTGAGTTTATTGCTGTGGTTCCAGCAGCACAGCTGTAGTTCTGATTGAGTTGGCTTATCCATTTACAGCCCAAATATCTTAAGGTTGGTTATCCAAGGTTTTCTCTACTACAGCAGTTTGAAAATGAATATATTTGTATTAGTGAAACAGGCTACATAAAGTTAAACCTTTCTAAAACTACAGAACAGTAATATGCGAAAGGTGGAATGTGCTTTTAAATAAGGGGGAAATGCGATCTTTTTATTGGCGTCAGATGAAAACATGTTGTTTCAGAATACAGACATTTTTGTAGTAAGAAAGGAACCTTTAAATGTCTTAAAATGAAAAAAGAAAAATTACTATTGGTTATGCCTGGGCAAAGTTTCCCTGACAGTCTCTTGTCATAATCACAGTAATTGTGAATTTAAGTGCAGCTTATTTTTGGAACAATAATGGGATAAGAATGTGGGTATTTTAATGTATACAGAGAGATGCTGAAATAGATCCTTGTTTGTGATCCACATCAGTATTTTACTAGAAGAAAAACCAAACCAAACCAACCAAACAAACAAAAACTAAAACCAAACCCAAACCCAAACCCAAAACAAAACAAAACAAAAACCAATCAACTAAACCAAACCAAAAACCAAACACCAAAATAAACAGATCTTGTTCCACTATTTTTTAAATTGTATCTTTTAAGTGTGCTTATAGACCCATCATATGTATTTGGTATAAGTCAGTAGGGAAAAAAAAAGGTTCTTTTTTACAGTGGCTAGTTGTGCATCTGCTGATATTGGCTTGCTGTTGAAAAAACTGCCAAGGGAAACGAAGCATTCTGCTTACTCTTTATTAATACTTGCAATTGCTGCATACGGCATAAAGTTGCTAAGCCAGAGAGCTCAGGGAAAATGTAGTGCGCTAACAGCAAGCTCCAGAACAGAAACTCTGCCACAGTAATTCTTCAGCATAGACTTTAAGGAAGATTACATGTATTTTAAAGGAAACAACTAATTTTAGGATATATTAGCCTAGAAGGTAAAATGCAGATGAGTAGAAAGAGCTTGCAGGAGTCAATATACTTCATGCCGGAGATGAAGAGTCTTTCCCTAAATGAAGAACAAATACGAATTATTCACTTAACATGCCTCTTGGCAACAGCACAAAACCAATTAAGCATCAGTTCCATGGCTCTTATGTAGTGCTTGTGTGTGCTTCATCGAAAGAACAGACTTCTGTCCTCCCTATCTCCTTCCTGGAGAAGCCCTGCACCTCTGTATCCTCAGGGATAAGAGGTTATGAAACCCTAAAATCCCTTCTTAATCCTTTTGGAAGACCCAGAGATATTTCTTGCACAATGAGGAGTCTCCCTGGTGACTCCAGGGGACTGATTCTTCCCTCCCTTCTACCCTGCCCTGCTTGTCCTTTCCTGCTCCTCCCTTATCCCTCACTCTCCTCTTGCTGCTAGGAGACAGAACCTTCAGAGCTGTGTACAGAGGGAGTAGTGGGGCAGGTGATTACAAACCCCTAAAACCACTGGGTCTGGATATCCCTTTGCACTCCTGTTGGAAAGGAGATGAAGGAGGGAGGAGGGCCTGAAATGCCTCCTACCAAAATTCCAGGACTAGAGCCTGCTATTCCTGCCCTCAAGCTAGCTGAGACCAGGGCAGCTGTCTTGCCCTGGGAAAGCCCTAATAGCAATAATGTCCACACCAAGAAGTCATATCTCATGCTGGATTGGTGGTCTGAGGTCAATGGGATGGGGATTATCAAGGCCAAGTGATGGGTCCTACATCTGTGTTACGACAATCCCAGGCAATGCTACAGGCTTGGGGAGGAGTGGCTGGAAAGCTGCCTGGCAGAAAAGACCTGGGTGTGCTGGTGGACACTCAGCGGAACATGCGCCGGCAGTGTGCC
>WUAM01000107.1:31319200-31332075 GCA_024336885.1 Actenoides hombroni | reverse complement strand
ACTCTAAAAAATATCAACACTAATAATAAAAATTAGCTGGCTACATGTAGCAGTTGCATTGATAAGTAACTACAACTGAATGGGTAATAAAATACACATAGCACAGTTCCTAAAACAACATCTGCAGTGGATATAGTGTGCCAAAACTAACAATTTATCAATACACTTTGTAACAGAAAACTAGTTAAAAAAAAAAAAAATTTAAAAATGAAAAATAGCCTAACTTCCCATTGGAGGTTTATTTTTCCTTAAAGATGTTAAAGAAAACACTATTTCTCCTCAGCAAAGCTGGAAACAGGACAAGTATTGTGGTCTAAATGAGTAAGTGTTAAATTATTCAAGATACATAACTGTCTTTGAAAGTGAAAATTTAGCTAACCTTAAACCAACAGATTAACCAGATATAAAATAGTAATCTAGAGAAAGAAAATAATAGAATGTCTTTCAAAGGTAACTTCTTCAAATTAGCAATTTGTTTATGGGAATAAGATCTGTGAATGTCAGGAAGACCACTAGTTAGGAAAGATTTAGGTCAGTAGTAAATATTAATATTAAAATGAAAACCAAGAATATTTATGCTAAAGAGAAGAGAAGATGACCTGGAGCAGGCCCTAAGCCATCTCCTAGTGAAGGTTGATGTGCTATATACTACAAGCAAAGAGTCTGTAGTTATTTCTTAAAGGACTGCAAAGCCTTCTCAATAAAGTTGGACTTTATTATACTGTATTATATTGTGTTGTGCTGCTCAGGTTTGGCAATTTCTTTGATTCTACCATTAAGCATCTCTATTAAGACATGAGCGTGAATGCTTATCTCAGATCTGAGGCTTAAGATTCTGGCTGTCACCATAACTGGATTGCACCAGTCAGAGCTTCATTGTGATTCTCAGAAAGTTGGGAGAAATAATCTGGTGTTCCGTGCAGGTTCAGAACTGTGAATAACGGAAAAAACCTTATGTTCTCTTGCATGTCAAAAACTATAAAATAGAATCTCCCCCAAAATGGTAAATGTCTGACCTGCAGTTTTTCTCATGTTCTCATAACATTCTGGTTACTTGGGTCTGGTCTATTTGAATTGTTGATGGAATTTTCTTCTATTTCAGATGGAACAGTATTTATGCTGGAATTTTTACTACTGAAAGAGGATCTACAAAGAAGCCTTATTTGCCGCCCTTAGTTTATTCTGATGTAAAATGTATTGGCTAGAGATATTTTGAAATACTGTATCCTTTTATGTATCCTTTTATAACCAGATATGCAAGCACAGACTAAATATGTAACAAGAATGTTATAGTTTGACTGTTAAACCCTAGAAAAAAAATATGTTCAAGTTCTGCATAAAAAGCTCATATCTGCAAATGCAAATGTATTTTTAAATTACAAAATAGACAGGCATAGGCAGAAGAGTCTATGGCACATTAAATTATGGCCTGGCACTCACAGTTATGAAAGCTGCTTAGAAAAATTAGATAGCTTTTCTTGTAATGAATTTTTAGATGCTTGTCTAGTGTACACATGTCATCTGCCAGAGCTTTGGAAATTTGAATCTCTCTCTATCCCCTTTTCTCTCCACTTCAAAGCTAAACCAGACAGTCCCCTCCCAGCTCTTTGGACCTCTCACCAAGAATCAAAATCATCTTCTCCTCTTGACAGCTTTATGCATTACCTAGCTTAACTCTTGTCCATTGTAATTGGCACAAACTATAGGCTGAAATGACATGGACATTTGCTTTTCTGCTTATTAAATATCAACATAGCTTTCTTCACCAGTGCAGGCAGGACTGAATATTTGCAACATAGCAGTTAGAAGAGGAACAGGGAAATCTCTCTGACATGCAAATCTAAGAAACAGAGACACTATTTTTATAGCAGACCATGTCCCAGCCAAGGCACAATCCTGAGCAGAGTACCTGGGGGAAAGGGGTAGTTGCTGTGAATGGTGTTAGAACCTCAGGGTCAGGTTCTGCACTGCTTACAACACACAATTTTTCCTGGGGAAGGGAACATACTTGCTTTATGTTTAGATAGTTTCGCTCCTTGCAGCAGTAGAGCCCAGACCACATGCATGATTTAGTGCTGCACTCTGATATCTGCCTTCCTCCTTGTCTTGCCCTACAGTAGGTTTTCAGCATGTGATATGGCCCTGTGGCTCCATGATGTAGGAAACCATGTTGACTTTGCAGCACTGGGAATGACATCAAGAAGTTCGTAGTTAACTTTGGCACTAGGTGCCAAGCAAAACACTGCCCATGAGGACATGAAAGGCCCATGGACACTGGCCAAGCTGTGGGACTTTGCATGGAATTACTCTGAGTAGCTTAAACTTTTACACCTAGTGATAATTTTTTGAAAGAAGACAACTGCTTAATGCTGCTAGAAACATGGTTCAGCTTAAGAGACACCGTACATCAAGCTCACATCAGAAGAAGGACAGTATTTAAGACAAGAAATAATTGAGCTGAAATGCAGAAAAAGTGAACTGCAAGGGAAATCCCACCACAACCTTTCTAACTACAAGGGTAATCAAGCTCAGAAGTGACTTGCCTAAGATAATGAAGAGTTGTTCAGACAAAAGAAATGTTTTAGGTAAAGTTGATCCACACGGAGCCTTGAAATAAGCTATGTAATCTTTTTTCTAGTTTTGTAAGGTTGTTTGACCCGCAATATGTGTCCTCAGTGGGAGGCCTATCTCACTATGTGTAATACTGAAATAAGACAAACTCTATAAAGCTCCTAGTATGTTATTTGAATTCAGGACGTTTGCCATAGCCTTCCTTCCTATCCAGAAAATTGCAGCGTTTAAGAGGCTGCTTGGGAAGTGGGAAATAAGACTGTCTCATGGTCTTGTGAAACAGCCAATGAGTATTTTTAGCCTGCTTTCACAAAACCTGCCTCTTGCATGTGACTGCACCAAAGATAAATTGCTCTGGCAGTGTCCTTAATTGTCAACCTGTGAAAACAACTTGTGAATAAAGGGAAAAAACTAGTCCCGTGTATCCACAGGGATCTTGGTTTCTTTAAACATGACAGGATGCAGGATATCTTCTCAGAAGCTGGTAAGAGCGAGCAAATACAGAAGAGCAAAAGGATAACTGAGGAAAAACAGTCATGGAGATATTTGCTCTTACATTATAGATAACTTCAAACTGCAATAATGTCTGGGTCATAAGTATAAAGGTGCTTGGACTGACTGTTAAAAATTCTGCATGCTTTGTAATGCCTCATTGTTGCCTAAGGAGAAAAGGTCTTTATGCCACAGCAGTAGCAAAGAACCATTCCATAGAACCATGTCTGTTCTTTGCCACATAAATCTTTCTGAGATTTATTAAAATTTAAGATTACTGATATGTATTCATGCTACAAAAACAGTGCCTCTGGTTTGCTCATCAGGGAACTTAGCAGCTAGAAACATTCCTGTTTTTTTCCAGGTAATTTCTTGTATTCAACTTCTAAGCAAAGCAATCATTTTTTACCAATTATATGAAGCCAGGGAACTTTCTGACGGGGCAAAACATGGGGATTTTTTTGTTTTACAATGGAGATACAAGAGCCATATAACAGAATGTATGATGCCATACAAAAAGACACATATGTAGATAGAATTGCTCTATTCTAAAATTATTTTCGTAAGTACTTACATTTGCATTGCTATTTACATTGCAATCATTGATCAAAATTTTTTTGTAATATTTCTTCACTGATAACAATGACATTAAACCAACAATGAGTTCTGTGCATCCTGTTAAACACCTTTGTTTGATTATATCTGTATTCTAAAATGCCAGGTACTCAGGGCTGCATTGCATAAATGACTCCTCAGCTGGTGTTTGATACAAATAAGAAAAGGACCTCAGTGTTGTGGCATTCAGCTGTGTAGCCTCCTAATGTGAGACACCTGTGTGTATACAATGAGCTAGGCTGTGAACCCCCTGTTCAGAATTACTTGTGTCATGCTAATCCAGTGATCACTAAAAGGTTAACCAATGCTATCATCAGGTATTAGACTGTTTCCTGCCTAACTCCTTTCCAACTGCTTGCTGTCTTCTCTTACAGTAGTCAGATTTTAATTCCTTCATGCTGCATGGACATTTTTTTTTTGTCTCTCCAAATGAATGTAAACTACATTGATTCAGACTTTAATGTTTTACATCCATCTGCATGATACATGTATTTTACTTTGATATATCAACAACTATGGCTTCATCTCTGATCACAGGCCATGTGGGTTTTTCCTAAACAATACTTTTGTGTCACAAAGTGATCTAGTAGGGTTTCCCCTGCCTGGATAAACTCCAAAGATCTTTGTTAGATCGGACATATATAAAACAGCTGGATCTAAGCAGACTCAAGACATCACTTCTTTGGTAGCACTCACGCTTTCAAGAATCAGATCCTGCCAAGCCTCCCTTCCTGAAGTCCAGCCTTGATGGTAACACTGGTCCCTACCTCTCACTGATTATTATGGTGTATATGTACAGTCTGCCAGAATCCCAGTCTGGGACAATCCAAGCTTTGATACTGAGGGAACAGACTTCTTGTGTTTCCACAGGCATTAAAGAACACTCCATTGCTCTTAACACATAAAGCATAAGGGCAGACATAAAGATTAACATGCCTGTTGTACCCAGGTAGGCATTACTGCCCTATGTGATCAGATTCTTGCAGGCTAAGCTCTTCTCTTGAGCTATTAAAATGGTTATAATCTATATTAGCACACACCTTCATAGATTTTCAATTTTCTCTGTCCTCAGAGTCATTGCAAACTGCTCCTGCTCTTTCAAGAGGACTCTTCCATGGTTATAAGCACACAGACAGTGTAGATACCTGAAAAACTGTCTCTCCCTGAGAAGGAGCCATTTCACATTTTCCAAGATTGCTCCATTTAAATGTAGAGAGATCACAATTCAGTATTTCTACTTCTTACTCTGTGGCAACTGTCAGAATTAAAGACAGAGATAAACCCAAGAAGGTAAAAATAGGCCCTATAATAAAAATGGAGTTTGTTTATTCAGTGTAGTATGAGTGTAATTTGCTTATTCATTTCATAGTTCACTTATTCATTTACTAAGCATAGTTTGCTTATTCATGTAGTATTGGACAGACCTGCTTTGTGCACAGTCATTTCCAAAGCTGTTATATGACGGTGTTCTTACTTGGAAGTTTCCAAGTAGTATAATGAAAATAGATACATTATTGCCACTTCAATTAAAAGATATGCCAGAAACTATTTGACTACTTAAAAAAAATTTATGACTACTTCAATTTGGATACCAAACAGTGGCATTTTTCCAGGTAGCAGTATGATCAATGCTGAGCAACTCAGTTTTGTACTCAGTGAATTTATACACAGAAATCTATGATTACCTCTATTTAAAGGACAGACCAAAAAAAAAAGACTAAATGTAGGGGGAAAAGGGAAAGAAAATTCATGTTAATTTACTACAGGCCACGGGAAAGCCTTTAAAATCTAGTATGTGTGGGTGAGACGTTGAATTTGTCAACAAAATCAAAACACTCATAACTTTTAGAGGTGGCCAACGAAACAAGGAGTAGAGAGAAGTTGCAGAAGGAGGAAGCAGGCTGACAGACAGTGGAGCAAGAGAGTCTAATGACAAAGTAGTTGCCTGAAGAGGACGCAGAGTGCCCTGAGTTTGATGGTGTTCTCAAGGTTGAAAAGATTTTGGACAGGAAGCCAGTAGACAAAGCTGAGGAGGAGAGGAGTTATCATTCAAACACATAGACAATGGAGATTGAATCAAATGGGTGATTTATGTGGTCTGATGAAGGCAATGACTGCATTTTGGAGAATCCTTTACTAATCAAGGCAGCATGCATGAAGGCCTGAATGAGATGTTTGGCCATAAGGATGGAGATTATAAGGATTGTTCAGTGGAGATGTTGAGGACAAAGAAGTGGCAGGTTTTTGGAAATGAATTTGTCATTAGCAATACTAGGGAGAACGGTATCAGTGTGGAAACACAGAAAGCCAGATTGGAAGGCATCCAAAACAGATGAAAGAGAGAAAATTGTTGCATTTCATAGTATAATTAAGAATTTTAGAAATAACAGGAAGGAGAGAAATGAGCAAAAGATAGAAATAAGCAATGAAATGAGGGCTGATTTTTGAGCAGGGTAGAACCTGAAAATGAGAGTTTGAAAGACATTTGAATATGACAGTAGAAATAAAAGGAAGAAAGGCTAGACCACCTGGGAGACAGGTCAATGCTGAGCAACAAGCTAAGCAGAGAAGCACAAAAGAAAGAAGTAATTTAGTAAACCTCAGAAAGACTCATAAGCAGGAGTGGGAACTTGACAAAGAAACAGCCATTCCTCAGTATTTGCATTCAGAATAACATTTCTTATTCTCTTTGGCTGTGATCATATCTGTAAATTAAAGTGTGTCTGAAACCAATCTCCAGCCCTGGTCGCTTGCCGCACAGAGTCCGTGTCCATGTTATTAAGTTCGCTTACCTTCCAGAGAAGAACAGTTCTGTGTAAATCGTCTGTAGCTCCTCCTAATTCCTAAACTGTGGCTTGGGAATTGTTTGGGAAAGTTTTATTAGGCACAGGTTAAGTGTGTGTCGGGGACACTCTAGTAGTTTGACAGTTTGAATAATAGAGTTCCAAAACTGTTGAAGCTTTATGAAGATGCTTGTATAAATACACAAATTATACCAGGCAGTCCAGAGTTTCATGCTGAAGATGGCTATACATGTCTAATTGGGTAACCTGAGCAGGTAAGGCTGCACTGGGGAAGGGATCTGTAGCAAAAAAGGGCTGACAAAAAGCTCTTTTCAGGGCTTTTTTGAAGCTGGGAAAAGTGTTTTGCCTGTGCTGGGGGCTGGCAGCTTGTGGGCAGGCTATTAGAAGCCTCTGGGAGGACGGTGACTACTCACTGCCCACAGAGCTCAGGGCAAGCAGTGAGGGGGTGTCACCTGGGGGCATTTACCAGCTCAGTGAAAGAACAACAGTCTCCACCTGGCAGAAGAAGACCAAAACGGATGTGGGAACCCAGATCGAGCTCCCATGAAAGGATGTGATTGTGTAGGTCTCAAGCTACAGGGAATGCCACAGTGTCTCCCTGGTAACAGGGGGCTGTCTGCACTGTGAGCAGGTAGATGGTCTGCTCAGCCAAGCAGCACAGCTGCAAGGTCAGGTTGAAAAGCTTCAAGCCAAAGTAGAAAGGCTTAGGAGCATTAGGGAGGCTGAAATAGAGATAAACTGGTGGAGCCAGGCTCTGACCTCCCTGCAACAGAAATGGGAGCACCTGCCAGATAACACCCAGGATTGAGGGGCCCCTGTATTCTCCCTCTCTCAGGTGGAAGACAAAAACCTAAATGAAAGGGGTGAGTAGAGGCAAGTTTATGACTGTGGCAGAAGGTGACTGCTCTCTTTGCCCACCTCACCTCCCCAGGTGCCTCTGAGAAATAGATATCAGGTCCTCCCGGAAGACTGCCTGTCTAATAGGGATATACATGATAGGCAACCTGTTTCAGAGGTCTTACCACAATTGGATATGCCTTCCAGTATTAGAAGGGGTGTGGTTAGTAGGTCGAGAGAGGTTCTCCTCCCTCTCTACTCTGCCCTCATGAGGTTGCATCTGGAATATTGTGTCCAGTTCTGGGCCCCTCAGTTCAAGGACAGGGAATTGCTTGAGAGAGTCCAGTGCAGAGCCACAAAGATGATTAGGGGAGTGGAACATCTCCCTTATGATGAAAGGCTGAGGGAGCTGGGTCTCTTTAGCTTGGAGAAGAGGAGACTGAGGGGTGACCTCATTAATGTTTGTAAATACATAAAGGGCAAGTGTAAGGAGGATGGAGCCAGACTCTTCTCAGTGATGTCCCGTGATAGGACAAGGGGCAACAGGTGTAAGCTGGAGCATAAGAGGTTCCACAGAAACATCAGGAGAAACTTTTTCACTGTGAGGGTCATGGAGCTCTGCAACAGGTTGCTCAGAGGGGTTGTGGAGTCTACTTCTCTGGAGCCATTTAAAACCTGCCTGGGCATGTTCCTGCGTGACCTGCTCTAGGTGGTCCTGCTCTGGCAGCGGGGTTGGACTAGATGGTCTTTCAAGGTCCCTTCCAACCCTTAACATTCTGTGATTCTGTGGTGACTCCCAGAGAGCTAGCCTTGTCATCAGAGACTCACTGCTGTGCCTGGAGATGGCAACCAGTCACTTGATGGCAGCTCTGAACCCAGCAGAGTCTTCTGGCAACTCCCTCTGCCCCAAACAGAGCCACTCTAGGGTGGTGTGAGCTTTTGGTAACCACACTGGGCAGCTGGTGAATAGGGATGGGAAAATGCCCAGCTCACAAGCAGGACAAGGACCCACGGGGTGACAGATTCCACCCCTGTTGCTGGCCATCCAGAAGCTGGAGATAGGAGACTCACTCTCCATGCAAGTGAGCTGTCTGGCTGGAACACCTACCCTGCACTCTCCTGGCAGCTGCTACACTCTTGGCTGGCTTGGCCCAGTGTAGAATGTGACTTCAAGAGCCTTTCAAGTCATGCTGGCTGTGGGCCAGACCCTGCTACTTATGCACTGCTCCACAGGAAATATCTGTGAGGGCTGCTAAGAGCAGGCTCCAAGGACACCAACCATTGCTGGTTCTTCACAGTCCTAGGCTCAGGTACTGCTGGGGCCAGCCTTTGGGCAGACATGAGGCAAGGAGGTTTGGGGGGCTGAACTCTGCAATAGGACTGCTGGGCAGGGCCAAGAAGCCCCACTGGGTGCAGCCCTAGGGGTACCTAGCAGCTTGCTGGTGAGGGTACAAATCCTCATGCAAAAATCCTGCTCCAGGTGGCAACGTACAGAGGTGCCACAAGGTTCACTGGTCAAAGAGGTGCACCCCAGCACCCTGCCTGCATTTTCCTCAAGACCCCAGATTTCTGTCCTGTATCCTGTGGCAGAGGGAAGGGCACCAGCTCCCTGGGCAGTGTTTGCCAACACAGAATTTGGCAAGTGTGGAGCAATTCTGGGTGAGGTCCACAGGGCTTGGTGTCCTGTCAGAATCACATGAGGGTTGCTCCCGCTGCTGCGCTGGCTCAGTCGAGCTGCACGCCACTGGGCAAATCAAACATTAACTGGGCAGCTTGTTTGCAGGAGGCTGAAGCAGCACTTGAGGAAAGCTGCACTGTCATGCAAAGGGCATGCTCAGTGGTTTGGTTCTTGGGCTCTCCTTGCTGCTCTAAACAAGGGAATTCAGTATCAGGTGGCCTTGAAGAGCAGAGCTTGCTGGCAAGCCCATGGAGAAAGGTCAGGTGCTGGTGGCCTTGCCAAGTTGGCCTCCAAAGTACAGCAGCTCAGGTGCAGGAGAGAACCCTGAAGCCGAGATCCCCTGGGATTGCCCTCTCAGCTGGCAGGGAGACATGCTCTGCTGCTCAGTGAGCAACAAAATCCCAGCTCCCTCCAGGAATCATCACCCCTCATATTATAATCACTGTGGGTGTGTGGAGGAAGGCTAGGACACTTTCTCACCCAGCAACATCGTTTAGTGCTCTAACCACACCTCCCCACCATCCAGCAGATGTGTGGTGTGCATCACAGTCTCAGTACCGCTTAGAAAACAAAGCAAACTAGCGAAACAAAAATTGAGCTTGGGAATTCCTTTTGGGGCTGCTCCAGCAGGCTGGGAGCAACAGCCATGAGGGCATTTAGAAGTAATTCATCTATGGCTTCTGCCAGAGGCTACTGCCTTCTCAAGTCTGCTAGCACAATCACAGGTGCAATCTCATCCAAGACCACTTCCAGCAACATGATCCAGGTTTTAAAAATTGAAAAAAGGCATTTAAACCAAATAGGATTAAATTTCTGACACTGGAAAAATGCCTGGAAACACCAACAGGTCGCAGTAGGAAGGGGAACAGAGAAATAGGAGGGATACAAGCAGCTGTGAAGGCCAGAAGATGCTAACAGCTCTGGGTGCCCTCGCACCGACTCCAGATCACGGAGTGCTGCAACGGACAAGGGTCTGATTTTCAAGGGAGCACAGTCAGTTTTGCTGAGACACCATCTTCCCACCAGGAAAGGCTGATGCAGCCTTTCAGATGTGTTTGTGAAACCTGTCACCTCCAAGAGTCAGTAAAACCACAACAATGACAGAAGAAATCTTGCTGCCCAGCCTTTCCATCTCCACCTTCCAGAACAAGTTGTGCAAAACAGCTTTTCCCCGCAGGCATTACAGACTGGAAGATGGCAAAATACATTTGAGGTTAAAAAGTTGGAACCAGCCCTCCCCAGTTCATTTTGGTCAAGCCCAGAAGTTTTGTTTGGCTTTCAACCACTTGTTTTGCCCATGGACATTTCAGGATTTCATTTCTGGGGACTGTGGCCACAGTTTGCTCTGGAGCTGGCACTGGTTTGCTGCTGGGAAGTGCAGTGTCCTCTCTACACCCTGAGGCTCAGCTCCCTCCACAAGTTTCCTCCTTTTCTTCACTGGACTCCCAAAGGTCATAGTCACTGCCCATTTTACAGCTGGGGAACTGAGTCGTGGCTGGTAATGGGACATGCCCAAGGTCACCCTGCCAACTAGGTGCACACCTCTTCAGTAAAACTGTATTTGCCAGTTGGGAGATAAGGAAAAGATATGCAGGTATGCAGTGGGGCTCAAGGGAAGACAGCAAGTGGATTCCTTCACTTCAGCTTTTCTGTTTTCTATCAATGACATAGCTTCCACTTGCTGAGGGTTTGTGTGCCCTGACATCAAGGGAGGAACATGGGATGGCACTTCCCTGTGTGCATCTCTGCCAGAGGAAATGGGAAAGAGAAACCTCCCAGCTGCCCTGTTTGTCTCCAGCCAAGGAGTAGCCAGCTGGACCAAGCACTCCTCCCAAGAGCTGCTGCTGGGTGATGTCCTACTATACCAGAGAGGGGCCCATAGCCACAGTGGGCCAGCATTGTTTCTGCATGAGCACGACACGGGGATGAGCACATAAGCAACTAGCGAGCTCAGAACACACCATTCCAGCTGGCTGCCAGCCCTACAGAGCTCATCTTAAAAGCGTCCAGACAGATCCCAGTTTGCCATATCTTTCTTTATCCCTACTGGAATAAATATAGCATAACACCAGGGAGCTGTAGACCAGCTCCTGCATCTTCCCTGACCTGCTGCCACTGGCAATCTATTCCTGCTCTGCCTGTGGCCTGGCAGGCCCTCTGCCTGGACCCTGCAGGCAGAGGGATGGGAAAGCTGCTGCTACCTGAGCCAGGGACTTCGCTTTAGAAGCTTTTTTTTAAAAAAAAAAAACAAAAAACAAACAACCCACTCTGCCAGGGTTGAGCCATAAGAAGTGCAAGAACTGCTGGAGTAGGACAGATCTGACAAGCCTCTTTTGGATGCTGTAGTATCCAACACGATCGGCCAAGGGCAGCACTTCAGGAAAATTTCCTCCCTACTCTGAGTCTCCTCACAGCTGCAAGGAAACTGCAGCCCAGGCACATTATGCCATGGCTCTCTCAGGGACTCCTGTTCAAAGTCGAAAATCTCTGCTGGGAGAAAAGCACCAGCTACTTAGCCCTGGAAACTGCTGACCTTCCCCTGGTTGCAACTAAGCTACCCCAAATGACACTGGCTGGGGAAGGAGCCCTCCCAGCAGAGCTGAGGTGGCTGGTACAGCCTGTTCTCCTTCCATTGGAGACAGGCTGCATGTGCCCCCCTGGCCTGTTCCCTGCCCCAAGGTAGGTGTGAGAAGGGCTGGTTACATCCTCCTTTTCTGGGGCTGAGACCCACCACCACCACCACCCCCCTTCCAGACCATGCTGTGGACCTGGATGTTGCTCAGTAGCTGAATCGGCTCATGTGACAAGCAGTTCCAGTTCAGACCAGCTACAACTTTGCAGCAAAACGAGCACAAGCTCCTCTACGGCAGGATGCCGAAGCCTTTCTCCCCTGCTCCCAACATCCCCCCTGCCCGGCCGTGCTGTGCCAGCCACGCCGGCGAACCATTCCCCCACGGCGCCCCATGTCCCCGGCGAGAAGCCCTGCCGCCGGGGTGCTGGGGACCGGCAGCGACACGTACAGGGCGCCCACCTCCTGCCCGCCCCGGTGTCTCTCGGAGGCTCTGCTGCCTCCTGCGCCTGCGGGAGGAACTGGATGGAGGAGGATCCCCGGGGGCTCTGTGCCGGGCCGGAACTCAGCGTAGCGTGCTGGGCTAAGGGCCGGCGGGGAATGGAGAGTAAAAGGGACGTGGGATGGCGGAGGACACCCCCGAGAGCCCCTGCCCGGCCTCGGGGAAGGCAGCCGGGAAGACAGAGCTGCGCTCCCTCGGGGAGCGAGTCTGCCGCGGGAGCGCACCGGGGCTGGAGGGCGGCTGTGCCCTCCCGTCGCCGCTCACCTCGGGCTTGGCCCGGTTCTGCAGGAGGTGCTCCAGGTAGAGGTCGGAGAGCGCCGTCCGCATGTTGCCGGCGCTGGCGCTGCGCCCCGATTTGAGGGTCATCCTGACGCGCCGCCGCCGCCGTTAGCTGCGGGTCGAGCCACGGCGGCAGGAGCCGGCGCCGTCTCTTTCAGCGGGGCGGAGGGGCCGGGGCGGGCTGCGGGAAAGCCGCGCGGCGCCGGCAGCTGCAATGTGGATTTATATTCGCCCGCGCCGCAGCCGCCGGGGAGCGGGGCGCGGGCACCGTACCTAGAGGCGATGGGAGAAGCCGTCGGCGGGGCTGAGCCGGGGCGCTGCTGAAAGTTCAGCCGGTGGCCGCGCTCGGTAAGTTTGCCGGGGAGGCGGGCGCGGGCCCGCGGGTGTACGGAATTGGGGAGGCGCGGGGGGTGCCCTGCCCCGCCCTGCCCCGCCGGAGCGGGAGCCGCGGGGCTCGTGCCGCGGGTGGCGCGCGGCTGCCGCCGGGTGTGCGGCGCGAGGAGGGGGAGCGGAGCCTTGCGGGCGGAC
>WUAM01000107.1:31288671-31300179 GCA_024336885.1 Actenoides hombroni | reverse complement strand
GACCGGACTGATGGTGCCAAATTGGACATCACTCAGAATCTAAACCTAGCCGCCTCCAGCCCCTCTGATATCTGAGAACCAGCTGGAATGCAAGGGGGTTTATATTCTGCCAAATTACTTTACCCTTTCACACAACATAGGGACACAACAATAACAACAACACTGTAAGGATTTAAACATGATAGGAAGGTTGCTACTTCTTATACCACTATCACCTTCAATGCACAAAAACAGAGCATTAAGAAGAAATAAGGAAAGTATTTTCTCCCTAAACACACTTTTTTTCCAGGTAAATGCAACTGTGGTGAATCACTATTGCAAAATGAAAATTAAATGTGAGATCAATACTTTCACTTCTCAAACCCCAGGACTGACATAATAAAAGCACAGGTTTCCTTCAGGGAGCTATGCATATTCAGAGTTCTTTATCCTGTGTTGAGGTTAAAATGTGCTTGGGGATATTTCCTGTGAGACCAGGCAATGCTGTAAAGGGAAAGACTGAAAGAAATAATGACAGGTTCATGTGAAAGCTATTACACTACCATCCTGCAGGTATCTCTTTTTAGATTCTCTTCATCTTTGATGTCTACAGAGAAAGCAAAAGTCCCACCACCCTCCTTTCCTCATGCATAGTTTGCCTCACCCTAACCAAAAGCTTTGCTTCTGCAAGCATTTCAGTGTGTGCTTCAGTGGGGGTGTTTATGGACTTGTACTTAACATAAGCAGAGCAGAAACCTAATCTTTGCATATTGCAGTTTGGACATTTTTATGCTTCTCTCTGTTGGACTCATTTTTTCCTCTTGGAAGAAAGCAGCAGCTGGTCCAGACTCACTCTATAAAGGAAATAATACTCCTGGACAACAAACAAGGTGTAGAAAGAAGCAGCAAGGCTCTTGGATGCAAAGGAAAACTGAGGATCTGCCCTTGTTCGAAGTACTTTTCACTGCAGGATTATTGAAGTAAATAAAAGTTGCTGCAGGATCATGAGTGAGTTAAAGACTAAAACGGATGTATTTGAAAAGGTTCTCCTGGTTATATTCATGCCTTTTTAGTCACATACCCAATCACTGTTATTTGGGAAAAATTTCTTGCCTTTCTGTTTCCAGTTTCCAACACACATCAATGCTCTGATCCTTTTTATATTCATAAATCAGGGAAACAGAAGCAGTGTTAGGCAAAGTAAGTTGTGTGGTACACTTTTCGTGTCTACTTTGAAAGTCAGGCAACGATAGCTTGGTTATTCCTGCTAATGGCAGTACCTGACAGGCACACACAGAGGGTTTCTGGGTGAAGAGGTCTCATCCCTGAGTAAGTTGTTCCTCAGAAGCAATAACCTCTAAATTGTGCAAATGGTATCCACTGAATTGCCTGCAATCTAGATTCATCCAGTCAAAGAATTTGTCCAATCAGATGCACTGCCCTCAAACTCCTCTTGGTTATCGCACTCCCATGATGTGTGCTAAAAAGGCTAAGCAGTTCATCTTTTCGTAAAAGGTGCTAAAACATTATCTAGCACAAGTGTTAGGCTTAAAAGCCCTACAGTTTTCAGCAGAAAATCCTTTTCCTTACTGAAACTGGAACAGCATGGGCCTTCATCTGCTTCTCTGTCATCATGGAAGTACCCTATGCCAGTTTTCTATGGAATTTCTGTATTATTCTGAAGGTATGGGTTTTTTCTGTGTTACAAAATAAGTGTGTGTTAAAAGGCTGTGCAGCCAAAAAATTAAGCAGATCTATTTTCTAGACAAACAATTCTAGTGAATTCAGTTACATATCACACAACCTTGCTTCAAGTGTTTATTTAAAATTTGTTGAAAATTCCTCATCATTACCTGCCATATTGATTCTGATTTTATATCTCATCACAAACAGAGAATGACTAGTTTAGGTGTAACTTCTACAAGAAAGGTTTTCCACTTTCTATTGCAATTTCCCTAAAGCTGTCATATAGATATATTGTCCTATGAATATACTAACAGCTGACTAGTATTAAAGGATTAAAACAAGAGAAAAAAATAATTGAAGAAGATTATATCATCTCCAAAACCTATATACAGATTACACTGAGACTGTACATTTCCCCATGAGGAACGATTTCTATTCCTCTCTAATGTTATTGTGTCTTCTCAAGCAGTCCTTGAATAAAATGAACCTCTAAGTTAGGACATTCCCTAAGTGGAGTTTGCTGGGACAAAATAATTTATACGGGCTGACAGTCTGACCTAACATCTTCCTTGTATTTATAGTAACAAACAGGACCTCTAATATTGCAAATGTTATTTAAAATCTGACTCTGATACAGAGACTAACATATTTTGATCTGAGCATTCCATATGCAAAATATTTCATATTCTGAATACTGCACAATGTGTCTACTTCTGCAGTCATTACTAAAGGTCATTAAAACATTAATTGAATTGTACCAGGCATTATAAACTGTACTATAATACTTACATCATCTGTGACAGGTAATTCATTCCACTGATGAATAAAATGACTAGTTACTAGCTTACTAGTAACATATAAAAATATTTTATTGTTAGCTGTTTCAGAATGTTATTTAGAGGACAGCATAGCAGAAACTATGAGGCTTCACACTGCATTTGTGACACCCTTCCTGCAAAAGTGAGACAAGTCCTCCTTCTGTCTTATTTTGTGTTTTTATGGAGTCACACTGAAGAAGAGGTTACAGAACCAAAGAAGTCAGCTTAAGACATGATTTGCATTTCAAGGAGTGACTTTCCACAAAGCATCTTGGTGCTGACTACAGTACACAGCAGTTCCTATTAGAAACATATTATATTGTTGCACTGCAAGTAACTTGTGGCTACAGCAATTGAAAGTAGTTTATGTGAAATGAGGGCATTGTATTATTTATACTTGTGCATTGCATAATGCAGTGAAAAGTAGGAGCAAAGACATCCCTACAATAAATATTTTGTTTGTCAGCTGTATTCAAAGAAGAGATTTGTTATTAGACATGCACGTTTGTACTGTGTTTTTTTAAGAAATGCTCCAACATAGAATTTTAATATCACTGAGATTAATAAGGTTGCACATGTGTAACAGTAAGTATTATTTGTCTTAAATGCCTTGTTTACTTTTGGAAAGCTAAAACAAGTGTCTTGAATCCAAAAAGAGGTCTTGTGGTTTGCTGGAGCACCGTAAGGGTTTCTGTGATCTCTGGGATTCAGGGATTTAATATTTTCACATATTATGGTTTTTCCATCTGGCCTCTGTGGTTGTGAAATGTAATCCCCATTCACTACTGCATATTCCTCGGGTCTGCTTGCACCTTAGCATGAAGCAGGTCAGAGCTCAAAACCTTACATAGTCATTTCTCTCTGCCAAAACGGCACTACAGACCTGGCATTCAAAGAGAAGGTGCATAGCAAAATCTAGGGCAGATATCATTGTTGACCTTCAGGAATTCAAATAACCTTCAAGAATTTGCTTATTGTTGAGAGTTCTTCCCCAATTGCAAACTCAGATAGGGTAAAGTTGCAGCTATCTTCTCAATTACCCAAAAGGCAGTATAGAACTTAAAATGCTACAGAAACTTTTTTTAATTGCTCCAACAGTCATTTGACAACTTTGTGAAGCGGGGACCAAATGCAGGTGACTTCCTGTTACACTGAGATATACGATAATTGCAACACCAAAGAGGAAAAATACAGAAGCAGTCTATAGTCATAACGATATTTCAGCTAGTCTTGCTTTTTAGAAAGAAAATCACATCATTTGCGGACTCGAGGAAGACTCATCTTCCCTGTTCATGCAAATGAGTTGGTGGGTTTGATAAACATATGGTAGGAGGAAAATTAGGGTTTCTGATCTCAACTTACAATATAAATGAGACTTAATACCCTTAAAGCATAGTCAGTACTGGTCAAGATTAAGAGGGGGATGTCTACAGACTTTCCATAGCATAAAGGGAGTCTACAGTGATGCAGTGTTAGATCATCAACTCATCAATCTTCTTCATAGTTAGTCTTAAATTATTTATTTTGCATATATATTACCTTAAGAGAAAGTCAGACATCTACAAACAGTTCCAGCTCTTTTCAGTCACAGCTTACATTTTCTTTTACAAAGAAAAGACTTGCTCCTTTCTAGCTATTAACAGGTAAATCTGAAAGCTGAGTTCCTGTCTGCATGCAGGCTAGAAACTTTTCTCCCTGGGGAAATCTAGATTAGACAGCCCCAGATATATACAGGATATGGCCTGACAAAAATGTATTGATCAGTGATGATGCCGAGGTACTGCTGCCACAGTGATGTCCCACAAAAAATGTATTACAGTGAAGTCACACCACCCTAGAAGAGCACAAACCCAACTTTTATGAGTAACTTAAGGATTCACTTTAAAAGATGTGAAAAGCAAATTCTAAAATACATTTCTAGTTTACATTGTCCCACAGTTCACAGGGTTGTAACGAATAAAAAGCCTGCCACCCAAAATACTAATGCGCTTATATTGGATGCTAAGAAAAATATTACCTTTGCCTCTAGTCACAACAATATTCCTCATGATATAAAATATAAAATGATAATTGCTCTGCTTTTTGAATCTGGTTAAGCTGTAAATTGTGAGATAGCTGTGCAGCTTGGAAGCTTCCAAAGACACCCATAGTGAACAAATTAATGCTACTTTGGCAATATGCTGGTTGTACTGCCTGTTTTTCTTGTAAATTGATGTCTTTCAAACTATTATTTAAAAGTGAGTTGGATTTAGAAATCAAAATACTTACTGAGTGGAGTGAATCAGGAATATAACACTTTTTTTCTCTTTATGATGGGCCACTTGTCTAGAGTAAGCCATAGTGCTGCTTTTTTCATTTCAAAAGTATTGCTATAAAACACTCCAAATCCTCACCTTAAGGTTTATTCTTTTTCTCTGGAACGTATTTTTGGTCAAATTAATTAACTTACATTAAGTAATACTACTTATGCATTTTAAAATACATGAATATCACAGAGTCTTGGATGACAACTATTAAAGTGTTCTCATCCAGAGCTAACAAAAATTAAAACACAAGTCCTGGATCAGAGTATTCCTGATGGCTCATAAATATGGTGAATAGGATACTGCCTTCTCATTTCCTTTGCAGTTTACTGTTGAACACAAACCGTGACAATGAAGTAAAGCCTCTAGTTCAATATCCCACTTTATAGCTCCACTTAGATAAGTAAACTATGTGAAAAGAAAACAAAAATTCTCTTTTCAGAAGTTAGAGTCAACACAGCCATTCTCCTTCGGAAAAAGTTTTTCCTTGCAGGTCTTTAAGAGTGTCCAAGTCTGTTTTCTATTAGGATTCTTCCACTCTGGAGACAAAATCTGTTTGTACAGGATTCACTGCTGGGTCAGAGCTCTGCAGAAGGAATGTGTTTTGGAAAGGGTATTGGAAAGATGAATGACTCAATTCTTCCACAGAAATTCTTCCACAGAAATGAGAACTGGAATATAATAGTTATTACTAGTGGTTGTTTCATGGACCACTAGTGGTTGTCTCATGGACCAATGGTATGTATCAGGCTCTTTATGTGGTTCATTCTGTACTGGCTAGCACTTTTAGCCTCAAAGAAGACAAAATTTTATTTTAATATGTACTCCTAAAGCTAAGTTACCCAATAGAGAAAACTTTATTATAAAAATCTCCTGAAATGTTTTGTACAGATCTACTCATCTATGTAGACCTTCTGCTCTTCCCTGCAGGAAGCAACATAGTGTAGCAGCCACTTATTTGGCAACAGACTATTGACTGCTGGTATTTCAGGTCAAATTAAAAGCATACATAAACCATCAACATATTAACTGTATTTTTCTTTGGTATCTGAAGCACTGGCTGCTACTTATGCTGTCTGATGAAACTTCCAGATTCAGTGAGGTTCCTTGTGTTTGGAGACTGTAACAAATCTCTCCTCCATCAGTCACTTTTTATACAGAAATTTTAGTAATAGTACATATAATTCTCATTCCCAAATTAAAAACCAAACCAACGAACAAACAAACCAAAAAACTAAAGAAACAAACAAACAAAAAACCCAAAACACATCATAACTCTACACGGATTCACAAATCTCTGAAATATAATAATAGCAATAAAATTTTAGTTGACCTTACTTTAATATTGTCACATGACACACCTATTGCCACTCTGTCAGCTGATGGTATTTTTAATTCAATAACTAGACTGTGTAACTTAAGCAAAACTCTGAATTTTCTCTAATTATTAATACTGTGTGAGTAGAATATGTATATATTGATCCTTCTTCCTAAATTAATGAGAAGCTCTCAGCATAGTTTTATGCTGAACTTCAGCTCTTTTACAAGACTGAATATCCAAATACAAGTTACTCTCAATGGAAACCTGACTTGTACAGGTATTTAACTTCCATGGGTTCTGAAAGAAGTCAAATCAAACTGTTAAACTTCACCATAATACTGTCTAAATTCAGAAAGTTGACTCTGATGATAATTGTACAGACTTCATGGTATCAAGACCTTGTTTCACCTTTTAGTAGTTGAAAGTTACAACAATCTCATGCTATAATATTACAGCTATTATAAAAGCCCATTACAGAATTGGAAAATCAAAACCATCTGGTATTATTCAGTAGGATTTGCCTTTTTCCTAAAAGAACAGAGTTTCTATGCTTGAGGCATCTCAGTATCAGATAAGCCCATTGACAGGTTCCACCTTTTGAGTGATTCTTCACATGAAGAGATCTTACAGGTGTTTAATGGATCCTGGCATGAGTCACCTTATTTTATATCAGGACATCAGAAATATAGAATTCACTGTTCGGCTCAGGAATACTTAGGTGGATTTGACTGATAACAGAGCAATGCACTTTAGGCTTTTCTGAATGGTAGGAATAATATACACTCATTTCCTGATATGTTTTTCTACTGTAATAAATCCAAATATTTATTTTCAACATTACTAAAAATTCTATCTTTAGCAAGTTGTCTAATGTACTTGTTGTTGATGTGGCTTCTTAAGTTTTCTATAGTCTGGTTAAGCAGACGGCATCTCTGTAGCTCTCTGCTAAGAGACTGCAATGAATCCACAGAAATATTTTAGCACCGGTTTTATTTATGATGATATATGACTGCAACTTAGGTAGACAGAGATTAATTTTGTGTGTATGAAATTATCCAGAAGTTGAAATAAAAAATTGTAACAAACCTCTAAACTGCTTTGTATAACCTCAATAAATAGTTGATTTAATATCACTTTCATATATGTTTGATAAAAAAGTAATTATGGAGATAATTGCCAAGAGATCAATATTTATGTTTTGATTGATATTATCAATATCTATGTATGCTTTTTTTTCTGTATTGAGCACCATCACAAAATACTTTTTTAACTTATATTTTCAAAGTCATTCACTAATTTTGTTTACTGTTATGACAGTAAGCATATGGGAAAGAATCCAAAATTAGTGATGCTTTTAATTGCTAAGATGCAGACTTGACCAAAGAACTAAAATACAATATGAACACTAGTAAAGACTAATTTCTATCTCTGAATTATCATCAACATTTAGAATTCATAGTAATACAGCTAACTTCCAGTTGCTTCCTGTAACATCACCTGTTTTCAAGTTTGTCCTTGCTATCACAGTGAAGGCAGGTACTAGACTAATCTATAGACCAATTTTTGAGCCTGTTTTGAAGAGAGAAAAGAGAAGAACCAAATCAGAAGAAATGGCTGATTGTGCTCCACTCCCTCTCTTTCTTCATACTTCTACATGTAAGGGGGTGGATGCTGGCTAATGAAATAAAAAACCTGAAGGATGGGTAAGAGTTTGTGATGTAGTGCGGTTTGTTCAGCACATTAGCAGCTCTTCCTCTCAGGAACATATTTTCTGGGAACTCAGATTCTTATCATTCCTATACATCATGGATTTACCTGCTGTTTTATATTTTTGTCAGTGTTCTTGTTCCTCTAAATCTGACAACATCAGACACATGGTTTGCAGTTGACTGTTTTTTCTTTGTGAACATTTACTCCAGGTTATTTGTTCCTCCACTCCCGCTGGGGAAAAATGTAGTCTAAATGTAGCATGCATACTGCATTCTCAATTAACTGAAAGCAGCTCTATTTTACATGTGGTTCCAGAGAAGCTGAAAAGTCCTGTATTTCCCTAGAGCTCACATCACAGATGTTCTAGTTCAACTTTGTTTTACTTTCTCAAGGCAAATCCTTTCTGAGTCATTTGTTTACAAACAAATTATTCATGTCTCTGAAACCACAGATTACTGTGTCTAACTTGTTTGAACACTTTGCACTAAACCCAAGTAGAACTGAACTTAACATGAATGTGATGGGCAAGCTACAAATTTATGTTGAAACAAACAAAAAAAATGTTGATGTATCTCCCCTTATTTTGACAAAGAAAACTTTGAAGAATTTCTCACAATGTCTGGCATTTATTAAAGCCAGGCAATGCATTTGATCTGGAATATAAATTCATTTATACTTGGTAAAAAGAAACTACTCAAAGTTCATTTATTCTTTCTAGTAGAAGGCAGAAGACTTACAGACATTCCAGACAGGAGACAATTCACTTATCTCCTTTTACAAAGATGTATATCTCTTATCTGTATTCATCTGCTTTAACTGCAGGTCTCCTTTGCATTTCTAGACCTTCCAGATTCCTTAACAAGGAAGATATGGCTCATAAATTACCCTTATTGAAAGGAACAGCTGTATGTCAAGCTGTTGGATCGTGAACGCTGGTTGGATCAACTGGCAAGAGTCACGTCAGGTACATGAGGGTGGTGAAATAGTGCGTTTATATAGAGGAGACAAACTAAAGTTATGCCATTAACCTCAATTCTGTCATTTTCCAGTCTCTAAGCATTTTGCTTTGCAACATTGTGTTCTCTTTAACAGTGTTTTGTGTGTTGCTTCCTGTTTCTTTTTTACAAAGAAAACTGAAAAAAAATGCTAGAAATTTTATGAAAATTTTATGATCATATTGAAAGCCATCTGTTATATATTGCTGCCTGCCAGTTGAGCTGCTACCATAAGTGAAATCAGTGGCAGGTTATTCTCTGCCACTGAAGAAGCAAACACTTTCCTCACAGATTTCATTGGAGGGACCTAGGACTCCTCAGTATCTGAGCTTGCTCCTGACAGTCTGTTGTCATTTTCTTCCTGCTCCAGCATGTTGTTCCATTTGCTTCCTGAGCCTGGTGTCCTCCTCATATCCAGCTTCTTCTTGAAAAAAACAACCCACGTTCTGTAATAGTCAGACTCTTGTCTGTCTTTCTTTCTGTTTCTCCCACCACTGTTTTACCTGGTCTGTTCTGTCTCTGCCCAGTCTATACCTTCCCTACTCTTATCCTCAACTTCTTTTCTTTTGCCTTATTCTGGTATATCCCATGCCTTGCTCCTCCTTGCATTGCTTACAGAGCTCCTTTTCTACAGTCTTCTACTACCCCTCCTGCCCTTGGAGACAGCACTGGGGTGAGTCACCCTGTTTCTCTTAGCTTGGCACTTAGGGACATAGTTTAATGGTTGACTTGGCAGTGCTACATTTATAGTTGAACTCAATGATCTTAAGGGTCTTCTCCAACCTAAACTATTTTATGAACCTGTTCTAGGATTCTGATCCTTCCTATGTCAGTTCCCAGCATGGGCAGTCTCCAGGACCCCACCTTCACGTTGCACTGTCAGACCTATCTCCTTAGACAGGCACTGGTATTTCAACAGAAAAAGGATTCCAGTTTCTCCTTAGTAATGCTTTGTGCTGTAGTTTTCCCTGAATAAAAAAATAATTGTCCCACAGCAGATAATCATATTTCAGTAGAAGTTGTTGGGATTTTTTCCGTATAATATATTGTTTAAAGAAGTCTTCTAGCAAGGTATCTTGGACAAAGTTGCTAAGGAAAGGTAGTACCTGGAGGACCTATATGGTGGGTCATGTGGACACCTTGTGTTGGGCTATTACAGATTCATATATCTCTAAGTGCGGTGTATAGTGCCTTTTCTATGCATGCAACAATGTAAAGCTACAGAGTACCAATTAACCTCATGTTTGTTTATCTAGATATATATCTATTTTATTAAGTATTTGTTAAGGTAACTGAGCTATGAGTAAGTTCAGAATGTTTGGACTGGTTCTGAATGCTTTGTAAGAGCAGATGCATTTCTATGGTCTCCTGTACAGCTTCAATAATGAAACAGAAAGCAAACAATGGCAAAAGAACATCTCAGTGAAAACTTTCAAGCCAACAGACTTTACTGAACATAACAAACTTAACATACTGTAACATAAGCTGCCAGACTTTACTGATCAAATTTTACTGGACATAACAAAATTGTACCACGTATCTCAGGCAAATGAGTACATCTCTGTGGCTGGACAATATCAAGTTTGCTGTTGTAAACAAGACCTGGTCTCCTTGAGGCTGCTCCTATAGGCCTAAAAGAGAAACTAAGTCTGTTCTTTACCTCCAGGATTGTTTGTGTAGCACCATTTCTAAAACACACTGTAGTGAGGACATGTAGAAAACCCATCTGACACTGAAGAGTGAGCAGTGGCTGGTCTCAGAATCCCTTGGAGTAAATGAGAGTGACCATGCAACTGTGTGTATGTTTGTATATTTGTCTATTAGATAAATTTTAAACTACAGAAATACTTACCAGAGTATGAATTGTTAGAGCACATATACTATAGTGTTTTCTATAATGCTTTTCATTAACATCAATGCATTCAGAATCAAATAAAAAAGCACTAAATTCATCATCAAAACTCCACTGATGTATTTTGGTCCTAACCTGAATTTTGTATTTTTTTCCTCACCCTTAAATTTATAGCCTCTCTTCTCATGCAACAGCTTCACATGACAACTCACAATAATAGCAGCGCTGATTCTGAGGGGACAAAAATGCAAGCTGAATAATTAAAACAAATGGCACTTTTGCATAAAGCAAGACAGTGCTTATTGTGTTACCATGTAATTTCTTTGTTGCCTGATGAAAAGACAGTGATTAGTAGTAGATATTTACTGATCATTAATATTTTTATCTGCTAGCTTCCACCATTACTCTTCTCAACATTCACTTAAAAATAATGAGTTCACATAACTCATCTGGTCAGCCACAAAGTGCAAATAACAAAAGGGTCAGACTTTTTCAAACAATAGAAGTGCTGAGGACTTTCAACATGATGAGAAAATACCTGCAAATAGCACATCTTTTACTCTGTATATATGCATTTGTGCAGATCTATACACAAGGCATTTTTTTTTAATTTTGGAAAAAAAATTAGTCAGATCCATATTCCTCTTCAAATAAAGTATTCTGTTCAGAAAAGGTCTTGAAGAAACAAGTGTGTCTGTCATGTAAATTGTAGATATTCTAACAAAAAATAAGTTTAGCCAGATTGTCGCTTTACATTTTAACACAGATCTAGTAGGATTATGTATTATATATATTATATAAAGCATAAAATATTAAAAGATTAAATAAGTCTTCCATCCTTGAA
>WUAM01000107.1:31245184-31255638 GCA_024336885.1 Actenoides hombroni | reverse complement strand
GGCCCCTTGGGCTGCCAGGACCCTGGCAGGTACTGGCCTTCAATCGGTAACAGAACTGGGAAAAAATGCAAGGAGCATTTTGGAAACATCTTGTATTAATATTTCTAAAATCTTCTCTGTGGCTCATAGAAAATGAAGGTTTAGTTCCATTAATAAGCAGAATATTTAAAAAACATAAATAGTAATTTGCAATATCATAAAGTTCTACAAACTTGAAATACCATTTTCAGGCAGCTCTGTCTGCAACAACATGATTTCATATGGCCAAAGATGGGTTTCCTTCAGTTTATAGGTCAACATTCACAGGTTCTGTGTTCAAGTAAATACATATATATTCACTAAAATATCTGTATTTTAAGCTTGGACCTCATGGTCTCAAAATACCAGTTTAGAGAGAATTTAAAGAAATTTGGCGTTACAAAATGGTGAAAGTCATGTCTTTTTAGTGGAGAGCAGAATAAATAAAATGGAGGTTGAATGCAGTAGCAGATCACATTTCCGTGACTATTAAATTCTGTTGCAGAAGGTAGTGTTAACTACTGTATGACATTAAGTTTCATTGATGTGGCATTTAAACACAAAGCAGAAAAAATTGTTTGTAGTATAACATAGAATAGAAATTTATCTTATTCCATGAGAGATTACATTGGTTGTTGTCTACAGTCTCAGAAAAGGGAATAAGTACTGCATCAAGGCTGGGTAATAACTTTCACTGTTGTTCCTCTGACTTGATGACTGCATCAACCAGTGCACAGAGGCTGAAAGCAGCAGGTACTGCCTGTCAGTCACCAGAGTTTAGCCCAGCTTGAGCTCCCAAATAACTGCACTTTAGCCATTGTATTTCTTCTACCCCTTCAAAAACTTCTCCAAATGTTTCAAAATCAGAACATGCTTTCTGTAGCAGTCAAGTCTATTATTAAGGCATGTTTAGTTTCCTGATTAAAATGTATACAAACCATGGGGATTTCAACCAGAAGAAGAATAAGAGTTTTACTTTCTTTTTCTTTGAACTGGATAAATAGCTTCAGGTAATAGAAGTTGAGAGCTAAGGCAAAAGTAATGTTGATGGTTTTTATAAAATTGAGGTAATAGTTTTCTATTTACCTGTCACTCTTCCCTGTGGGAATAAGGGTCATACTGACCTCTTTCAGTATACACCATGTTTTCCTGTGTGGAATAAACCTTTGGAATTTTTTTTAATTTTTTTTTTAAAGTTTGAAAGTACTTGCTTATGCAATGAGTTATGCAGTAGCTGACCTGTTTCTGGCTAAACCCATGTGCCTCTGTTCTTGTGGAGTGCTCCTGGCACAGACAGTTCTTCTGAAGCTGCACCCCAGATCCACACCTAGAGATTAGTGCCAGGAATGTACATGGTGATGTCAAGTGTTTTGAAAATTAAAGTGCTGGAGTTTCACTGCTGATGAACCCTCTGTAAGTGAGGTTTGAGTAGTGAGGACCATTTTTCAGATGAACTGTCAAGCCCAGGGATAGAAGTTGGAAAGGGAGGGACATGGTAGAGAAGACAGAAGGCTCCCAGCAGAATGAGCATTAAAAATCTTTCAGTTGACCACAATCCATTTATGAAAGAACCAATCTGCACCTAAGCCATTTAAATTAACAGAAAACAAAACATGCTTGGTTTTTTAATTCTTATATTTTCACACAAAAATATATGTATCATCATGGTGCATGAGACTGAAGGCTCTCTTTAATTTCAGGCTTCAAATTCAAGTATCTCAGACTGAGTCTGTGTCAGAAGAAGGGTTACAACAAATTTTGTGGTCCTGAGGCCAAATAGCATGGCCAGATTGGGCTCGGACTGCTGCATGTTCTGCCCCCCTGCCTGCAAATGACAAGGTCCCAACTGTCTTCTAGGAATAACCCCTGGCACATGCTGTTGCTCAGACAGGGCTTAGGCTATGTCTGGGAGAACTGGCACTACAGTAGCCTCAGTGACTTTGTTGCAGGGAAATGATGGGCTGATGCTCAAGCCCTCGCCCTGCTCCTGTTTTCTTAGTATTATGACATACCTATCTACATACTTATATTTGTAAATGCATGTATATACCCATACACATCATGTATTGAGTATATACTAGAGTCTTCATGCTACAGTACTTAATGAATGCCATCAAATGCTTTGCCTCCCTTTCACACTCGCAGAAGTCATTCTGATTTTATTCAGTATGTTTTGGCTCTGCACTGTAAGAGTGAAATGCCAGTTTGTGAGTAGTGGCAGTGTGGCACACAAATCCACACAGGAGAACTGAACATGTAAACTCAGTGTTAATGTACAGAACAAACAGAGAGCTCAAACTATTCAGAAAGTCTGTGAAATACCCAGGTAGAAGGGTAGTCCTGATCATGCTTTGAGGTCCTTCCTTGACCTCTTCGCTGTGACCTAGAGAGAAAGTGTAAGAAAACAGTATCTGATCTCAAAGTTATCAGTCACTGAGGTTTAGTCATAAGTCCCTCCAAAAAAACTTACTGCTTTGAAAATATGCTGCTATCACCACTGGGGAACCATCACAGAAAAGTAATGTTTTATTCCCTTTATAAATACATCCTTTATAGTAAAGTGGCAAATGCCTTTTGCTTTGGGAGCACTTGCAAGAATCAATTCCCAATTAAATACAAAGGCTTTTCTTTCTGTCATTCTAAACGGTTAATAGAAATTTGCAAAGATTGCTGACATTACTTCAAAAATGACAGTAATATATCTATATCATATGGGAGTTACTATTATTAATACTGATTCTTCCTACATAAGAGAAGTTTTAAAATTATCAGTATTTTTAGCTTCATTACATATGGCTGTAAGATGGTTAACTAAACCTATAAAAGATATGTTAGGAATATCATAATATAAACTAAACTAAATGAGTTTGGTTTGATGAGTGTATAGTTATTTAATTTTGAGAGACTGAGTCTAGGAATACAATGTTTCTCTTTGTGCCAGTTCAAATTGGTGAACAAAATGATGTAGAGCCAATTTTGCACACATATCCAATCATGTTGTTCAGAGTCATATTCAGATGAGTTCTGGATACCTCAAAGAATAATCAATATTTGAAAAGTTAGGAAACAACAAGGAATTTTTCACAATTTTTCTGTTGCTGACCAATAGTCATGTTGTCCTTTCAGCTGAAAATCCTGTCATTTCCAATCTCTTACACTGCCTTTGTGACTTCCTTTCCCAACAGTTGAAGCACTAGGCTTTATATTACTGTCATCTGCATTATCGTGAGATTTCTCTTTGGTAGTCATCATGTAGGCTTGGCAAAGAAGACAATGCCATGGAATATATGTTCTTTAAAAATTATCCCTCCTCCATGGTAATCAGATATATGACTGGAAGAAAAAAAAAAAAAAGTTAAAGGGATTTGTCCCTTTTTAGTATTAACTGTTTTGACCAGCACCCTTTGGCAAGTACATTTCCTGCAAATTCAGCCTATATGCATCATGACAGTACAACCCAGTGCCTGACCCATCTTTGGTGGGAGAAGAAACATCAGTTTAAAGGGATATTTATGATCATTTCCTTAAAGGACTTTTGTTGCTTGTGGAGATTGCTTTAATATTCATCCTGTGTACTTGATGTCATTTGATTTTAGATATTGACACAGTATGCAAAAGCACTTGATGATCCGTGATTGAATTCAGAACTGACAGGACAGATTTAATAGTGAACTTAGAGTGAGTGATTTCATCAGAGGCAAGAAAACCTGTTCAGTCAGTTCAGCTGTAAGAAAGACAGAGAGAACTGGGTGGGGGAGGCCATGCAGCAGATCATGGACTCATTGTTTAACAATTTAGAGTTCAAGATAAAGTGATGGAAGCACAGATACTGAAAGTCTCTGTCTTGGACTTGCTGTAGTCTTTACAACTGTGCAGTATGGGTGTAAAATTAAACCCTTATATTAAGTACATAGAAAATCCTACTATATATCACGTAGAATTCAGTCTTAAAATACATAATATACCCATTTTTCAACTACATTACTGACTTTGAAGACATCAGGCTTGGAAAAGAAGTCTGAGCACATTGAAAAGTATGTGAGAAAAGAGTGCATAAGGAACAGCTGGAAATGTTATGGATAACTACAGACACATTCACACACACAGAGTTTTTCTATATCTTACATGGACAGTAGTTGAGCTATGCTTGAACCAAAAGCAATATATTTATACATTAATATTTTGACAACAGATGCAATGAAAGCTATACTCAAGAAATTCCATGACCAATAGCCAGAGTGTGCTGTCCAAAGCTGCATCCAGCTACCTGTCAGAGGAAACATAAAAGTGACAGGAAGCCCCTGAGATTGTTAAAAAACCCAATGTTTTTCCTTCAGAAAAAATAAAGAATCAAAGAATGCTTATTCGGCAAGTAGTATTCTTTGACAAGTTCTCCCAACCCTGCTGCTCTGCAGCTATTGCACTCTCCGCACTGCTTTCTTTCACCATGTGTGTTTTAGCTACATCAATTACCAAATGCAGCCAGGCCTTAGGAACTTTGGTAGGAACTTAGCTAGGCTTAGTTCTTTCTTCTAAGAGTGATTGAAAACTGCAAAGTGGAAACACCACCAGCAGTCCTTAATCTTAGGGGACAGGACAGGAGAGAAAACTCAAGTTTATTTTAACTAGAAAATATATATTGTAAAACACCTAAAGGTAAAGTAACTTTCCACATTAGGCAAAATAGGATTTTAAAACAAGGCTTTTCATCAAAAACACAGAAAGCCAAATACCTCTGCAACTTGAAGGAAAATAGGAGGGAATACAGTCTAGACATTAGATAATTACAGATAGCTATCCAACAACTTTCTTTTCTAGATAGACTGAAGTTACTCAGAGTCAAAGAAGCAGGTCAAGTAGATTACAGTTCTCAGAGAAAACCAGAAGAGTGTTCATATGCTAGCTGCAAGGTGCTTCTCTATAAGACTCAACCATAAGGCATTCTTTGGGATCATTAGGATGTGGTGCACTTCTGAACCATGTTGAAGTTGTTCCAGCTGGAAGTAGCAAACAGATGACAACAGAAATTTGCTACTGTGGAGGTAACATAGACAATGATTGTGGGACCCAAATAGACTGTGGCTTGTGAAGGGCGTATTTTCTTCTTTCCATCATGCACTGATTATCATTCTCTAGCTCCCCTTGCTGATTCCAGAGATGATGCTTAGGAAAGTACCAACTACTATTTATGATAGATAAACAAACCTGTGAGTCTAAAAGTAGAAAGGTATGAAACCAGGGTGTGCTAATTAAACAAGTAGGACTCTGATTTTACTTAATTAATCTGGAAGTGTTTGAAGGAGAGGGTTTTTATAAACACTATCTTATTCTTACACTCTCTGGAATTTCAGAAATGCCATGAAGTAAGAGAGACTCTAATGGATGAATTTGAATAAAAGGTTTCAATAACTAAATATTTGCATTTTCCCTGTTCAAAAGGATTTTGATTTGAAGTATGCTAAATAGAATAGAGGTGATTAAGAAGAAGACCAGAGTGCCTCACCTTACACCAGCACTTTGAGTATTAACAAGGTACATTTGTAGGGACAGCAAAGCCACCAGAGAGTTATTTAAGTGACAAAATCCTTACATGACAATTTTATTTCTAGTAACATAATGGCTTTAATGATACAAACCAGGAAAGGATTTCAGTGCCAATTAAAGATGCCACACATTTTGAAATAAGATATAGTAACAGTTCAATATTAGCCATAAGATTAAGAGCTTTTGAGAAGAGTTTTTTCAAGCAGACTAAAAAAAACAACAAAAAAAAAGCGGTAAGGTTGAGGCATCCTGTTCCAAGGCAACCAAAAGGAAATGCGCATGGTCATACTAACTTGTAGGAGTCTGAAAAGGAACTGCTGACCCAAGTTTAACTATAGTGGTGTGAATAATACTACGCTAATGTACCATTACCATACGTATTATAATTCTGCAGCTACAGATTTTCTTGAAGAAAACAGCTGCAGTTCTGAAGTTTTAATCTTCTCAAAATTACAAGGCAGAAAATTTACTCAGGCCTCAGAATCTGATTATCACAGAAGAAATGGTCATGAAGACTGTAATTATGATAACTATTTAGACTTTCCTTTTGCTAAAAAGATTTTTAGTCCTCATGTTTTGTTTTGATGTCTGCTTGTAATAGGACATTGTTATATGTTTCCAAGTGTCCACCTATTCTTTTCAAAACAATAGCAAGCTCTATAAGATCTGTGATAAAGTGGTTAGGGGAGGTAATGCTGCTGCCTCAGTTAATGACAGATTGCCTGCTCAAAAGAAAGTCAAAATACTTCACTTCTGTATGACCTAACAAAGTAAAAAGGAAAAAGAAAATTCTGATTAATCTTCACATATACTAAAGGATGGATGCAGTCAGTAATGTGTCCCAGGGTCATCTGATTGTTAGGTGGGGGATGTTTTGGAAATACTGTATGGCTTCCTTCTGACTTGGATATCTAGGTTTCTTCTGAAGAAATCGAAGACAGGAGGGATTCCTGGTTCTCATTCCATTATGGTCCAGATGTGAAAAGGTATAAGCTTGGGTCAAGAAGCCTGGATGTGTGTTCAGGTCTACTAGGTTAGATGTAACCATAGCAATGATACCAGCTGGGACCTATAAAGTTTCAACTATCAAAACTATCAACCACTTGATGTGTGTGTCATCCTTCTGCACATGCAGTGCTACAGTTCCTCTAGTGATCTGGGATGTCATATGACAGATCTAACTGGTCAACATGATAGGGAAGTCTCACAGAATAGAACAGGAGAAAGCTTCCAGCACTGTACAGCTGACATTCTTGTCACATCATGGGATTCTGTGAGGAAATCATATAAAGTATGTTTTCTTTATCTTCCATTTTTGAGCCACTAGGATTCACTTGAGTCATGTTCCCAGGTTTCCACAATACTTCAGTTCTTACAAAGTTGTTTAAAAACAAGGAATTTCCAAGTTTCCTATTAAAAACCTCAAACTAAACTGCAGGAATTTCTTGGCCCACAGAAGACACTGAAAATTTAATATGGACTGTAGTCTTAGCTGTACTAGAACTGAATTAACTGATTTTAACTACCATGTAATAAAGCAGATAATAGTGTGCACACAAATCACCTATATGCATGAGTTTAATTAAAAAAAAAAATAAAATAGAAGTTGCTGTATTTAAAGAGGCTCGCTGATAAAAATGGACTTGTAACAAGTTCTTTAAGTTAAACATAGATTCTTCCACTATTTTTAAGCAATCTCCACAATTGAGAACTTTAACAGCAACATTTAGATGTGTTGATAGTAATATAGTGCTTTCTGTCCAATCAGTTTTGAATGCCTTATTTATATTGTATGCAGCTACATATGTTTTTATGTTTGGAGTACTATATAGCAAAGCCCCATAGCTCAAATGTCCACACAAGGCAGGGCAGTAATTATTGTTGCTTCTGTTGTGTTGGCTTTGTGTCTGGTGGGGTTTTGGTAGCACACGGGCTACTGGAATGACTCCTGTAAGAAGCTTCTTGAAGCTTCCCCAGCTCCAAGTCAGACCCGACTCTAGCAGAGGCTGAATAAATCAGCAACAGTGGAAGCACCTCTGCAACTACATCTTTAAGAAGGGGGGAAAATGTCAGGATAGTTCTTCTGCTTTGGAGAGGAGTGGGTTGTGAGAGAAACAAGTATGTGGAGACGGAGGGAGGGAGAGAAGTGAACTGGAGGAGTGACTCCCCTGCAGCCTGAGATGGCAGGCTGATCATCTGCAGCCCGTGGAGGGTAATGGTGGGGCACATGCCCGACTGCAGCCACTAGAGAAGGCCAAAATTGTGAGGGGGCCTCCTGCTGAGAAGGAAGGAGTGGCAGAAACAACACGTCATGAACCCTCACTCCCTGTCCCTCTGTGCCACTCAAGGGGGAGAAGGCAGAGAATTTGGGAGCAGAGTTGAGCCTGGGAAGAAGGGAGGGTTGAGGGGAAGGTGTTTTTAAGATCTGCTTGATTTCTTATTACCCTACTCTGATTTGATTGGTAAATTGATGGTGGTTTTGTTGTTTAAATTAAATTGATGTTTTTTCCACAAGTCAAGTCTGCTTTTTGCCTACAACTATAACTAGTGAGTGAGCCCTCCCTGTCCTTTGTCTCAACCCTCGAGCCTTTTGTTATATTTTTGTCCTCCCCATTACACTGGGGGGGTGGGGTAGGGATGAGAGGCTGTGTGGTGCTTTTTTGCAGTCTGGGTAGGCCTAAACCACAATATCTGTTTTGTAGGTAGGAGTTTTGAAGAGAGGATAACTCTTCTCAGAGAGATGAGATTATGGGAAATGATGTCATTTTCATGTCTTCCAATTTCATGCAATCATTCTGCCTCCAAGAGAAAGCAGTATAAATAGAGTACCATAGAGTCTCAGTCTTGTTGGAAGGAAGTTGCAGTGTGAAGTTTCTAGTGCCTGGAACTTTGAATTTTTGGAAACATATCTCAGGATTCTTGGTGTGTCACTAACCCTTCAGGTGTTATTTTGCACTGTGTTGTCATAAAAATTTTCCTCCTATTGAAGCCACTGTGACAACTTTTTTTTGTGGCAGTCCACAGAGGTAAAAAGCAAAAGTGTCTTAGTTTGGTTTGCTCTATACTTCTGATCCTAAAGGGTTGTGCTGAAACAGGGATTCAGCATAGTTCATCAAATACAAGATGCAGAGATTATGGGTCAATACCTTTTCAGAAATGGGCACCTGCCAAGGAAACAATAACCATCTGAAAACCCTCCATAGATAGCCACAGTTCAGTGACTAGCTAGTTTGTTGTTAGCAAGGAAACTATATTTTAGCAAGTGGTATGACAATGATGGTTTCTGGGATGATTAATGTTGCAACTAACTCATAAATAGTGAGCAGTACTGAAGGCAGAGGACCTAAGTACCTTTTCAAGCCAGCCCATTTCCTAGCTCTATTTCTGCTGCTTTGCTTTTTTCTCCTCTCCTACTTTCCTCCTCCAATTCATTGGACTAGTCAAGTAGTCAGATATGTGTTCAAGCCCACCCATTTCTCACAGTCACCCTTCTCCTGTCAGACACCCAATTCTTTTCTCAATTTATGTCAATAAGCAGCAATTCTACAGAATTTAGTAGAATTAAATTAATGAAGAAATCTTGGTGTAAGTGGAAAGAATAAACTTCTGCAAAGTTTTCAGTGAACATTCTTCAATAAAGCCCATCTGTTTCATGCCGCTCCACTTATGCAAGTACTCATAAACCCAGCTTAACTGACAAGTTAGCCAAGTTTATAGCTGTTTTGTGCTGGGGAAAAAACCAAAGGAACACAAGTGATTTTGTGTACCTCATCCATTAATTATTTGAGATCAATCAGTATTTATCTGATGAATCTTTTATTTTACACACATAAAAGTGTAGGAATTACATTTGCTACAAGGTTTACAAGCAGTGTCATTTTCTCTGCTGTATCATTTTTATGGAAAGACACCTTATATTTTAGTGATGATTGTCTTCCCTTTTAAAAGCACTGAACTGATCCAGAGATAACCTCCCAAGTAATAGGAGGTCACTGACATGTTCATTATGAAATCACATAACTCATGTATCAGGTTTTCAAAAAATCATAACCCATTCAAAATATCTCAACCAATAGGAAATTGACCCAATATGTCAAATAAAACCCGAATAAAAATCAGCTTTGATGATGAAGATTCGCTGTCAGTGCTAACATTACTTTAAACTATGTCAAATCAATAGATTCCATTTTAGTGGAATATTTTTAAAGTATATCCTGACCTTTATCTTTCAGTGCAAGCAGCAAGTTCTAGTGTTTACAGATGACAGCACTGAAGTGTTCTACAGCTACAGCTCATTACTTACTTGCACACTACTGGGTACTAGTAATTGTGCTGTTTATCCACCACCTCTTGCATACATCTGCTTTGTGAAATATAGCTTAATAATTACATCCTGTTTATGCAGAATGTGTACAGTTAACTGATTAATTTTTACTACATGTATCTCCTTCCTTAGCTCATTTAATCTAGTTTCATGTGAAACCCAGTGATTTTGTGAAAGTATGTTGCCTGTAACTCATTACTCAAATTCTAATATTCAGTAGGATTGAGATGGAGCCTGAAGACCTCATATGATGGTCTCTTATTGGCCCATGAATCCTGGCTGTTATCCAAGACAGATACACCCAACTAGTGAGTTCTGCCTGGAAAGCAAAGCTAATGGAGGCATGCAGAAACATCATCCCATAAGAAGCTGGAAAGATTTAGAGAAGCCATCCTGGTTAATTATATGAGAGAGGTAGATTCTCTTTCTAGAGAATTTGTTGTTTGCTGGGTTTTCTGAAGTACAATGCTGATGCTTCTACTTGAAGACAGACCCACTTCATTTTTATATTTAAATCTTTACAATTGGAGTTTTATAATCTATGTACTAATGGGATGAAATCCTATAG
>WUAM01000107.1:31203204-31220607 GCA_024336885.1 Actenoides hombroni | reverse complement strand
GAGACTCCACCACCTCTCTGGGGAGCCTGTTCCCATGCTCCGTCAACCTCAAAGTAAAGAAGTTCCTCCTCACATTTAGATGGAATTTCCTATGTTCAGGTTTGTGTCACTTACGTCTTTTCCTGTGACCGGGCACCACTGAAAAAAGACTGTTCCCATATTGCTGACACCTACCCTTTAGATTTTTATAAGCATTGATAAGATTCCCCCCTGAGTCTTCTCCAGACTAAAAAGACCCAATTCCCCCAGGCTTTCCTCATAAAAGAGGTGTTCTGGTCCCCCAGTCATACAATACAAACTAAGAAAGATTGCATAGATTTATTGGCATATCATATTGGTCCAGTACTGACTTCCAAAATTTTAATAACATTCTTTAAAACCAAATTTTAAAGAATGAATTATTCACTTGTATTTACACATGCCCACTTGCAATATCAAACATACTATATGCTTGTTAAAGGTCATTTTGGTTGCAGAGTCAAGCACTGCAGACTCATGAAATGCCTGGATTATGGATCCTCAGGCAACTCAGTTTTCCCCCTTATGTGACTACACTACAACACAGTTAAATCCTAATTGTTTCTATGGCTGAAATTCTGTTCTGTGTATCAACAGCAGCCAAAATTCCTATTAAGATTTTTCCAGTCATAAGACTTGTAAGTTTTTCTAACGAAATTCCTACATAAGGAGAATTTATAACAGTGTTGGTAACTGTGGCATTATTTCTGAAATCAGTGTTAGTAAAAGTATTGAATTCCATTGACAATTTGGCATGACAAAACATTAAAATGTGTCAGTAATCAAATGTCTTACTAACCAGACTATTATCTAAGGCATCTTTTCTTGTTCAGAAGCTTTAGAGTATCGAATTTCACAGCTTTGTAATAAGAACTTTATTGCTAGTGCAATCTTTGAATCATGACATTTAATTTAAAATAATTTTTAATCTTGCTGCCAATGTTTTCCTATTCAAATGCATGACTGTGGCAAAATATTTAGGGTTGTTTCTGGTTTTGTTTTCAAGAGCTGACAAAATGAGCTTTAGCTTGGACTCAGTAATTCCCTGGAAAAATTAACAAAAGAAAGTGCCATGCAGAGAGTGGGATCATAAAAAATCACAGTCATTTTCCTGTACCTGTTAAAATCTGAAAGGGAGAGATGGTATGAAACCATCAAACTATAATGAATAGTTTGAAATCATTCAATCATTAGATGGCAACTTCATGGTACAGAAAGTCATAGGCTCATGAAAAGCCACTTGAGAGGGAATCACATTTGGAACCTTACAAATCACATACAGGAACACTGCAATTTTTATCTCTTCCTTAACCATATTCATGTTGTATGCACAACATCAGTCACTCCAGAAGACGGTCACTTCAGACTTGCTAGCAGCCACAGAACTCACTGTCCCATTGTGCCCACAGCACATTAACCAGACATATACATAGAAGTCATTAGCATCCTGGGATTGTTGGGAGACGGGGAGAAAAAAGGCTCTTTCAGAGTTAGGAAGCGTTGCATCCAGCTCCTGCTGTTCCACAGAGGGTTTTTAGAAGTTTTCCAAGAGCCCTGGACTTATGTTCTGAGACACCTTCTGAAAACACTTATTTCTATCTGTCAACAGTCTCTTCTGGCACACAGCATATACATTTGGGTAGATACCAGCCTCTTAAAATGTCACTAGATATTGTAATGATAAAAAATATCCACTATCACTGATAGTACTAGACTTTTTATTTGCTTGCAGAGACTGGTCTGGCAATGTGTCACTGAGGGAGTTAAGTATATTTTGGTCCATTTATGGCTAAAAATATTTTGAAACCTGAGGAAAGAGTTCTACTTCTTTGCTATGCTGTGATTGCAGACAAATCATCCCATCTGTGATGAATTCTCTTTGTCAACACCTAGTCTGTGACAACAGTAAGACTAGAGATATTCTTCCTGGAGGTGTTGTTCTATGAGAAAAGGAAACCCACTGCAGCTGCCTCTTTGGTGTTTGCTGATCTATTGCTTCTCCATCTAAATAATACACACAACTGTCCCTTCCTTCTGCAGTTCTTCCCAGCACGTGTCCTGTTTGCAGAGTACTAGGAAGCTCCAAGGCTTGCACTGTACCACAAGATCTGTCTTTTTAGGGGCACAGAGTGTTTTGGAAACAAGTTCAAATAAAGTAGTTACCTGGTTTACTCAGTCTGAGACCACCTTTTCCAGATCTTTCCAGATACAGTTAAACTTGCATTCAGATACTCCAACTCTGCACTGTCATTCTCATACTCAGTGTTGAAAAGTAGCCTTGTGAACCAATACCCCCCAGAGAAGAACACAGCAAAGGACCAAATGCCACTCCTCACCTGCTGTTTATATCCTGCCACTCGGGAAGGGAATCTGACAGTGTGCCAAGAGATATGGACTCCCTCCAGGCATTTTTGCCTATTCTTCTCTAAAAACCTTTTTTTTTTAAAAAAAAATCAGCCCAGACCCATCTTTTCCTCACAAATTGTCTTTACAAGTTCAGGGCCATTACCAGCTTCTGAGATCGTAGCATTGCTTCCAAAAGCAAAACTGGTTAAAATCTCTCAGAGTTCAAGGATGTTTATTTTTGTATTGTTTATTCAGTCATTACACAGACAATAACCTTAGTTCATTATAAGTCTGTTTCGCTATTGGTACAAAGTTTGCTCATTTGAACTGTAAATGGCCTTCAGTCTCTTCAGAAACGACTTTGTGGTGGTTGTTACTTTTCAGATGCAGTGGAAAGGTCTCTATCCCTTTCCTTTGGTGAAGAACTTCACACAGCTAGACTACAAAACAGCTAGACCAAGAGGTCTTCATACCATTTCATGGATTTTGAACTTTCTGAGACTAATGGCTAAGTACACGAACACCTCAGCCCTGGAACAGTTTGTTGGAGGCACTCCAGATTTAGTTTCTGTCATATATTATGTCCCCAGAGCCTCTTAAAAATGTTTGATAGACCTCTGCAAAAGTCTGAAGAAACTTCATCCTGTTGTATCTATTAGATCTCATCTAGTCATGCTGGGACAGTGGTGACCTACACTTCTGTTCTATGCTACAGATTGAGTGCAAAGCAGAGAGATACCCCATGCCAGACCTGCTGACAGACATCTTTCTTGTAGACATTTCTCCAATTAGATACATACAAGGGAAGTCTCTTTTTATTTCTGAAAGTAAAGCCATTTTCTATGCCTGTTGTCCCATGGGCTTCATACTCGTGTTTCACATGGACAACTTCAGGCTCTCAGATTTCCCAAGGAGGCCAGCTACAAGATTACTGTGTTGCAAACTTAACTCCCATGAAGCATGTACCAGCCATTCCCCCGGCACCTCGAGGATCAGCACCGAAGCAATGGTAGCCAGATCTGTCCCAGCAACTTACACTGAAAAGCATGAAGGTAGTAATAACTCTCCACTTTGCTGGGAAGCAATTTGTCTTTAGGGCTGTTGTATCCAATATCAAATTCAACTGTTAGCAGTTAGTAAAACTACCTCTTTGATGTTTTGAACATGATACTAGATCACCAGCTGAGTGATTCCAGGCAGAAGGCAAGAGATAAGAGATATTCTTATATCCCTGGGTAAAGTATGCCAAGATCCTCTCCATCTCCTAAGCTAACAGGGGAAGCCTTCCCTCTGTGATCTGTCTAGTACATCTTTCTGCTTATGTTGTAAAGGCAAAACACCTCTGGTTGTGACAAGTAAGGATGTGTGTACTAGGGGTATTGAATAGGTGAATAAACAATACTTCTCAAAAATTTCTTTTAGTAGTTCATAAGTAAAATATTGTCACTTAAAAAAATACCATGGCATTTATTTCTGAAAGCTTGTTTTTTGCATATATTTGCTTATAACAGATATTCTTTCTTCTTAATGCTCAAAAATTAGGTCACTAATTTCTACCAAAAAAAATTTACATTTTTTAAAGAAATATTTTATTGCAATATTAATGATGAGCTCTTCAGAGGCTATTCTAGGTGGTGATTTGTTTAATTTTCATGTAACTTCATGTAGTAATGTAAAAAAACAAACCAAACCAAACACTTTATCAGCCCATGCTAAAAAAAGAAATCTTGAAATTTTTTTTTTTTACATTGGCTTTAGTTTTTTGGCTCTGCACTACATGCAGGCCTTTGTGGATGTATATTTTTGGTACTGTGTCTACTGTTTCTGCATAGAACTTTCATATAGCAGGATAGAGGATAAAATACATATTCTCAAAGGTAGAACACTCCTCCAGTAAAGAGTTATGGAAATATACAATATATTAACCTGACTCTCGAACTTTATAAGCATTTAATTGGACGAAGCAAAACAAGATTATTTTCTTGCTTTAGTTCTTAACACTAACCTTTGAGCTGCCCTGTTCTTGAACTGTTAAATTTGCTAAATTTGTAAAAAAAACCCCACAAATAAAGAAAACAAAAGGAAAAAAGAAATGGAAAACTTCTATCAACACAAAATGGCAAATGTGCAGAGATCTGTTCTCAGTGTAATATATTTTTTCATGGGTTAGACTTTGCTTGTGCCAATGACACAGTTGCAGGTGCTGCTTTCATGCACTGCAGCAAGCTGTAAAACGGAGTGTAACCATAATAATTCATCACGCTCAACCTTAAAAAATCCTTTTTCTCTTCTGTTGAGGTTCCCATTGTTTTGAGAAAATTTGGACAGGAGTGTAGGCACATGAGTACTGAATCCAGTGCAAGTTTGACATGGTTATACTGAATGGCATGAACTTCACAGGTGACTACCATGTGTGATCTGTAAAATCGGTATGCACAAAACTAATGGTCAATTTTGCAAGCCTGCCAAATATTCAGAAAGATTATAATTATTTTTGCAGCTGTGACTGTACTGCATAATATATCCTCTTTAATTTCCTGCCATGATGATAGCACACTGTTGTCTTTGCCTAGCTCTCGTGGATCCCAGACACTTAATTGTGTTTAGTTCCCAAATAAAAGAACATACAATATAATGCACAAAATTACTCTCTATCATTTAGATAGGTTTTGAAGAAGACTGGAATCACCTTAGAAATACTTATAAAAGATTTTGAGGTGGCTGAATCTTATAATTTCAGATTTTTCCTCTGTTTCCAGTAACACTGAACTTGACCCATTTCTATTGATTTTGACAGGCAATAGTTGTCTTAAACTCTTCATTAAATTCTTTCCTTAAAAGTAGGTTTTGAATATCTAGTAGAGATGTCCTGGAGTGCTTCTGATAATTCATTTCCAAGATTTTCTAACATTTTCCCTTGCAGCTAATCAAATTTGTTGCATTTATAGATAAATGGGAATAGTAACAGAATTTGATTCCTAAATGACCATGAAGGCCTTATGCTCACACCAGCCAAATGAAACTGAATCACCTTTCTTAATTTTACCATGATAGTTGTCATGAGGAACAGTTATTAATGAATTGTGAGGTTCTTCTATACTGCAATAATGGAAACTAGAAAGCATCTGCTTTGTTTCTTTGTACTGAAATAACATTTTCACCTTCTATCTTCTTAAATCTAGTTGCTATAAAATATAACTGAAAATACAGCACTAAACATGTTATCTCAACTGAGATACTTTATATGTGTTTTTGACACAACTCCAAATCCATTTTTTTGTCACAGAGAGAATTGAAATCTTTACCCTGGAGGTTTTTTAAACTAAGTTACTCCTCATTGTTGAAGGGTATAAAATATTTTGTTACAAAAACTAGAGACGTTTTTGTTGTTATACATAACTTTTGTAAATATGACTAGTCATGAGTGCTTATACCTAAATAACACAGGTGCTCAGTGGACATTACAGCAGTTGTCTGATTTTTCTCCTGGTCAGCACCAGCTGCCTGGATAACACTGGAAAGGAAGTCTCTGCCTTTTAAGTGAGTGACAGATGAGAGGAGAGGCTGCAAGAAACCTACCTGAAAAGCTTTGCTTGCTATCACTACATTTTAGTCTAGGGCTGCAAACCTCATTTGTGACAGGTTGCCTGACATTGAGCATTCACTAGCAAAATCACATTTGGCTTTCAAATTGCCTTGGACTTTATGGTGTACTAATGTTTGTGTGTCCTTTATACATGTTCCAGGGCAGAGATTGGCTCCCTTTATAGAATATAGCAAAGTGATTTGCACTTTTCTGCTTATTTGAAGAACCAGAAGCACTGTTTGGTATTCAGGAAGACAAAGTAAAGGCTGCTTACATGTAACGTCCTCATTATCTGTATTGTCCTTGATTTGTATCTCTAGGTATCATTGGTTTACATGCATTGTGACTGTAAAGACTTTCATTAGCCATATACATTCCCCTTTCCAAATCTGACTGATCTCACATATCATGGCAATGCATTCCAGAAACTAATTTTATGTTATAATATGAAAGAAACCTTGTAATTAGTCTTACATTTCTTTCTTTTATTTTTTTTTACTGAATATCATTTTATTATTTTGCTGTAGAGTTGATAAACATACTTTTCTCATCTATTTCCTCTTCTGCATTTATTATGTTCAATAACTGTAATTAATCTCCTCTGCAAGGCAAACAAATCTAATCCTCTCAGTGTCCCAGAGGAGGACTGCTTTTTGTATCTCTGATTATTTCTTGTCACCTAACTGCACACCGTATGTTATTGACATTTGGTAAATAACTTGGTTGAAATAACACGTTCCTGCCTGTGCAGTTCACCTCAAGTGGTGGTATAACACTTGTTTTTGTATTCTTGTGTCCCACAACATCCTCATTTGACGTATTTGCTGTCCTATGTTTCTTTCCTAGGATGTTGAAGGTTAGTTCGAAAACCAAACCAATCACCAATTATCAACAATGTAGACTGATTACTGCAAGTTTTCTAACCCAATATTTTTAGTCTTTGTTTCTGAAGACTCGTTTTCATCCACCATCCACCATCCACCTTAGTCACGTGACTGTGAAAGCTCCATCTGGAGTTATTCAACTTTCTCTAGCACTTACCTTATACAAAAGAGCTGAAGTGAAGATAATACCTAGATGGAAATTTTAGTACCTCACTGCTGAGTCTGTCATTATTTACATCCTAGCTTGTGATGTTCCTGGTACTGCTCATTTACCAGGTTTCTACACTAAGCTTTGCACTCTCCCATGGACCCAAACTCCACAACAGCTCTTGTTGTGATTTCTCCGTCACTGTTCTTGGGTGAAACTCTTAATACAGAGGCGTTAGTCTCAGATTGGCATGGTAACAGAATAAACCCATATGTCCTTGAATTCTAATAGTGTTTTATTAACAGCCCGTACAGGAAAATGAATTAAGCATCACCAGTTACAACATCCGCTGGTATATGTGTCCCACAAGATATTTTAAAGTAGGCAAATCAAATTCTCTTTCCATTCTCTCTTCTACCAGCTCATCACTCATACATAGGCTTATGGGTTACATCTTTTCACTCCCACAAACATGAACCAAAGACCAAGACTATGCATACAGCTATCAACTCTCCCTTCCTCACACAATACGTTCACCTATCCTCCAGTGTGGAAAACAAGATTTTTACTTGGTGTAGCTATATAACTCATCAAAGATTTTGATGTGCTTTGATAGTATAAAGAGTACAACATTTCTGGGATTCATGCACTGTGTTACAGGAATTGCATACACTGTTTGCCTTCCCACATTACGCACAAATCATCAGAAGTTAATCTTCCTAACTGAAGTCATTACTGTAATTCACCAGGACAGGCTTTCCATTTTGTGTGGTTTGAGACACTGTGTATTTTATAAATCAATTGGTATTTTTTTTCTGTGTACATCTTCTTTTAAAACACTGCTTTCAATTTCTTTCTTTGTATTGTAAGCAAAATAGCAGGAGTATAGGGAAAACTTCATTGCTCCACTGGATAACAATCTATGTCTCGTGGATCAAGGCTGTAAAAATACATACTGATTTATTGATTTGGGCCTGCATTTACAATAATTAAACTCCTGGCTTAGGTCTTGTGCATTGTTATGTCTCACAGTTTATGTAATGCCTGGACCTTCTTTTATAATCTTTTACTTCATCACATAAAGTGTCTTAAATTGCTACTTTTCTGGCTGTTGTTCATTTTGCTGAAGATAATATGAAGAGATGATAAGACAAGTATTTTTTCCTACTGAAAAAGCAAACAGTATCTGCCATGGTAAAATACCACTGCTTCGCTTCTTCTGTTCTCAATTCTGCATCAGTATTGAGGGCAAATTCTGTATGAATTGCTACAACATTCACTCTTCCTGCATCTTCATTTGTTTTTTTGAGATAGTATGACTGCCTAGGACCATTAAGGTAAAATTTAACAGGGTATTCAGAATCCCAAACATGAAGAAGAATTACAGTTTTCCATTAGTTACTAAGGAAAACACTGACATATAATTACCTGATAATTACTTATGTGCAGACTATATAAAAGGCTGAAAGAGTATTTGGGATAGAGTTTTATATCCTTCTCAGAGACAATGTAGTTGAATAACATTATCAGTTTCTTCACAGATGGATGTTTGTCACTCTTCCACTGCTGGGCATAAAGTTTGAGTAAAACATTCAAATTTCAGTGTTTCCAGATACCTGTGCATGTCCTGTTCTGTGACACTGCTCCACCTTTTGTGGGTATCCTCAGAGCTTGGGAAGAACAGCAATGCTCAGTTTTAGCTTAAGAAGTGCATCATGGCTCCTTTGTACCAAACATTATATGAATAACTATAAACAGGTTCCATCATGGCCCAGTAGTGGTACATACAGATGTTGCAGCATTTAGCAGTGGTCATTTTCATGGACTTTATAAGAGCCCTCAGCTCTGTTAGTAGAGGATCATTCATCTCTCTCTTGATGTCTGTCTTTAATAGACTTCTACCTACAGCTGGCAGTTAACATCAAATGTTCCTCTAGAGTTTTGCAGACTCTGGGGTTCACAAATGCTCTTCATCCCTTTCCTCTGTTCTTTCAATACAATCCACGACAGTAAGCTGACTATACATTCATGCATTCACCAGATCTTGCTATCAAAAATAGTTATTAGTTTAATCTTATAACCCAGGTAGTAGTTTTTGTGAATGCTATGTGGGTATATCCTGCTTATTTGTATTGAGTTGTAAAGTCAGGACAGCAGTGGGGTGGAATATTAGGGAAAGCAAATGTTTGATTTCTGTCATATAACCAGCATATTTCTGTCCATCAATCAAAAATTAATTTTCCTCCTTCCTGGTACATAACTTCTGTTGTTTCTTTCCTCTGCTCTTATTTTTCTTAATTCTTACAACATCTGCCAGTTAAATGAGTATGTCTTCCAGTAGGTAGGAAGAAGATGCAATTCCTGTTGCGCATAGATTATATTAAGCATCTGATACTGTGAAATTACACACTCCATTTAAAAATAGTTGAAAGGAGGAGGAGCGGGTGGAAGAACAAATTATTAGCAGCCTGTTTGTCTGACAGTGCTGATAAAATTTGGAAAGATAATAAGAGGAGGTTTTTTAGAAAAGCTGTGGGATTTTACACTGTAGGAGGTCTCCTTGTGATTACTGCTCATGGTGCAGAGATTTTGCCCTTCCTGTCAAAGGTCAGTTTGGTAGCAAGTTACACGCACCTTGTTCAGTTTGGAAGAGCAACTATTATAAAATATTCATCAGGTGTGCACTTCATAAACTTATGCTATCTATATTCCCCATGTTATGTGTAGATCTGCAAATACACAGTATCTTTAAAGCACAAATTGGCTTTCAAAAGGTACTCATCTGTTTTCATCTCAGTGTTTTATTCAAGGACAAGAATGTGCCCTCCAGCTACTGCAGCTGACAGCTGTGGATGAAAGCCATTGTATCAACTGCTGTCTTCTCTGTTTTTATGCCCTTCCTCATCATGTCCAGTCCAATGTGAATCAGGGTCTAGGAGTTCCGTCATTGCTTGTCTTTAGAACCTAAAGTTGTAGCCATTTCTTTCAAGGCTGTGGGTAAGTCAGAAGGGCTCCAATGAAACTTCATTTACTAAAGAAGAAAAATCAGAGTAGCACTGTCAAAATAGACGGTATCAAAACATATCGAGCTGCAGATCCAGATTTTGCAGAAGTTCATCTGCACAAGTAGCAAATGTAAATAAAATTCATGAGTTTGGGTCTGTTGCTAACGGTAAGTTAAAATGCCAGTATTCCTTACTGTGTGAGTGGAAATCAGCCTTCACTCTGAGGTCTGACCAAAATAATCCCAAGTGGGCATCATCACCATCAGATGGACTCCCTCAGCTGATCTCAAAAGCCTGAAATTTGCTCATGACCGCTGAATACATTTCTTGGATTAGACCTATGTATAGCCATAGTCCTTGCAGAGTCACCTTTATCTCAAGAAGCAAATTAATCTCTCTTTCCTGAGAATGACAGGCTTCTTTTCTCTTTCTGGGTCTTGGGTTCGGTAGTGCATCTCAGTTTAAATGGTACATTTGGCTGGAATAATTAAAGAGAAGTTTTAGAATGCCACACGAATGTGATGTGATGAGACAAACCAGTGTGCCTCTGGGACAGGACATAACAGCTGTCCAATCTGTGGCATCTTACTTGTGGTTTGAATGATTCATTAAATTACACGGTCTGATTGTCCTCTATCTATGAAGTATTGCAAGAATAGCTTTTAAGGAAACCCAGTAGCTACCCAATTTGTATTTCTAAAGCTGCAGTAATACAATAATTTAACACCTCAGCAGAGCTGGCACAAGGCTGTAGGCAGAGGTTAGAGAGCTGCAGCTAACAAGGTTTAGCTGATTTGACTCGACACCTCATCTCTACCTCTTATCATAGGCTGTTGCTGAGAGACAGTGTAAGAACCAAAAGTCCAACCCCTGTTCTGGCAAGCAGAGAAGCAGAAGTTCCTGCCATTTATACATTCTCCTCTGATTCTCCCCTTTCCTATCCCCTGGCAATGGCCCTGGCTAGTGTTCCCACTTCCTCTCCCTTCCTAGAAAGGAGTTACAAGAAGATGAGTTGGACTTGATGTGCAGGAAGTTGTGTGGCTCTGTTCAGAGCCTAAAAGTAGGTGAAGAGCTGAGAGAGGGAGGGTTTGTGACTACAAGCGTTATACTGAAAATTATCAGAAAGGCTGGTTCACAGAAAAAATGTAAATAAAAAACAAAGAGACATTCTATTCACTATCTCCAGAATCTCCAGTAGTCTGTTTCCCACCCTAGAAATCCTCTGATCCTTTAGGGAGCTCCACCCTGAATCCTTGTGCTGGTTTTGGTTTTAGTAGAGTTAGTTTTATTCATACTAGGTAGCATGGGACTATGTTTTGGATTTGAGTTGAAAACACCATCAATCATTCAGGGATGTTTTTGTTACTGCTCAGCAGCACTTACACAAAGTCAAGGCCTTTTCTGCTTCTCACAGCAGCCCATTAGTGAGCAGTCTGTGGGTGCACAAGGAGTTGGGAGAGAACACAGCCAGGACAACAGAACCCAGCTGACCAAAGGGATATCCCATACTATACGACGTCATGTACAGCAACACCAAGCTGGGGAAAGAAGAAAGAGGCAAGGAGGACATTCACAGTGGTGGCGTTTGTCTTCCTAAGTAACCATTACATGTGTTGGAGTCCTGCTGTCCAGGACATGGCTGAACACCTGCCTGCTGGTGGGAAGACATGAAAGAATTCCTCCTTTTGCTTTGCTTGTACACACAGATTTTGCTTTACCTATTATACTGTCTTTATGTCAAACCATGAGTTTTCTCACTTTTACCCTCCTGATTCTCCCCCCATCCCACCGGGGGAGGAATGAGCAAGTGGCTGTGTGGGGCTTAGTTGCTGGTAAACCACGACAATCATGAAAAATCTCCTTTATCTCTGCCAGCCCTTCTCACTCATCACTTGCTGAGGCTCCTGCAGACTTTTCCCAGTCCTGCTTCCAAAATTTTCCCACTCAAATCCCTTCTGCTGTCACTGCAAAAACAATTTTTGCCTTTGAGCCAAGCCTGCCAACTATGTCTTCTTCACTTGTACTAAGTGTATATATATATATAGGTCTCCAGGTGCTTGCAAGATAAAGTTACATCAATTTCTTTAAACAGAGTTTTTACAATAATTTCCTCATGAGTAGCAGACTGAAAATCATCAAATATGATTCCGTTTAGAAAAAGCTTACCAATTCTACTCCAATTCTTTCAACATACTGCAGGCTTTGTTTCTCAAACCATCTCTGCATTTATAAAAATTATACATTATAGAAATTATTACATTGTTGTTATGTTTTGCTTACATATTTCATATGCTGAACAACCCAAATGCTATAAAGCCCCACTCTTTAAAACTGAAAGAATTCTTCTGTGACATTTACAATTCTAACTTGGCCATGATGAAGTTAAGTTTGAGCTAGAGAGTTTGGAAATATCACCAATATATCTCATTCCCCAGTATCTCATCACACTTTCCAAATGAATTTATCTTTTATTGTTGTTGCTGCTGCTGATATTCAGCTTTATTTATAAATCTTTGAAAATAGGAATTTATAATGAACACATAGTCAGTTTCTTAAATTATAGCACTGAGGCACTAAGAAGTAAGCACCACTATAATCAAGCTAATTAAAAGGCCACATTAAGGATGGGAATCTGCATATGAAAAGGAACATCATTTTCCTGATGGTGTCTTTACTATCCTCTTATATTTGCATGCACCCTGTAGAGTCTCACCACCATTTGAAGCTGAGCTACTTAAAGAAAAATCAGGGGTTTACCCCTTAATCTCTTTAAACCGAAGCAGTATTTCTCTTTTTGGCCAACTAGTCCTGTGTTTTAAAAAGTTCATTCTTTGAAAAACTGAAACTCTTTCATAAATCCAGAACAACAGATGTACAGCACACTTGGGGACAAATGAGATGAGTGAGTTGAGTGCTGAATTTTTAATGATGTTTCCCTGGTAGAGACTTCAGAAAGCACTTTTGAAGATTACCAACTAACTCAATAATGAGCAGTTTTCTTCATTTCAAAACTGTGGAAAGATCACTATGGGTTTACATATTCAGAAACTACTGCAGAACACTCTGGTCTTAGTTTTTTTGGTTTGGTTTTTTTCACTGCCAAAAAGGTAAAAAAGAGTGGTAAGGGAGACACTAACAAAATAAAATGTAAATTGCACACAAATCTCCTTTCCAACACAAATGGAAATCCTTCCTCTGACTAGGTTTTTTCTCATTAAATCCTTTTTGATGCTTTTTGAAGCTGAAAATACTTTATTTAGGATATTAAACATTTCAAGGAGCTCTCAAGTGTGTGGTGTAGACACAAATTGAGACAGAGCATAGAGGTCAGTTGGAAAATAGCTGCTGAGGAACATGGGACTCATAGGTTACATACTTTGCCTGACTTTCTTTCTGAAATATACCCTTATAGTTTCAGCACTAAATAAACACTGAAAACTCAGGAATTTCCTATTATTTCATCAACTTCTGAAAGTTTGCTGTGAACTTGTAAATTTATGCTATATAATGCCTTCAGCCATCACAAAGTTTCTCCTAACTGTCCACACAAATTCCTAGGGTTTGTAATGATTTAAGGCCTCAGAGAATGCAGTGCACTGTGGAGAATTGGTTAGTCAGCTGTGCTTTACTTTATAGTGTTTTTTTGACAACAGTCTGTTTTGGGTTTTTTTCGCTGCTGTCTTTAAAGGGAAATCTGAACCACAGTTTTCCTGGGTTTACTCTAGAAGCTGAATGCTACCTTTACCATTAAGCAAGTGTCGATTTGCAAGAACTTCCAGACATTGTAATTTTTCTCCCCACAGAATGGCTTCCATGAGTAATCCAGCACATCCTGTCATGTCCCCATATTTCTTTTATGTGTGAAGCTCCCTTTGACTGATACCAGATATAATCAGGTTTAGGGAAAATTTTGTTAAGAACAGTTAGCCAGCAAAGTTTACAATAATCTTTCAGCTACTCTACTGAATTAAAACAGCTGTTCTGCAGCAGGAAATTTTCTCAGTTGAGAAGAAATAAATAATTAAAAAAGTACTATGTTGGCTTACTGACATGGGGCATGAGAAAATTTCCAGTGATATTTAGCAGATCGTAATTTCATTCCCATTTGCATTATCCTAGTGCAACTTAAATCTACCACAGAGTATGCATACCATCTTGTAAAGAAAAGCAAATATCTGTTGCTTGGCATCATGCAGAGTCCATAGACAACTAGAATATGCTGTTTAAGTGATAATCTGTTTGACTATTGCCATTTGGTGTTGTAGGGACATAAAAAAATATTGTCAAGAAATACTGAGCGGCATTAAACTAATTTCCAATAATAAATTAAGGTCTAGATTCTCATATTTATATAAGTATCTAATTTCAATTTTGTCAATTATATGAATGAGTGCATTTGCTCTAGAGAAGTTGTTTGTCACTGCTAAGTAGCCATTGACATTCATTATTTTTAAAGGAACATTATTATTATTATGTTAGTGTGAGTAGAATGGGCTGAATATCTCAACTTTCACATATACCTGTGAAAAGATTGCCGATTTTACATTGACTATTTACATTGTCAAGAAATAGTTTATATAGAAACTATATGTACAAACAAACAAAACCCCCCACGTATTTTAGAAGAATTGTTCTTAAAACAACCATGCAGATTTCAATGAAACAAATATTTTTGCAGAAAATATTTTGGGTAAAAACTGGACTGTCTGTACCTATCAATTATTGAAGTATCATAAGTTCAGTAACTTCTACTGACAGTACACTAGTGTTGCTAGTGTTAATGGACAGGAGGAGAAGGGAGGTTCTTATATGTGCTGATAAATGTACTGCAACCAGAGTTTCAAAGCTGCTTCCAGAAATGTGTCCTGCTCTTTCTCTCCTCACTCAATGGCATATTTGAAGCAAATCCTATGACTGGATATGTAGGCATTGGAAGGACCAAAGTCCACCTGGTTTACTCCTGTAAAGAATCACGTTGAGTGGTCACAGACCAATGCATTTTCAGCTATGCTGTGTCAAAGTAATGGTGAAAAAATAAAACAAAACAAAACAAAACAGACAAAGAAAAAATGCTTGCAAATAAAAACATATAAAATTCCCACGACATAAATTCTTTAAAAGTATTCCAGACTTCTTCACAGTGTTTGACAAGGATTCTGTCAACCAGTTATAATCCTGTCTTGAATCTTTCTTTTGCAAAGAAAGACGAAGATTATAGTGGGCCAATTCTGTTTTCTTGCTGGAATCTTTGCTTCTCAAGCGATGAACATGAGAATGATACAGAGACTGGGTTGGCCTCATGCACCAACTCACATTTTACCAACACAGAGTAGCCAAATGCCCACACAGATTCCCCTACATTTGTCAGCAGCTTTTCAGACAGTAAGTCATAGCCCTTCCCCATTAACCTTCCTTCGCAATAAGTGAATGAGACACATGGAGAACCGGTGAAGGATTTTAGTCATTTCCAGTGTGTGTCTTTTACAAACAAGTCAGTAGCTTTCTCCATCAAGGGCTGAGGGTTACTTGAGCTGCAGGTGTTTGAAACATACCCCTTTCATGATGAAGGAAATGTCAGCATGTCAGGGTTAGTTAGTTAGTGATGTTCCAGTTTTTTGTTCCTTGCCCTTACTGTTCTTGCATGACAGTAAGTACTGTTGATGATGGGTTTTGCGAGTGCTCAATGCATCATTGCATCCATCTCCTATTCAGATGCTTTCATGCCTCATGAGTTTTACCCGCCATCTGTTCAGTGACCTGGGTTACAAGGTCTAAAATATTGCCTCAAAGTCCAGGCAAGGAGTTCAGTAAGCATCTCCATCCCTTGGGCACATAGGAAAGCTCCTCCATACAGGAGCAAGAGCTTCCTCCTGGGCCAACTAGAGTGGATCTTTCATCACAAATGTTCTCCACCTCCTGTTGTTGTGTCTACAGGCTTACAGGTTAGACTGCTTTAGCATAGATGCTGGTTTTATGCCTTATGTCCCACTATTCCTCCTCTTGCTGCAGAATGACAGATTGTCTGCAAAAACAATCATAAAGGGCTCTTTTCTGTAGTTTATTAAAAAAAATAAATCTTTGGTAGTGCTCATTATTCCATAAAAATGCAGTGATACAATCAAATTGAGTAGTCTTAATCTGTACTTTGTCTAGTCTGTTTCTGTCATTGCTATCCTGAAGTTAACATGGAGAAAATATTATTGCTCTTCTTAGGACCTGTGGTTTGTGGTGGAGAAAATGAGAAGAGGCTGCATGTGAAGGCAGTGATTAATAAAGGAAGCATATTTTTTGTTACCAAGATACAGTCACTCATTTCTTTGGAACATTATTGTGTTAGGACATGTTCAGCATGAGAAAACCAAGACCAAATGCCATTGAGTTCATGTGTATATGCAGCCTGTATGTCTTTTTATGATTTATCTTCTCACTCACTGCGAGCAGCCTTCAGAACCAGAGCAGCAGAAACAGCGTTGAGGGCTTTGTTTCAGACCGGCAGGACCAGAGCTGAGGGGCTTGTGTGCCTCAAGCTGGGCTACACTTGGCGAGTGGGCAACCCCCCAGCTGACCCAATGGCCCTTGTGAGGCAGGTGGTGCCAGGCGAGGGCAGGGCCGCAGCCACAGCGGGGGATTTAAACACCTCAGCAAACCTGAGCAAAGGGGCGAGGTTAGTCACCTGGGTGGGAGGAGATGCTGTGAGCAGTTGGTTGCGAGGGTAGCTATGGTATCAACCCAGGCAAAGCCAGTTGTTCAAAGAAATGTAGTGACCCAGACAGAGGTCCCATGTAAACATGCAGGTGTCCAGTTCTTTGGCTGCAGGGAGTGCTGGGGCCTGGCACCGTGTTCGATGTGACCAGGTGAATGACCTGCTCAGCCTGGTGGCTGCACTGACAGAGAAGGTGGAAGGGCCGAGCAGTATCAGGGAGTGTGAGAGAGAGATAGATTGGTGGACTAAGAACCTACCGTCTCTGAGGCGTAAGCAGCAAGGAGAGGCTTCACAAGAAGCACATGATCCCCTACTATCTTGTAGTCAGGTTAACAGAAAGGGCCTAAGAATTGGGGGGAATGGAAGATGGTCCCTTCTCGGGGAGGCACATGAATCCCTTCCCAGCCTCCCATGCCTTCCCAGTTGACATTGCACAACAGGTATGGGGCTCTGGCAGTTGAGGACCAGGCAAAGGAAGATTCACATGTGGATTCACCAGAGGAGTTGCCCAGGGTAAGTCAGTTGCCATCATGCACTGGGACTTCTTCAATTAAGAAAAAAAAGGAGGGTAATAGTAGTGGGTGATTCCCTTCTGAAGGGAACTGAAGGCCCTATATGCCAACTGGAGCCATCCCACAGAGAAGCCTGCTGCCTCCCTGGAGCTCAGGTTAGAGATGTTACCAGGAATCTCTCTGGTCTGGTGCAGCCAGATG
>WUAM01000107.1:31181888-31201633 GCA_024336885.1 Actenoides hombroni | reverse complement strand
AGGTCCCTTCCAACCCTTAACATTCTGTGATTCTGTGATATTGTACCCAATCCTGCCTTTCCAATTATGGCAAAATCTGGTGGCTTCAAGATGAGTGTCTAACTGTTGCAGTTTTCTTGGCAAGGAGCAAAGGGCTCTAAGATACATTCCTCTGCATGTTCTCATGGCACTCCTACTGCTCAGACTTATTAAAGCTCAGGGGAATGAACTATGCAAAATCTTTCATAGATTATTCATTATTCCCCAGCTCACTTTTAACAGCAAGCTTACTTCTTAGAAGTAATCTTTAAATAGAAGCCTCTCTGATGTTATTAATGGAAAAAATGTTGCCTGGCAGATATGATTGAAGAGGGAAAACACTTGTAAGGGCTGTTGAGTCCTTCTGTGTGGCTGTCAGTCTATGGAAGTCAGTGCAATTCACAGTATCCTGTCCTGAAAAGAAGGCTTATAGGGCTCATGGAAAGGATACCCCCCTCAGCAAATTTAAGGAGTCTTCAACATTTCTGAAATTGGTGCTTTCTTTTTGCAGCTTTTCCCACTTTCATTAATTTCTCTGCCTTTGAAAATTTTCTATTTCTTCAACACATGCTTTATTGACAGCCTTTCAGTTGAAAAAAGAAATGTACTGTACATGAGAGAGAATTCATGCCTTCAGTAGCAAGTTAACCTGAAAATTTAGAAATTAAATAAAAAATTGAGATGTGAAGGACCAATTTAGGGAAGTGAGAAAAAAATTCAAGAATTATTTTCTTTTGTGGAAGACAGTATGAATAGTTTGCTTTCATTTGAGATGGGTATGTAGTATTTGATTCAAAAATAAGACACAGCTCATTTTGTTGTGACAGATTCTATCCTCAGTAATGTATGCAGCCAAAATTTTTATTAATCTTTAACCTCTATAAAACATCACTGTGGAGTGACACTGTGACCTCTTCACCATGTACAGGAGGTCTATTGAGGAAATTCCTGTAGGAGCGGGACTTTTCTAGACACCAGAAATCATTTCTAAGCAAAAACATAAACAATGATTAAAAAAAAAAGTGGACTACAAAACAGGCAGAGGACTCCAGTCAGTGTTCCATTCTTCTTTTTTATCCACATCACACAGCCCTGCATAAAATATGGAGGGAAGCTAGTCAGTGAGTCCAAGACATGTTAAGTCTGGCAATGACATCCAATATATCAGGTGAAAAAGTGAAATGGAAGAGCGATATGGTTGCAAAATACATCCCTTTTGTTTCCTTCGAAAGCAAGAACTTTGCAGCCAACACATTTGTCGGATTTAACTTTGTTTTTCAGTTGTATATTCTGATTAGGTATGTCTTAAAATGGAAATTAATTAGTGTTTAGAAAATATCTAAACAGAACCAGTGAAGTACCTCTGCATACTGATGAGACAGTATCTTAAGTCTTTGTAGCCACAAGCAGGATTTAGAAAAGCAATGTTAAGAATTTCCAGATGAGAGTCTGCCAAGCAATTGGCTTGGGAGGAGAAGGGTCCAGAGGGAACATAGTAATCTTGCATTTGACTGAGCAAGCACCTGATTCAAAAGGCAGTAGGCAACATCACCAGCATAGCTTTGTGAAAGACAGAGCAGGAGTCTGGCAGTAACGATTAGGTTCTGTACTTCTAGATAAGGAATGTATGGGAAAGTCACAATCGGGAAAAGAAGCTCTCGAATTATATTGATCAAATCAAGAGAGGAACATATGAAAACCTGTGACAACAGTGGAAAAAAACCATAAAATTGTGTTAATTTTAGGGGATTTTTCATGCTTTGTCAAAGGCTTCATAGCTTCCTGTACACTTGCCATTGATCAAAGAGGGCGGAGTTCTGCTTGCTCATTAATGTCACAGTGTGAGTTCCCTACAGAGGTCACATAAAAATGCATCAAAACAACTCCTGTTCCTAGTGGCCTTAGTACAAAGGAAATTTGTGTTCAAATATTCCACATTGCAGGCCTGTGTTGGTTTCTGTTCACAACACATGTTGAGTCATCTTTAAAGACCATCAAAGAAATATTGATGTTCTTCTGAAATTTTTAAACCAAATATTCTTGTAACTTAATGTTGAAAGCTTGAAATGCTGCCCGATAATTTGGACTAGCTGAAGAAAAGACCACAGCGATAAATTTAAACTATATTCAGAAAATCTTCATAACTTGTAAAGAATAATATTAGTTTTGTAAAACCCTTTCAGTTGTGCTCCCTGAATCTAGATATTATATAGTGCTTTATCCAGAAGAAGCATAGCTCAAAAACATAAGTCAAAGCTCTTTTCTTTTTGATGTGTATACAGATCACACATTTACTTCACAGTGCCATGTGCTCTGTTAAGTTTTGGGGTGAGAATTACCATGGCCAAGTGGCAGATCTGCCCCTGTACAGACTCCTTTCATCTTGTAGATTTTAAAACACCTTCTAAGATTTGCTCATGTAAGCATAATGCAAACACAAAATAAAACTAGACATAACATAGTCTAAAGGAAACACAACTACATGTTTGAAAAGCAGTGTCTTCCCTAGGAAATCACACCCACATATCCATCAGAGCCTTTCCCAATAGCTGATCACTGTGACCAATAATTCACAACTTTAGTCCATTCCTAGAGGTCTTTAATACTATTAGGCAGAGCCACATGGTGGAATGTGAAGCACTGGAGCTTTATTGCAAATCACTGCCAGATGTTAAGATTTTTTATTTTATTTTATTTTTGCTTCTCAGATCACTACAGGAGACAGAGAGAATGATTTACATTACCAGCTTAAACGATAATAAGAAACAGATTAAAGTAACAGAAAACTGACTAGATAGACACAAATAAGACTAATAGCACTGTATATCTAATCCCAGACTCCATGTTGCCACAATAACTAGTTCATTAAAGAAGTATTTCTGTATCCCTGGTGTTCTTTTCATTACAACAGGAGTTTTTATTCAAGTGAGTGAGCACAGAGGGGAGCACTTACAGAACCTTTATTTTGTTCTGATTACTTCAGTTATAAAAAAAAGATTTTGTCAAATTAATGCCTACTGAAGAGTTGGAAATAGAGTTAATGCAAGCCTGGTGGAAGTGCTCACAGACTGGGACTGTCTCATGCTCTGTACTCAGGCAAAACTCCAACTGGTTCATTACTTTAATAACCTTTGCTTGTAGTCAGCATCTGGCCTGAATGTATTGGGTTTCATTGAAAAACACAGATACAGTATGTTTGTTGTTTTCTCCTATTTACTTCTACATCTAATTGTCTTTAAAAGTAAGAGAAAACACCAAGGCATAGCTAACATTCAACTATGGATAATGTGAAATAAGTCTTCATATACAGTGAAAAATACAAAGGGAAACAAAGAACTCAGACTTATTGTTACTTCCCATACTAGTTCCTTCTACGATCTTAATACTTTGCTTTGGTTATTTTATTTTGGACTCCATTTTGTGTAGCAGAGAGATGATAACAATTCTTATAAAAGACTTTTGAGAACTGTAATGAAATACACTGTAGAAATGCTATATGTTCCTCTGGTTTAGTTAGATAAGTTCTGGTGACTCACTATCTATTCAAAAGCTCAGTGTAATGCAATGATTGGCAGAGCATCACAGGGGTTATTTGCAATAGGGAAAAGTCACTATCTTATGAACTGTCTTATCTCCTCTCCACTGAAGTCAGCAGGATTTTTTCCAGTAATTTCAGAGGAACTATGTCCATTCCCATAATCTACTTTGAAAATTACACCCAGAGGAGAAGACAAGTAGGATCTAAAAACTCAAGTGCTCTTAGAACAGCACTCAGTCTTGTGACAGCATCAATGCTGGAGACTTGCTTTGTTCTTTTACTGCTAAAAATGATAATCCCTTAGGCTTTATGTCACAGTCAAACTCATTTATACGTGCACTAACATGGTCTTATCACATATTTCTCACAGGACTCCTCACAGAAATATGTGGCACAGATGCTGTTTGAAAAAGCTACTATTTTCCAATATCTGAGCTATATTGTATAATTAGTTCTCAGATTGCCATTCACTTTTCTTCCACGAAGCCAGGCTCATGTTTTTTGCAGGGAGAAATAGTGGGTGGAATCCTGGATCAGTTAACTATGCTCTTGTATCTTAGTATCAGAGAGTGTTTCTCCAGGTTCTCCCCCCATTTTTTTGTACTGATGGTGTATGCAGATTGTCTCAGTTGGAGAGTACAGGTGAGGCAGCTGTAAGTGGATTTAAAGGATGCAGCAAAAGGCTTCAGGGGATACCCTTTCTCCATGCAGATAACCATAATAAATGCTTCTAGCAGAAGTCACTAGACATATCTTCATTGAAAATCAAAAATAGTGCTGAGAGGCTGAGTGAGCTTTCACTTTTGATTTATCATCACCTACAGTTACAGTCATGGTAACTTTCCCTTGTTAGCAGAAAAGGAAGAGATGTTGGGATCAGTGGTGTGCTCAAGACACATAGGCATTTTAAGATGTTGACACAAGTACCAAGGTGGGGTTTTTTAAGAAATAAAGATCATAAAATTAAATTCTCCCACTCTTCTATTTGATAAACAGTAGGAAGAATGACGGCCTAGGAACAAAGGAAAGTCTCTGCCCTTCCATATTTGTGAAGACAAAGTCCAAATCACTTGTCTTAAATTCATCAATGTTTTAATGCCTTCAAGATCTTTCTTATTGTGTGATCTAAGTGCCTGGCTAGTAATAAATATATTTCCTCTTTTAAAAAGGCTGTAGGAAATAGAAGGCATTTAGAAAGTCATGTCCACAACCAACAAGACAATCAGAAACCAGAAAAGGCAACTTAACTCCTCCTGCAATCAAAAGTTGCTGGATGCTACACAGGGAAGTCTGTATTGGGCATAAATTGCATCAAAGTCTGGCAGAGGTCAGAACAGGAATTAAGTCTGCCTTTGCAATTGAAACAACACAGGGTTTGGATTCACTAACTATCTTATTAAAATGATGAAACACATCAGAGGTACCACTTGCCTCACAGATCCCTTCACAGTGATTTGATCTGAATTATTTAAATGCAGTTATTGCTCTATTCTTCACACTCAGAGCACTTGGTTTGCAGTCACTGAAAGCAAATGTGCAGTAATGACACCGCACCTTTCTTGGGAGCACAGCCAGTCTGGGCACCTGGGAGATGATTAGATGAGACAAACAGAAATGTCCAGCCAGACCAAAAAGAGTGAATATGCGTTTGCCTGAGTGACCTTATGTAGATATCTCCAGATCTTGGCCATGGCCCCTTGTTTCAAGGGCTCCTGAGGTGTCTGATAACTTTGTGCATATCTCTGGTGCCGCTCCTGAATTCATACATCCTCTTTGAAGCAAGGCTCCAATTAACTTGGGCTGGCTTTGGAAGTGAAACTAATGCTCAACACAGACAGCCCTGTGGCCAACGAAATACACTCTACTGGATACTAACAGGTTCTATGGGCATTTGTGCAACAGTAGTTGCCATAAGAAGGAACAGATACTAAGACATCCTATAACTTTCTGATTTTTCTGTTTTCTGAGGCTCCCTGGCCCCACATTTCCTAGGGAGCAAAGGTCTGAACTGAAATAATTAATTAATTAATGAGAAACGTGCAAGATTATGTTGAAAAGCTCAATGTTTAAAGGGCATAGAATGGAATTTAGTCATTGAGCTGCCCAGGGGTATGTGACTGTCATCCCCTGGCACAGTGCCAAGAGAACAGAAGGAGTAGTCTAAAATCAGCAGGATTACAAGTAAGCCTCAACTTTTTCTTTTTCCCATATCTTTGTGTACAGGATAAAGAACACAAAGTCCAGCACTCCAAAAGAGAAGATAGTCTAAATTTTCCACTGTAGGTCATAATTCTGTGATCTCTAGTCTGAATTCTCAAACTGAAGCAATCTCATTTGTCTTTGAATGGTATTTCACCCATCATATATCCTGTTGAAAGCGTTAATTTTAAATCAGCATTTTTTTTCTCCCATTTGATTTAAAGAATGAAACTGAGAAAGTGGGTCAGTATATTATGTTCATCTCAATAGGCAGGAATAAATAAAAATATAAATTTCATCTTCCTGTGACAGACATAGTCATATACTTATATGCAAAAACCTTGCACATCAGAAGTTCATAGTAATGACAATCTTAGCTGTAGCAAAATAATACCAATGCACATTGCTTTGGAAGCCAGGAAAGGCAGGTCAAACAGTGTCACCTCCTGTAAACTGATGTTTTCAGTAGCAAAAACTGGGGTTTTGCCAATATTTTTGTAAAAAATAAAACCAAAACCAAAACAAACAAAACTATGGGGGGGGGGGGAAATCTTCCATTAAATCAAACAACTTCAGTTTTGATTTTTTTTCTTTCAATATACTTACATACAGCAAGAGATTTCCATTCTTCTTTTTCTAGTTTTGGGATCATGGGTTTATGTCAAAAGTCAGAGTACTTTAAGGCACAGCATCGCCATGGAGCAGCATTTTATAGGGAAAATGTGTTTTATGTGAGGAGGAAGGGAGGTACAGAAAAGTCATGCCTCTCAGCCTCAGGTGTAGCCTTCAGCTTCCACTTGGCCAACTCTGCCTCACTGCAGCACTGCTGCAGGACACTGGTGGCATTTTTCTCACATCTCCAGAGGCTGCAGTGCATGTCTACACATGTTAGCACCGAGGAGGACTGGCCTCAACATAATTGTTTTAGCTTTTCTCAGAATAGAAATGGTAGAGTTTTAAGTCATGTGTCCTATCATCTCAACATCAGCATGATCTTGAAGGTCTCTTCCAGCCAAAACTATTCTATGATTCTATGATTCTGTCTGCAAACTGAATTTCATTGTCTTTCTGTACCTGGGTGGTACATATGTGGACGCAGACATTTTAAAGACATCATGTTCCTTATATGTTGAAGGAAATAATATGCTCAGTGCAGTGGGTCATCACTAACACACTAAGGGCTTTTACCTGTCATTTCTGTTGCATGTAATAATGAGAGACCCAGATAAAGTATTTTTTAACCAATTCTTGCATTACCAGCTTTATACCTTGAAGAAAGAAAGAAAGAAATGATGTTTTGGCTTGAAGACACTGATTTGGAGCTGCTTTAATAAGTTTTCTGGCCAGAGGTCCCTGATTGAAAGCTTTTGCAGCAAGCAGATATAATTAGGTCTGCTGTATTAACATAACTGGGAAATAGGAGTCCAATGCTTAGCATGACCTTCTGTATTTCTAGAGAAGAAAGGTACAGAAAGCCTAGAGCATGCATTTAAAGAAGCTAAGTTGTGCAGCTTGCTGATAGCCATAGTAAAAAGCCAGCAAAGAATTTATCCACACAGGAAGACTAAAGGAAAATTCAAGCTCTAGGCAACTGTCTAAATGTTACAGCTACATCATAAAAAAAGCTATCTGATTAAAATATCATCAGACCATGATACATGGTGCCATATATCACAGGTTTCATACAAATATAAGCAAGATGGATTGAATTTAACATGACATGTACAGCCACTACCACAATAATTCATCAGATTTTGTTTAATTTTTGTGTGTTTTTTTCTAATGTTTCATAGCTTGGGCTATGAAAGAAATTGCAATGTAGTTTTGAAACCTGTCATCTCCTACTTTAAGTTTTGTGGTCAAATCACTATGTAAGCCAACTCAGACCCAACCATACTTATCAACAGAAACTATTATACATCCCAAATACGTGTAATGCTACATGGAAGGAGAAGAACTCATCATAAACATGTTAATGACCAACAAACAGATTTGCATAGGTAAAGTTGATACCCTGCCACTCTCATAACATATACATTATGACTACAAGTTTCTCATCCAGCACACAGTGTCATTAGCAAAATTTCCTGCTTTGTATGGAATCAAACAGAGCTGGATGACAAGATGAAATTAAGCTGAAACTCTTTAAAACTTGAGCCAAATACAGAATTCAATTAATTGTTCTCAAATTATGAAACAAGTGGTTTCTTGGCATTTTATGTAGTATCTGACAACCGTCCAGGGACAAATAAAAACGCACTGCAGCTGAATGGCTGGTGCAGCAGAGATGGATATAGTGTTGGTTGATTTACCTTAAACATCTTCACCTTTCTGCATCACCATAGAAAACAAAGTGTACAGACTGTTCTCTTTCTGACAATTTTAACACTAGTAATTTTCAAAGATTCAAGGCAAACTTAAAAAAAATAAAATAAATAAAAAAAAAATAACAAACCCAACAGTTTAAGCACCTATAAAAACCTCAGCAAAATACAGTCTCCTAACTTAGCAGCCATCTGCTCCTGGAGATGATTGAACTCCAGATGTTCTCTCAATTCTATTCTGAAATTGCCTTAAGTACCCTCCATAATGCCTTCTGGACATATGCAGAACTGCTTAAACTCAACAACTATACACCTTTCACCTGTATAAACCTTCTTGTTACCCACAAACTAGGTGGAGGCTCAGCTAAGGCTCATGAGAGGCAGCCTGGTAAATTGAGTTACTGTATTTCTACCCTCAACATCAGAGACCTCAGCAAAAAAAGAGAAACAGACTCACTTTTCTTTTCCCTTTTAAAAGGCAAATAGAGATCCAAGTAAGGCTTTTAAGCAACAAGAAATTGGTTAAATGTTCACAGGTGGCTTGAGAGGATTGTGGTTTAGATCCCTCTGGATTCAATAAAAACCAACAAACTAGACGGTTTCAATAAACTTTCTGTTTCAAGAAAGTTATGGATACCAGAAGATTTTGTGTCTTCAAAAAATAAACAATTGCCATCCTATACCATCTAATTCTTGTCTGTATACACAGCATCAGCTGGTTGTTTTTACAAGCACAACAATGAAAGCAGTGTATTTCAGTTTATGAGAAAGACTGGATATAAACTGAACAGCTTCTGAGACACCAAGTATCTGAAATATGTGATAAACGAATCACATCTTGCTGGCTCTGCAGGACACTTTGAAACCCTAGTGTTAGAGCATGGTTCTTTTATCATAAGCCAGAGTAACCCTGAAATTGGAGCTTTTTCATGTTTTCCCTGACAGGAGAGCTCACTGCCTTATACTGTTTCATTAACACCTTCCTCCCAGTGGTATGAAGCAGGTTAGGAGTCTCTGTCTCCCTGTCTCTTTCAGGGAATGTTTGCAATTGTTTTACCAAGAACACCATGTGAGGTTTATCTTGTATGTCACTACATCTTGCAAGGGGAAGCAAAACATGAGAAGAAAGTATGGTTAAGTCTAAACTATCAGCTTACATAGACCATCCACATAAAGAACCTAATTCTGTATAATGCTGCCAAGGCTTATCCCTGTGTATGTTTCCTCATAAGTCATATAAATTTTGATCGTGCCATTCTCAGCCTCTTGAGCAACTTAACCACATGCTCCAGGATGGCTGCATATAGAGCAAGCAGGTGATCAAGCCCAGTCTGCCTTTATGAAAGGCAGGTCCTGCTTAACTAACCTGATCTCCTACTATGACCAGGTGACCTGTATAGTGGATGAGGGAAAGGCTTTGGATGTTGTCCACCTGGACTTTAATAAAGCTTTTGTCAGTATTTCCCACAGCATTCTCCTGGAGAAACTGTCTGCTCATGGTTTGGAGGGGTGTATTCTTTGCTGGATAAAAACTTGGTTGGATGGCCAGACCCAGAGAATGGTGGTGAAGGGAGTTAAATCCAGTTGGCAGCCAGTCAGAAGTGGTGCTCTCCAGGGCTCAGTGCTGGGGTCAGTTCTGCTTAATATCCTTATCAAAGGCCTGGATGAAGGGATTGCAGATGACACCAAGGTATGTGGGAGTGGTGTTGATCTGTTTAAGGGAAGGAAGGTCTACTGAAGGATCTGAACAGGATGGATTGATGGGCCAAGGCAAATCTTATGAAGTTTAACGAGGCCAAGTGCTGGGTCCTTCACTTGTGTCACAACAACCCTAGGCAACACTACAGGCTTGGGGAAGAGTGGCTAGAAAGCTGCCTGGTAGAAAAGGACGTAGGGGTGCTAGTTGACAGCCACCTGAGCATAAGCCAGCAGTGTGCCTAGGTAGCCAATAAGGCCAACAGCATCCCAGCTTGTATCAGAAGTGATATGGCCAGGAGAACTAGGGAAGTGGTTGTCCCCCTGTACTCAGTGCTGGTAAGGCTGCACCATGAATATTGTGTTCAGTTCTGGGGCGCTTGCTACAAGAAGGACATTGAAGTGCTGGAACATATCCAGAGAAGGGCAAAGAAGCTGGTGAAGGGTCTAGAGGAAATGGGCTCAGGTTGCTGCAGGGGACATGTAGATTGGACATTAAGAAAAATTTCTTCACTGAAAGGGTTGTTAAGCTTTGGAACAGGTTGCCCAGGGAAGTTGTGGAGTTACCATCCCTGGAGATATTTAAAAGACAAGTGGACATGGTGCTTAGGGCCATGGTTTAGTGGTGGATTGGTAGTGTTATGTTTGAGTTGGACCTGATGATTTTAAGGGTCCTTTTCAAGCTGAATGGTTCTATAATTTCTTAAATTTTCTTAAATTTTAACTTCTACATTTTTTTCTCTCATACAGTTTAAGACCCCATGTTTCATCTACAAGATGGTGAATACATCCTGTGTTTTGTCAGCCTGTTTATTCCTGCTCTTTTATGCATTTGTTGCATAATCTCTCTTAGCATGTGCACCCCTGTATGGCTACTGAAGCATGTTCTAAGTAACGATTAACAGTAAAATTACAAGGTAGTACTTAACTCAAAAGCATTGCATGAAGCTTTTATTGAAACACAATTTAGCTTTTTTCTGATATATTTTCAGTCCTAGTAAATCACAGGATGAAAAAGGGATATGCACATTTATAAATTCAGTTTAAAAGACAGTAGAGTTAAGAAAGGTCATCATAAACCCTTTTTAGTAAAAACCTATCAGTAGTAATTTTGCAGAGTAGTTCACTGTGCAGCATTTGTAAATCAATAAATATCAGAGGAATTGTCACAGTTTTTCTGTTTTCTTATGAGAAGAGATGATTGATATGTATCGTGTTTTGAATAACACTTGAGAGCAAGAAGGAAATGAACAGGCAGTGAAAGCAGGGACAGGTATTCCAGGAAGAGTACAGGGGTATTGCCTGGTTGTGTAGGGATGGGGTCAGGAAGGCCAACAAGGTGCAGCTGGAGCTGAACTTGGCAAGGGCTTCTACATGTATGTCAGCTAGAAAACAAAGCTCAAAGAAAATGTACACCCCTTGATAAGCAAGACTAGCAAGCTGGTAACAAGGACAGGTGACAACAGACAAGGAGAAGGCTGAGGTACTCAACAACCTTTTTGCCTCAGTCTTCACTGGGAACCTCTCTTCTCACACCTCTCAAGTGGATGGACTGCAAGAAGGGAACTGGGGGAGCAAAGTCCCTCCTACTGTAAGAGAAGATCAGGTTCGAGACCACCTGAGGAACCTGAACTTACATAAGACTATGGGACCTGATGAGATGCATCCCAGAGGCCTGAGGGAATTGGCTGATGTAGTTGTCAGACACTTTCCATGATATTTGAAAAGTTTGGGCAGTCAGGAGATGTTCCCAGTGACTGGAAAAGGGAAACATTGCACCCATTTTATAAAAGGGTAGAAAGAAGGACCCTGGGAACCACTGACCTGCCAGCCTCATCTTTGTGCCTGGGAAGATCATGGAATAGATCCTCCTAGAAGCTCTGATGAGGCATATGGAGGACAGGAAGGTGATCAGAGACAGCCAGCATGGCGTCACCAAAGACAAGTCCTGCCTGACCAACCTAGTGGCCTTCTATAGTGAAGTGACTTCATCAGCTGACAAGGGAAGAACTACATATGTCATCTATCTGCACTTCTGTAATGCCTTTGACATGGTCCCCCACAACATCCTTCTCTCTAAATTGGAGAGACATGGATTTGATGTATGTACTCTTCAGTGGTTAAGGAATTGTTTAGATGGTCACATCCAGAGAGTAGTGGTCACCAGCTCAGTGTCCAGATGAAGACAGGTGATGAGTGGTCCATATTTGGACCGAACACGAGACAGCAACACTCACTTGCAAGCCAGAAATACAACCATATCCTGGGCTGCATCAAAAGAAGCATAGCCAGCAGGCCAAGGGAGGTAATTCTGCCCCTCTACACTGCTCTGCTGAGATCCCGCCTGGAGGTCTGTGTCCAGCTGTGGAGTCCTAAGCACAAGTAAGACATGGACCTGTTGGAGCAGATCCAGAGGAGGGCCGCATTAATGATCTGAGGGCTGGGACACCTATCCTGCGAGGGCAGGCTGAGAGAGTTGGTGTTGTACAGCTTGGAGTAGGCTCTGGGGAGACCTCATTGTGGCCTTTCAATACTTAAAGGTGGGCCTACTGGAAAAATAGGAACAATCTTTTTCACAGGGCCTGTTGTGATAGGACAAGGGGGTTTAAGCTAAAAGAGGGTAGACACAGATGGAATATAAGGAAAAAATCTTTTATGGTGAGAGTGGTGAAACATGGCAACACATTACCCAGAGCAGATGTATGTGTTTCTCTGGAAACATTCCAGGTCAGGCTGGATATGGCTCTGAGCCGCCTGATCTGGTTGAAGATGCCCCTGTTTGGTGCAGTGGGATTGTAGTAGATGACCTATTTGGCGCAGTGAGAGTGTAGTAGATGACCTTTAAAGATACCTTCCAGCTCAAATCATTCTATGATTCTACAATTCCATGATTCTCTTCACCCATGTGGATAAACATCATAAAAGAGGTGATGGAACACACAGTTGACAGTGTATAATTTCATTTACCTTCATAAACAAAATGATTAGTTTATATTGGAAACTCCAGTAAATATCACCAACCAGCCTTCAGAAGAATCCTGAGGATGACAAAGTCATTACAATTGTAGGGCCAAAAGCTCAAAAAAAAAAATAAAATCAAACAAAACTAAATGAAAACTAAGAAAAAATACCCTTTTGTTTACATAACCTTATTTCCATTTACAACCTTTAACTACCTGGAGTACTGTGTCCAGGGCTGTGTACTGGGCTCCCAGTTTCAAGGAGGACAGGGGAGAGGGTACAGCAAAGGGCTACTGAGATGATTAGGGGACTAGAACATCTATCTTATGAGGAAAGACTAATGGACTTCGATCTTTTTAGTCTGGAGAAGAGAAGACTGAAGGCAAATCTTATCAATGTTTGTAAATACTTAAAAGTTGGGTGTCAGGAATAGAGGCCCAGTCTTTTCAGTGGTGACCAGTGACAAGGCAAGAGGTAACAGGCATTGACTTTAAGATAGGAAGTTCCACCTAAACATGAGGAGGAACTTTTTTATTTTGAGGGTGGCAGAGCACTGGAATGGGCTGCCCAGAATGGTGGTAAAGTCTCCCTCTCCGGAGACATTCAAAACCTGCCTGGATGTGTTCCTGTATGACCTTCTCTAGGTGAACCTGCTCTGGCAGGGGGATTGGACTAAGATGGTCTCCAGAGATCCCTTCCAACCCCTATCATTCTGTGATACTGTGATTAAGGTGTTTGGGCTTTTTAAATAATCAATATGTATTTATTATCTAGGAAAAAAAAAAGGTTAAAATTTACATAGGTGGTTTAGGAACTGCCTTGACTCTGGCCCTTATATTCTCTACATCTCTTATAAACATGTATTCAGAGAATGAAGGTGGGAAACAGGGAATTAACTTCAGGTAAATATTGCCAGGTTACATGGTTTGTTTTATGGAAAATAGTTTTAAATTACATGTCAATATGCTATTACAATTACCACTAACCCTTCATCTACCTTGCAAGCCAATCAACAAATGAAGCAAAGGTTTTACATTGCCCTTTCTTACTCTGGACCAAATTGTTATCATTATTGAAGTGGTGTAAATCCTGATTAATTATACTAAAGTCAATTGAACTGTTTCTCCAACATTACACTGACAGAATAAAATTATTCTTGCAAAAGGAAATTTTGGTGAGTTTTCTAGAAAGCTGAAATGTATAGTTAGGGAAGCAGGGCTCACATAAAGAGAATTGAACAGGCTCCGGCAGATGAAATGGTGATGCTAAGAGAGCCAGGGTGCAAAATTAATTTATGGACTGGATTTTCCAGCACAGTATGTCTTGCCAACACAAAACCATTCTTGCCTGAAAGGCAGCCACAGCAACATCATACTGGGAAAATGGAGATCTTGGTGACAGGATGTCAGACAAGAACTGCCCCATGGCAGCACGGCAGGTAAAAGGGATTGCCAAAAGGAGAAGTAATGTCTCTGCCCCAGTTCCCTATAACCTGCATACGGTCAGCCACTTTGGGCTTATATTTACCTTAGGGCTGCCCTCAACCAGTATAGAGAGAGCTACTGTAAGCAGCATGACTACTCAAATTAAATGGAGTTATTTGCATTGTATGATTTTTTTCCCTTCCTCTTTAAAATATGCATTTCTCTTAGGATCTGCTAATTTTTTTTATGATTTCTAAAAAGTACATATTGAAAACAATTCCTTTCATTTTTTCCTAATATTCTTAGAAATGTGCCCACTTCTATTTCATACAGCCTGAAGAAACGAGGGGTGGGTCCTGGGGAAATAATAGCAGGAGACACTGCAGTTAAAGGCTTTATTGTTAGTCATACACAGAAGGTGGCAAAATAAGGAATGTTGTTCTGACATGAAAATTTTTCTAAACAATATTACAGAGTTCTAGTTTCATGGGCAGCTTTCAGATTTAACATGCTAAGCATTCGGACATCTTTTTCTGGTTGCTGCCAGTCGTTTATGCTAATGGTCAAATAAATTTTCTATCCTTCTTATTGCTAGTATCATTCATGCTTTTCAAACTCTTCTGCCTTTAATACCAGCACAAAGGAACTAGACTGTAGTGTAATAAATAGATCCACCAGGGTCTAAATATTGAGAAGGTGACATTTTCAGCAGGAAACCACATTTTTGAGAGTGCACAGGTCTTTCACTTAGGTAGCTCCTTCCTTTTCCAGCTGCTAGCTTTTCTGTAGCATATACACACACAAATCATGTCTGTTACTCCCAGTTCTGTGATGTCTAGAAACACGCAAGAGGAATCCAGAAATAGTCGTGACTCAACAATACATTGGAGCCACCAGGTAAGGAAGCATTTTTGGGGGGGACCGTAGCTAAGATATGCATTACTTTCAGCGATTCATGTGCTCCCTGAAACAGCAGGTAGCAGGCCTAAACATGGTAAAAACTGCTTTAAGGTATTATCTAACAAAAGAACATCAAGTATTAGTTATTTCTTAGATAGCCCCACTGAAGCCCCAGAAGATGTATCTAGTCTGATGTTTTCTCGGTGTTCTTACGATGTCTGTGCCATGAATTACGTTTGCTCTAAAGCTGCGTGTCTGACTTCTCTTCTGCCTGTTAATGAACATCTTCTAGGAGAGGTACAATATTCCACAAACTAAGCAATGTAAAATAACAACACCATTCAAAGAGGGTAGTCTGGCTCAAATATAGCGCTTCCCTTGCATGTGTTTCTCCTGTACTCTGAGATGAAGGGTAGACAAGGGAGACCTGCATATGGATCTGCTATAGCCTGGGGCTACATAACAGTTCAAGTGCAGTTCCCAGGCCAAACCTAGATCACAGGACTAAGGAGGTGATGATGCTCAAACCAATAGGTAATCCTAATTCTTAGCGTCAGGAAAAAGCAAAGCAGCAAGGTCAGCTCAGGGAAATATTGGAACCCAGCTGCATGCTCAACTCATGTCTCAGGATGACACACTGGGACTTAACAGGGAAATATTTTTCATCTGTGACCCACTCCCAGAGCTCTCCTTCTCTAAGCTCTCTATGGTAGCAGTTGGCCTTCTGGTTTCAGGCCCTACAGAGACTTTGCTATGCTATGCTAGAGTTAGGCAGTTGTAGCTCCCTGTCCCCTTCCTGCTTTCTACCATCACAAAAAGAATATATCACATTTCCAGTAGACACAAATAATAATAAAAAATGGAAGATCACTCCTTTATCAATTCTTAATCTTTCCAGCCATTCAGAGTAAACATCAGCAGAGATGTCTCTGCTTCTGGAGGAAGATTGTGGCTGATTAAAGACTTCAAATAGCTTTCTCATTGACAGGTGAAATTCTGAAAGGTACAGTTCATACTCAACAAACCTATATATTGTGATTGACAAATTAGACAGAATTTGAATCTTCCTAATATCCATTCCAAGATTTTTGTGGCACTTCATTTTTTGGTTAATGCAATCAGGAACCTCTAATGAGTTAGTTAGCAGAAGCATTCACAGTGTTTGAACTAATAATTGAAGACTGAAGAAAGAGGTGAAAAGAGACTAGGCTATTTGAAGAATGATTACCAAGTCTGTTGCAGTATGTTCACATATTATACTTGTGGATAAAAAAGAAATTATCCCTTGAAATCATGCAGTTCTTTAACATTTGTAAGAAATTCTGAATGAGGTTGTGGAAGTATCTCTTATTCCTCACAATTCACTGAAGGCAGTATAACTTCCTTCAGTAGATACCACAGCAAATGAAGTGGTTGATACAGACTTTGTATTTTAATTTACTTATACAGAAAGTTTTCCCAAGTGAAAAGGTTGGCTCTGCATGAGCACTGAATGCACACATCCATCCAATACTGTGTATGTAGTCACTCATGGTATGAGCATGCAGCAATTCTATGTGCATCCAGCATTTTCATTCTCATTTATGAGTGCGAATGCACTGCTGCGACTCTGCCTTATGGATGTGCCAAGAACTAGATTTGTGAACAGTCATTAGATATCTTTTTCTTTAATAAATGCAAAGTTTACATTTATCAGAGATCTTTTCTTCTGACTTACAAAGGGCTTCTGTAAATTCAGTGCTCCCTAATTATGAATTTATGAAATCTTTCCAACACCTGGGCTTTGTCTAAAGCAGCTGATACTGCTCATTCTGCCCATGTAGATCAGTCCCTTGGTACAAATGATACTGACACCCTTAGTACTGTTTTCAGTTGCAGGAAGTCCATGTCAGAATACTCAAATTCCCAAGTCCTTTAAGACTCAGGGAATCAGTTTGCCTAGGAAGTGTCAAGGACAGCACACCCATATCAGTGTTCCAATTCCAGCATCCATCAGCATTGCTAAAAAGCTTCCTAAGCTACTTTTACTGAGGAGAGTCCACAAACACTTGCCTGTACTGCTCTCTGGGAACAGATATGAATTCCCAGTATGTCCCAGCTACCTGCCTTCTCTGGAGATTTGTACACAAGTCCATGCCTTGTCTTTATTCTTTATATGCTTTTCTTTATTCATGCCTTTGGTGTGCATATGCACCTCCTAAGCAGCTCCTAAGCAGCTCCACCAAAAGCTGTCCCTCAAACTGTGACAACACCAGCATGTCATTCACAATGCAGGGATGACACCCTGAAACCCTTATCAACACTGTCTGACTTCTTCCTATGCTATAAACAAAAAAGACTGCCAATTTTCAAGCTTTCAGCAACACACCTTCTACTGGTGTGCTTTCTCTGAGCAAGTTATGGTCTTCTTTGACCAGAGGTATACCGAAAAATAGAAGAATAAATGGCAAGAAATGCGTCCAAGCTCAGGCAGCCAAAGGGCAAACTGATTATCGAGATGCAAAGAAGTTAAAGGTGTTACAAAAACTTCAGGAAATTCAAGAAGAGCTCAAAACTGGCTTAACTAGATATTGGAAGTTCTGTTCAAAATAAGAAATGCTAACCAAGGCTTGTAACTTTGCAAACATTAAGAGATATTTTTTTTTTCCACAAAGTCCCAAAATCTCTTGATTTTTCAGACAGTTGAGGAACCATCTGTACTTGATTTCTAAATGTTCATCCTGTTCAGCCATTAACATCCTTCAGTTTAAGATCATTAGGGCTAAAATGCTCACTGTTCATCTTTTTTCTGTAAACAATGGTCCCTTTTGGGAATGTTGATCCTGTGGTCATTAACACAGTAACAATTGTATAAAATGGGTGAGCCAAACCAGCTATTATCCTTCTTACATGTTCCTCTCCCTGTAACACACATAAGCAACATAGGTTTGTGTCTCTTATCAACAGAACAACACTAAACAACATGGCAAATGTCAGTCATCATCTAAAGAGATGTTCTCAGCTTTCCATTTTCCATTGTGAAGTCTTAAGGCATACATATACATGCATATACATATATACACACACACATATTTAGATACCAAAAGATCTGAGGATCAACACTAGGATGTTGAAAGTACAAAAGTAGGTAATGACAGACTTTGTTCTGGATTCCTACTTCAACAGTTCTGATGATACCTGAAACCTGACATACACATCTATATCTTAGATACCTGTAAAAAATGTACATGACTTTCTACATCTAGTACCAGACTGAAGCGTCATATGATGAATCACAGCCCACTTGATTTTAAAAGGACTATAATGAATGCTGCATATGTATATGAACCTGGTGTATTTTTAAATGTTTAGTGTTTCTCTGACCCTAACTTTACATGTCCAAATTTCAGCTCTCTGAGTAATAGCAAGGGAAAGGTTAACTTCTTTTCCCTTTCTGCTGTCTTCTTGCAAATAATCGTAAAAAAAAGAAAAATATTTGATCCCAAAACTACACATACACTCTTTGAACAGCCCAATAATTATCTGGGCTTTTTTATTGCAGCCCAATAAATTGAATCTGAATTAACTTATCAGTGTCTGCTGACAACTCTATAGTTGTATTCATTGTATATGACTCATTGTATAGGTCACTATTCTGCACTTTCTCCTCTTACTCATTCCTCTCTTCCCAAGTATTGATCAGAAGATTTTTTGCAGTACACTAGATATCTATCAGTTTAAAGGAGACCAAACACTTTCTCTTGGTGAATGTAAATGGAAGAGACAGCAGCAACTTGCAAAGCCCTTGACATGATCTGCCTGGTTTGGGCTACTTTCTGTGGCAGGGATCATGCAAGCAGCAAAGCTGGAAAAAAACCACTGTAAAATGTCTCAATAAAAATACTCCAGAGAGAAGCAAACATTTGATAAATCTTTATGGTTTACTGAAAAGTTACTCCTCCTACCATCTCCTGGTTGACAACTGGAGCAGGTATATCCAAGGTGAAGGGGTAGAAAACTTAATGTCTGTCAGGACAGGGGACTTCCAATTCTGCAGGACTCTCTTACTGCTAGGGCTCAAAGCAGCAGGAGCCCATGGATGTCAAGGAACTGGCTTGCAACTGACAATTCTGTCAAGGAATTAATATATTATGTGACTTTTAAAGTTAAATCTCAACTTTGTTGAGTAGGAAGGAACAGAGGAGTTTGAAAGAGGATCAGCAATGATTAAGCAGCATACGCAGCTGAAGAGACTTAATGCAGGGAAGCATAAAGGATGTGAGGCTCCTAACTCCTGACTGGGGAGCCTCCATTGCATTCTGAGCTCCCATACCTATCCCTGGGGGGAAAGCTGAAGAGGGACTTGAGATGAACAAAAGACTTCTCTGGTTCAAAATTCTCAACAGGTACTGGCCGAATCTCAATCCCCCTGGCCTCAAGAATATTAATCAAAAGCCCAGTCTTTTGCCCACTGGAGGCAGTATGGTTTCCCTCCAATGATGGGAGTGATCTTCAGGGGCTGTTGCATATATGTTTCAGCATTTTCACTCAGCAGGAATTTGAACACTAGAAGCACATATGCTGGTAGTGGCTGTAGAGCAGTTTACATTGGTCAAAGACTATACTTATTGTCTATCATTAGCGTTCATTCCCTAATTATATAATTAATATATTCATAATCTAATTCCATAGCATTACACCATAATT
>WUAM01000107.1:31170655-31181155 GCA_024336885.1 Actenoides hombroni | reverse complement strand
CTGTGTGTTTAGAGTAATTAACCAATAGCTGTTAATTGTAGTGTGGATACAAGGATAGAAACCATATATAACCCTGGCAGAAACATGAATAAAGTAACCTCAACTTTGATCATATTGGTCCGTGTTGAGAATAATTTCCTGCATTCACCCTTCTCGGAATACACTAGCTGGCTTTCCCATTCTGTGCACAAGTCCTAGGCAAAGAAGTCTAACGAGTGCACCAACCTGTCTTCATACACATCATAACTGCTCTGAACATCATATTTCAGAAAGGGTTTACCTGACAGAGCATATTCTTTCTCAGCATCATTGAGGGTTTGGACAGTCATCCAAGTCATCCCTGCCTTCTGTTACAATAGGTCTTCCTTTCTCTGTACTATTTGAAGTAGAGGAAGTCCTCAATTGTTGTGATTGAGGCAAGCAGTCCTGAACTCAATTGCTCACTTACATATTAGCTGATTGGGATGAAAACTTCTATTATTAGTTTATAATGAAAACAAGGCTGGAAGCTTAACTACAGAACAGTGGTGGCTATCCTGACAAAATAACTACTTCTAGCTCAAAAAAAATACTTTGAAAAAATAAGCATGCAATTTATTCATAAAGAAATTTTAATAATTGTAGTGCAGTAGCATTAGCATGGAACCTACAAAACTGAAAGAACATTTCATTTGCAGTCCTAGATATCATTACATTCAACATTAATGCCTGAAGGACAACCTAGTTCCACAGGTTTTTCAGATAGAGTGTTTTCATCTTATATGCTTTTGTCAACTCACATCGATTTAGCACACTGCCTCCAGAGCCCTTGAAAAGACAAAGTCTCTTGCAGTCAGTTTCTGTGGCAAGGGCTGAAAAATTTGTCAGGTTTCCTAAAGAGCAAATCCCCAGAAGCATTTCCCCAGGAGCATTTTTGCATCAGTTTTAATAGCTTAGTTCAGGACTGCTTGCTCAGTTCTCTCAGCTAAAAGATTCTGTAGTTGCTTCCTTACCAAGTTACGTTTCAAACACAAGATGTGTCACCTGGTCCACAGAAGGAGTTCCAGCTTTCTTATGTCCAAGATAAAGAGAAGTTTATTTTGTTGGCCCTCAATGGTTTGTTTGAAAGCCAGATTGAACGTCCATCTACCCTCTTCCTCGGTTCACACAGCAGGTCTGCCTGAGGCAGATGAAAAGAGACCAAGTCTGCAGTCACTGCACCTGCATGGAAGATATTTTGTAATTAACTTTCCTCCTTACTAGCTAACTAGTGGAAGGAATATAAATTAGCAGAAAGTTTTTTGAGTCTGACACACTTTTAGTGGCTGGATTTTTCTGTTGTCAGCAGAAGAGCTCTGTAGTGATGTTTGCCAGCAGCACTGTAAGCTGGAGCATGGCCAGGCTTTCTGCTATAAACCTCAGAGGTATAGTCACCCTTATGTAATGACACTCATCACAAAGGATCCCAAAATGCTTTGAAACTGCACAAGATACATTCAGGGAATGATTCATCACCAGGGCTTCTCCAGGGAAAGAGCTGTCCCTACATACTCTGTCAACTTCTGGGGTCTTAAAAAGCAGCATCTTCCACTCAGCTTTTTTAAAGCACGGAGCAGGTCGTGTCTGTGCTCAGCTAACTCTTGTCTGTGGGGTTTGTCCTATTTAAAATAGAAAAAGGAAACAGCAGTAATATGGAGCATTGTCTTGGCTCAGTTTCTTGTAAGTGCTTATTTACAACACACACATATATGCTTGCTAGTGCTTTAAAACCAACCTAGTACAAGCCCCTAAACTGTTGGAATCTGATGAAACTGTCACAATAAGTTCTTAAGGACCTGACTGCCATCCTAATGCTCTGCGAAGGTCTGAGCTACCTAAATTTTCCTAGATCTGAGGCAGCTCAGATTGTTGCCACTTCCTGAGCATTTCTATGACAATCTGTAGTTGCACTGTACATATACATACCTGTGTATTTCCTTAAAGCCTTGAAATAACTTGTGTGAACACTGCCTCCCTGTCGAACTGTGATCTGAATGAGTGGATGTCTTGAACATTGTGTGAGGAATACTCTCACCTGAACAAGGTGATCTAAGAAGCAGCCTTATGGTTAGAAAAAGGGACAAAATATAGTACCTAAGGTGGGAGTGAAGTACATCGGAGGATAAACAGTCTCATCCCCTTGTCAAGTTTTCATATGTCCCAATAAGATAAGGAAGTTTGCTGCCTACCAGGCAAAGGGCAATAAAATACAAGGTCTTCATGACCACCCACTCAATTGGTGGAAAGGGTTAATGCTGCCCTTCCTGCTCTCATACATGTGTGGTTACCACTTCTTTACACTTTCTTTTACACTGCAAATTAACACTACCTCTTTATGTTTCCCATGCAAATCAAAGGATATGTCAAGCAGAAGTGAAGCAAAACCTCTCTTAGCAGGCAATAACAAAAGGCACATCCATGCCCACAACCAAAGGTCCCCAAGGAATGGACCAAGCAAGACATCACTGGAACCCAGAGTGCTGATTTAGAATGTTGCCTACAATTTCGTTCTCTCTTTCTCTTCTCTCTCCCTCTCCCTCTCTTCTTTACTTTCTCTTTCCTTTAAGTACATCAAATATAGCTTTAGTGAGGTGATTAAGAATTAAACTTTTATTTTATGGACCTGTGGTATAATCTCCTTAATTTGACCCAAGTGAATCACCAAACCTTCATCAATCCCTTCTTCCCGCCCGATCAAGTGGGACATGACACTCCCTCTCTCCCTTCTGCTGCAAGTAGTTAAACTGTATCAAGTAATTTGCAAATTATTTCTCATTCCTGCATGAAATGGGTAATAGCGGCTATCTCTGGGATCCTTCGAAGTAAGGGATAGAAGAGAGAACATACAATTGCAAGTTTGGCAGAAGTTTCATTAAAACTGGTATAAATGCTGAGATCAGTGAAACAAGATTATAAAACTGAATAATATTAAGATTGATTTTTTTACTCAGAACAGGAAGTTACTGCCACAGACATCACCAAACTAATGAGCAACCTGATGCATTTGAAAATAAAATCCATTAAATGTGTATCATGGGAAATAACAAACCAAAAAATGAACAAAACAACCCTTAAACCCCCAAATATAAGCCATAAGGATATGCCTCCCTAGGACTGAGAGAAAACTACACAGATACAAATAACAAGACAAAGGTAATTCCAGCCTTGAGACATACCTTAATCACATCCTAGAAAGACAACAAAGGTTTTTATCCTTTTACCCAAAGGATAAAAACCAGTAAGAATTGTAATTTCAAATTTTTTAAAATATATCAGGAATATTGCATCAACTGAAGTAATTACAGCCAGATCAAAAGCCTACTGGCATTCTATTGGGATTTCAGCAGGCTTGATGGTCTCAGAGACTTTAAATTACAAAATTACGGTATCTCAGCAATATTCTGAACAGGAGGAGAAAGCTGTACCTGTTCACTGCAGCAAACAGGTGAATGCTTCTCCTCAAAAAAAAAATCAGTCCAATATGCCATTTGAAGGGAAGTTCTGTAAGCTCTGGCATTGGTGTTTGAAATACAGTAATTTTTTATTTTGTTTGAAAAACAATAATTTTTTTTTTGTTTGAAAAACAGTGATTTGTTGTTGGCTAGAATTAGAGAAACACCCTTATAAAGTATCTAGGTTTAGTTTTATAACAATCAATAAAATTACAAGAAAAATAATAGTATTAAGTGTATAAACACATTTATTACATACTTGCAAATCACATCACCTGAGAATAGAACCAATTCAGAGACCTGGTATTAAGCCAGTACAAGATTAAGCACAGAACAGAAATTCTTGGTGGATTCTCTTGCCAGTAGCTTAAGAAAAAAAAATCGTACCAGTCCAAGATGATTTGAGAGAGATGTAATTTCTTTGTCATTCAAAATTGCAGAAGGACAATCACAGCTTGAAAAAAATGCTCTAGTAAATTATCTGAGAAAAAAATTTTTGAAATGTTTGAACCTTTCTATTTCCAGAAAATTTGTGACATGAGATGTTTATATTTCAAAACAAAGCTAATTCAAAACTAGAACACTGATTCTTTTTGAACTTTGCTTTCCTAAGAAGTAATATTTATACACCTGTGCACTCAAAAAAAAAAAAAAAAAAAAAAGAGAGAGAGAGAAAACAGTTTTAAACCTACAAATTTTCAAATAATCCCAAGGCCAGGTGCAGTATTTGATTATTCCTCTTACCTACCTACTCCCTTTTTTCAGTTTATCATGTTGCCTTAAAGAATATGCATTAAAATAAGCTAGACATGAAGCAATCCATGTGTTGTTGACATCATTACAAAGTCTTTAAGAGTTGCTTAGATCAGCAGAAAATGCAACTATAATAAACTGAGAATTTCACAATTATCCCAACTTTCCTTTGCCAGTCCCTCTATACAAGTACCTTAAAAGGGTTGATATAACTCCATTATATGTTCCTGCATTTTTCCAAAACCCCGCTTGAGTCCATGATTTTGGAATCCATCACCACAGTGATGCAAATTAGGTACATAAAACAGTGAAGAATTATGAGAACCACGTTTCTGTCAATATTGAAGTGAGATGGTCAGCACAAATGGGGATTTGCAAGAGAAGGTATTGCTTTTTATCCTTGCCTTTGAATCAGCATGAGCTGTAGCTTCTAGTGAAGCAGCTGGCCCAGCTACAAGCAATTCAGACAAGCAATATGCTTCCTTCCAGATGCAGAGAGAATACATTTCCCAGCTAGGATATATGTAAATATGTGTATGTTTTTGCTGTTACCCAGAGACCAGTTCTGCACTAGCTGAGCAGCATTTCAAGTAAGCCTACATCATTTTATTGTAGCAGTCAGTTTGCTTCATACCATAAAAACAAAAAGCCTATTTAACAACACACACAGCCATTGTGGACAATAGCTGCTGGGAGAAGAGCATTCATGGGATTTCTGGTGTTGGAAGTAAACCAATCTTATGACTCATATTGAAGAAGGTATTTCACAACTGTAAGTGGTGTGATAGCTAAGTAATCATACCATCAGTGCTGAACTTGTTAGCAAGAGAAAACCCTTGTGTACAAAAGGCCCCGTATGGCTAAGTATGTATTTTTCAAAGAGAAAATAATGAAGCTCTTTCATTACACATTAATGGCTTCTTTATTCTCTGCAGGAAAATAATCAGACACTGAAGAGAGAATACAGAATGAGACTCTTGTGTCAGTTAGTTGCAGATTTATTTTCAGGGCTTAATACTTGTCTGGGGATTTTCACATTAACAAATCTGCCTCATAAAAATAATATTTTGCTAAGGATTTGTCACTCTGAAGTACAACAGGGAAGGTACTATTGGAATAAATGTATGACCAGCTGAAAGCAATTGTAAATATCCAGATGTCAAAGACTGACTCCAGATTTAGAACCCACAGTCACTGAGGCTGAAGTAGGAGACTGTATCTGCAATTACAGATAGTTAAAGAAACAGTTTGGATTTTAACAGCCTTTCAAAAGCCAAGTGTTTGATTTTGAGTCTTTTAGGAATCTTTTCTTTCTAACCTGACCACACATTTATATTGTTTACAGTGTGAATCACTAACAACCATCTTCACGCTGGCCGTGAAAATATTTGTTAAAAAGCCCCAGGGATTTCCAAGTATCCTGGCAAGACCAAAATTTAAAGAGTTGTTGCAACAGTTCCACTGCATTTCATTAAATTGAAGAAATCTATCTGTCGCCTTGCCTGTCAGAGCACCGGAGAAAGAGCATGCTTGAAGATTGTAAAAGAAAACTTGTCCGTGGCTTGCTGAAGCAGAGATAGCTCTGTAGTTTTCATCCCAGAGTGAGTAGAGCTCAAAGGCACAGCAGGAGCTCTGGGTTCAGAGATTGCCAACTACACCGAGCTTTGAAACTCCTGCTGCTAAAATCATTCAGGAGCTGCACTGATAGAATTTCTGGAGCCAGATGGATGCTGGCTTTCCATAACCAAAACAAAGTTCCAAATGTACAAAGAAAAACAGAAAACGTGAAGTACTTCAATAATAAAACTGCCTATCACTATTGTTTTCTAATGTCCTGAATATAAGACAGTCTAGACATTGTGCCTATTGCACTGTCCTGGGCTTGTACTGCAGGCAGGTTAACAATCTCATCTCTACAACAACAGTTCATAGCATTGTAAACTTCTTAGGGCTCCATCAGCCCTTGAAAATCAGTCACTGTGTTCCTTCAACCTTTCATCACAGCAGCAATCAAAGGCTTCAGTTTGAGTTGGCATTTCTAGGGATCTGAACCTCCTTAGTATGAGCACAGCTTTCAAATCTGCCAAACCTACAGAGGGGATTTGTCTGCCTTGTCATACTTTCAAGTGCTCACCAGGCCATGCCAGACCCTTTGCATGGTTTGCAGCAGTTTGAATATCACTCTGAAATCTGCACGAGTCATCATCATGATGGACAACTTGGTTCTGTCTTCTGCCTCTGCTCTTTGAAGAACCTTGTGTGCCTCAGGAAACACCCACAGGAACTGTGATTCTGGAGAGTTTTTTCCACTGGCTTCTCTGAGGATGAAAAGAAGCCTGTAAGGGGAGGCTTACTTTACATTTCACATATTATTCATCTGCAGAAAGACTTGCCACAATCAGTTTATGTCATTCCAATTAGTCACTGCATATGATGCCGGTATCTGAAGGAACTATCTGAGGCATAGCAAACCTTATCTGACTTAGTTATCTTTCATATCAGATGTCTAGTATTGAGATGCTATATCAGTTACAATCTTTTACATCAATGCCCTGTGGCTTTCTGCGCCATTGAGATGGACATTTTATAGTGCCAAAACAAGCACAGTCCCAGCCCTGCCCTTGAGTCCATCTCAGAGAGATGTCAACAATATCTTTGTTTTGAACACTGGCCCTTACCTTTTACAGGCTCTGCAGACTTTCATTGTATGTTCAGTATGACCTTTTCTAAACGTCAGTATAGCTGTGATAGCTCTGAGTCAGTTTTTCCTTTAGTCTACTGCTAATGGGCTTTGGTATATTCTGAAAGAACATATGCTTTATAAAAGCTGTGTTAATGACATACAAAACAGATATCACACCTGCTTTAATGGGAGTAAACGGGGGATATCTGTGTATAATAACACACACAGCTTAGTCCATATCTGCTGCACTATTTCCTGTTGAGGTTGAATCACAAGTAATCATGCTCTAAGTTATGGACTATTATACAGCAAAACTATTGTTTTCTTAGCAAATGTGTTAGTTATCAAAAGTCATGTAAACAATGAAGGGTGTGCGTGGGTGTGTGTAATTCTTTCAGTCATGTTATTGACTTAAAAAAATTAACTTCATACCAATAGGTCTAATGTTCCTACACAATATTGTTCCAAGAAAAAAAAATATATACGCTGCACAGTTTGGCTTTGCAATGCCTATTTCTGGAGCCTTTGGAGAAAGAATCTTTTTTTTCTAAGTGCCACACAGGAGAAAAAGGGACTACAATAACAATTGTATGGCCAACAATAACAAAAAAAAAAAACAATTGACTTACCACTTTGTATAACTATTATATTGACATGCTATACGTCACCCAGCCAAATTAAAATGCACATTTCCATTTTGAGGTCTCATAGGCACATTTTAACTCTGCATTTTACATACTTAATTTCTTTTTCTTGCTATTTCCTGTCTCTTTTTTTTCTACTTCTTTTTTGACTATTCAATATAGAAAAACTTAAATATTATTTTTATCTTCCTCAGTACAGCCTTACATGCAATCCATTAGCTTAGCTGTGGTTTAAGGCTTAGCTGTATTGTGTTTTCCCCTCAGTATCTCAAATACACTTTAAAAGACTGTGGAAAATTCTTCTGGCTTGCAACAGAATAGTACACCTGGTTTCCCAGATACCAGATGCTGTTGGAAATATGACTCCATCAAAATAATGTAAGACATAACTCTAAGGCAAGGAAAAGTAGTGTGGAATACTTAGGAAAATCTTAAATTTTACTTGAAATTTTACCTTTCTGTCTTTAGCAGATGAGCTCACGGTTGGTTTTGTGGTGTAAATGAAACCAAAGGCCTTAGATGAACTTCATCTGGACAAATGTACATATTTACATTTGAGCTACTTGGCTGGATCATAGTCAGATGGTTTATCTTACTGTACATTTTACTTGAAAATGCAATAAATTATATCCAGAAATACATATTTTCCTCTTACAGATGACATAGTTAATAGTTTATGTAAACTTCTGTATTATATAGGTTCAGATTAATTACACCCTTGATGTCCAGAGGAAAGAGGGGTGTTAGCATCATAGTGCCTTGAATCAGAGGGGACCACAGTACCTCTGGAGTGATAATGGACGTTACAAAATTTTCCACAGTCACAGGGGCCATTAAATTACATGCTCTGAGAAGAAAGATGTTTTGTGTGAGTTTGCAGACTCTGAAAGAATAATCCACCCTTGTACTAGGGAAAATAAGTCAAATGTAAACAGGAAGAGAAGCACCAATATAGTGGTCAGGGCATTCTAAGTGCTGGCAGGTGATAAGAGGCACCATTTTTTGTAACCTGCAAGAGTAAAAGTTGAGATGATACAATTGCTGCCTTTTAAAGCATACTTAAGGTAAATGCAAAAGAAGGTAAAAGAGAATTTTTATACAAGAATATTTGTTGAGTATGAATGCACCTAGTTTGAAATTTAGAGGAATACTTCTAATCATCAGAAAAATAAGGTGTAAGAATATCTTTCTAATGGGAATATTCTTGGTGAGAAACCTGAATGGTTTCATGACATGCCTACAAAAAGTTATATAAAGGATCATATAAAGTCATGTCTGTTGTAGCAAGAGCTAGAATGTACAGTTGAGCAAATCTCACCCATGCAATACCTCTTTGCTGTAATATAGCCCTGTGCCTCTAGCCTTTTATCTTTTGAGATCATTAAGTTTTAAAATCAAAGTTAATTACTTTAATATTTAATTATTCCAGGACTATTTTGTAAATTGTGATTAAATATAAATGTAGAGAAACAAATTAGCCACAGATTAATTACAAGATTGCTGCAAATTATGGTGCTGAGAATGGGATTGAGATTGGGAAAAAAGTCAGAACGCACTAAGGGTTTTGGATCCAAAACTGAATTCATGACTGAGCTCTTCTCATTAAGTCAAATTGGCAAATCTAAGGCCACAAATCTTGGGATTACTGTTTTTTCATCTCTACAGACATTCAAAATTAAACTGTTCTGCAGAGTTTTAATGTTCCATGACATAGAGTTTGCAGTTTAATATCTTGAAAGGACATGGTATTCACAGAGAAGGACCATTATCCCTGGTCCTCATCAGGGTAGAAAAAAACCTTATTGTCTCTGGCTCTAAACCAATACCTACTTTTACTTCACTGGTAAGCAAGTGTATACCTGAATAAGTCTCTAGCTACAAACAGCTGCTGGCACTAGTATGTCCTGATTTACAGGCATACAGGTACCACAGTCTGGTCCAGACTTGTTCAAATCAATGACCAGGAACTCACTCCTCATAGTAAAACTGGTTTGCTGCAAGGACATCTCCTGATGGCCTTCTAAATAACTCTATCTTATGTACACAGATAGCCTTACTTGAGTGACTCAGACTCCTAATTCATTTAATTGACATGATTTGCATGACACAAAGAAACCATAATCTCTGCAATCCCTTTTGATCACTCAAATGTGCCTAAGAAATGCCAAGGATTAGATTCCTTCTCAGTCTTTCTGATTATGAGTGTTAATGCTAACACAGAAACTATTCCCGCAGCACTGCAGCAGAAATAAAATGTTTTTAAATGGACCGATCATTAGCTTCCACCAGATATTTACTCATAAAACAGTCCCTGATTCAAGAACATCTTTGAAGCTGACTCTTCAAAAGATGTAGCACATGAAGATCCAGAACATTTCCTAGTACAAGTAGATATACAAAATTTAAATCACAAATTACTTCTTTATAAGGACCATGATACTGTTTCTGTTGAAGCACATTTTACTGTTGGAACTTACGCACTATTTGATGCATGTATATAAACCCTTAAAAAATATTCTGTGGAAAGCCTTGGAGAGAAGACTAAAGGGAAGATCAAAAGAACAGAAAGTAAGTGTCTGGAAGTGATTACATGGACTGATGCCTGTGACAAAAGGCGGCTTCTCCAGAAGGGCTGGATGATAGAAAGCCTCTTTACATAACTGCTGACTCACAAGGTACCTAAGAACCAGTTGTGCGGTGAGAATCAGGCTAGAACAACTTGACTAAAAAGATGATCAAAAACTACACTATAACAGCCATCACCGGTCTGAAGTTTAGAGGCTTTTGCCTGACCTCAGTCAGTCCACACGTGGTGGCAGCCATCAGTCCAGACAGTATCAGAAGAATAAGAGGCCTTGAAGCAACATACATTTCTATGTTCGATGCCATCAGTGCTGTCCTGGTTTGAGTGAAAACAGAACTAATTCTGTTCAGTAATTTTACTTTTTAG
>WUAM01000107.1:31153339-31166882 GCA_024336885.1 Actenoides hombroni | reverse complement strand
TGATGTATTTGAAGAAGCCCTTCTTGCTCTCATTTACTTCCTTTGCCAGAGTTAATTCCAAGAGGGCTCTGGCCTTCCTTGTTGCATCCCTACAAACCCTGACAGCATATCTATAATTGTCCCAAAAGACCAGCCCCTTTTTCCACATGTTTCTTCCACTTGAGTTTTTCCAGCAGCTCATTGCTCATCCATGCTGGTCTCCTGCCTCCTCTACTTGATTTTTTACTCAAAGGAATGCACCTGTCTTGAGTTTGAATGAAGTAATGTTTGAATATCAATAAGCTCCCTTGGGACCCCTTACCTTCTAGAGCCTTAGCCCAAGGGATTCCCCCATGTAGGTCTTTGAAGAGGACAAAGCTAGCCCTCCTGAAGTCCAGGGTTGCAATCTTGCTTATTGCCCTGCTTCTTCCTTGTACTATACTAAACTGTACCATGTCGTGATCACTACCTCCAAGGTCACCCTCAACCTGCACATGCCTGAACAGACCTTCTTTGTTAATTAATACACAGTCCAGCAGCACTTCCTTCCTTGCTGGCACTTCCAACACCTGCAACAGGAATTTATCATCAATGCATTGCAAGAGCCTTCTGGACTGAGTACGCCTCACTGTGTGGCCTTTTCAACAAATATCAGGGTGATTGAAGTCACTCATGATAACCAGGGCATGTGATCTTGAGGCTACTTCCAGCTGCCTGTAGAAAGTCTCATCAATATCCTCTCCCTGGTTTAATGATCTGTAGTAGACACCCATAACAGTTTCACCTATATTTGCATGCCCCTTAATGCTCACCCATAAGCTTTCAACACGTTCTTTATCCAGCCCTGGGAAAAGCTGAATGCATTCCGGCTGCTCATGCACATAAAGAGTGACTCCACCACCTTGCCTTGGTGGTCTATCTTTCCTAAAAAGTACATAACCATCCATGACAACATTCCAGTCATGTGAGCTATGCCACCATGTCTCAGTAATTACAATGAGATCATGGCTCTGTGATTGAACATAGATCTCCAATTCCTCCTCCTTATTCCCCATGCTCTGTGCATTGGTGTATAAGGATTTCAGAGAGGGGGTTGAGCATATAGTTTTCACCCTCGGGGGGTGGAAGACCTTCTGGTTCTGAAAAATGCCAGCACATTCTGGGTTACCACACCCATGAGCATTTCTATCAAGGCTCAATACATCTGCCTTCATATCTAAAGCCTTGTCAATCAGCCCTGCAATCTCTTGTGCAAAGACTCTCCTCCCTCTTTGAGAAAGATGTTTCCCATTAGGTGTCTGCAACCTAGTGCTGTATAGGTCATCCCGTTGTCAAAAAAGCCAAAATTGTTATGGTGACACCAGCTATGAAGTCATGTATTGATAGCTGGTATTTGCTTGTTCACTCCAATGTCACTGCCTGCCACTGGAAGGAGAGGGGAAAAGATAGTTTGTGCCCCAGAATCCCTCACCAGTCATCCCAAAGCTCTAAAGTCTCTTTTGATCATTCTTATATTACTAGTCTCAGGGTGCTCACCACCTACATGGAAGAGCAGCAGTGGATACAAATCTGAGGACCATACCAAGCTAGGAAGTTTCCTAGTGATGTCCTTAACCCAGGCTCCAGGGAGATATCAGACTTCCCTGTGAGAAGTGTCTTCCCAGCATATTGGACCCTCTGTTCCCCTCAGAAGTGAGTCACCTACAGCTATAACCCTTCTTTTTTTTTTCATGTGGATGTGGTCATGATATGAGCAGCAGGCCTTTCTGATGCTGGACACATCTCTAGTGTAGGCTGCCCATAGACTGCATCTTCATTTGGCTGGTCTTTCTTGACCAGGGCCTCATATTTGTTCAGTGGCACCTTGGGGGCTGAGGTGGGCAAAGAAGGAGTTCCGTTGCCACGACGATGAACTTGCTTCCATTCACTCCTCCCATCCAGACTACTGCCTCTGGTCTGACAGGGGCAGGGTACAGTTCTTTCTGCTGGTCCTGGGTGCTTTCTGACAGTTACTCCCATTTCTGTTTGAGGCAGGGCAGGGCCTGGCTCCATCAGTCTATCTCCTGCTCAGCCTCCCCGATGCTCCTCAGCCGTTCAACTTCTTGTAACTTCGCTACTTTGCAGAGATCGTCTGCCTGTTCACACCGCACGCAGCAGTTCCCATCACTGACATTAGTTGCCAGGGCCAGGCTGTGACCCTCTCTACAGCCTGTGACCTGGTCTGCTGCATGTTTCCATGGGCACTCTGTCTGATTTCCCACACCCAGCCTGGCAAGAGCTGAGCACGTGACCTCAACGGCCAAGATCTTTCCAGAGATCAGGCTCTCCCGTCAAGCGGGAAGAGCCGCTGCTTCCTCCACGCACCCTGCTGCCAGCACGCGCTCCCCTGTCACAGCCACTGCCTTGCAGTTCACATGCTGAGGGATTGGCAGTTTTCAATCTGGCTCTCTAAATACATTTAGTTTGTATAATTATACTTCCTGCATGGCTTTAGCTGACCCCCTCTTTGCTCTTTTCTGCAGTAATCGACCATTTTCAAGGTAATTTGAGAGAGTGTGGGAGAGATTTCCAAAATCATCAACTTTGCATTAATTCTGTGAAAAGCAGTACCTGGATGGAACAGAAAACCCCCAATCCGTGTTTCAGGGTGGAAAGGGGAGAAGAACAAACAACAGGCACCCACTTGGCAGTAGCTGATGGCCACTCAGATAGGAAGTATTGTCTGACTCATCAGCATACATGTCCCCACACTACCAGCAGCAAACGCTGGCTTTCCCTTCCGAAGAGTTCATAACTGTGATGGGAGCCAGGCACTGGAAAAGAAAGTACAAGGAAAATGAGGGGCACATTAAAAAACTAAGCTCTGCTATTTTATTCCTTAGAAAATCAGAGACAATTTTTTTTTCATAGTAGAAAACAGCAGCTTTTCACTTACAAAAAATATGGACATGGTCATTTTTACAGCAAATTATACCACTTTTACAGCAAATTATACCACAGACAACAGTTAATGAATGTTTATTGTTCTTAGGATAACACAGATCAGAGAAGCAACAGTGTTTATCTTAAAAAAGTATTACTTCTAACTGTGCATGTCTACAGTGCAATGTCTGATCATATAAATTATATTACTGTACATTAAGCAGCAATGAAATGAAATGTCAACATCTGCTTGGATGCAGAGGTTGTCATTAAAGTTTTTTTTTACAAACACCTTGGAAGTATTTAATAACCTTGTTGCATCCACAGTATCTTTCTAGGTGGTACCACCAACACAAGTGTACTCGGAAGAACGACTGAAAATGTAACAGCATTCACAATACAACCTTCCCATTTTTTGATTTTTTCTTGTTTTAGCATATATACTCAATTTTCACAGGTTTGTTTTGGTTTTAATTGCGCTCTTAACCCTTCATGATAAAATGTGGGAGAGAACTATTTTGGGCAAAGAAGTTTAGGATTGCATTAAACATCTAAGTAGTAGGAAGAGACTATCAAACCATTTTCTTGCTGAAACCAGTGGCTAAGGAAGATTAGCAGATAATTTGAATGCAGTTTACAAATACCTGCACAGGTGTCCAACTTTAGAGAACTTTCTAAACTGGTAGACAAATATATCTTGAGAACCCATGAATGAAAATTAAGTTTAAAATAGAAATAAATTGAAAATATAATTCAGTTCCCTAACAGTGACTGTAATGAACCACTGTAACACAAGGGAAGTGGTTCATTAGTCATCAACTTTAAATTGGATGTCCTCCTGAAAGATATGTTATAACTCAACTGCAAATTATTGAAGCTGATAGTTTTCAATTACCTAGCATGGAAAATAATAACCTTCTCCGTGGGAATTACCAAGTAAAATTTGATGACATACATTATTCAAGCATTCAGAAAAGATTTATCATAGTCCTTTCAAAATTTGCGTTTTAGGACTGTATTTTCTGACTATATCATCAGATTGGGATTTGGCCCATAGGGAGCTGAACTGCTGAATCAGAAGTTACTACAGTTTTTACATTTTGTTGTTCATACAAACACATTTTCATGCTTAACTGGATTGTTCAGAGTATACTTTTCATTTTAAAAAGGTTACACATGCAACCTTTATGTGTTTAGACTTCTTTTATAAAGGATATCCTTAAAGCCTAGTATTAATCTGATAGTACTCTTAAGTGCTGTAAGTAATTCAATACCTTTAAGGAGGGAAAAACACAAACCACAGGATTGTAGATGATATTCAACTATATATCTAATAAAGCAACTTGTCTAGTTTTATTTGTGTTAAATGCCTTTCTTTGTTTATGTCAAATGATATACGCTTACTTTCATGCCTACATAAGTCTAGTGATTCTTGAGAACCCTGACACTTTAATCACTGACTATTTTTCCTTAACAGTTATTCATAAGTGTTGATTTTATTTTCTAGTCTTTTGAGTTTTTTCTACCAGAAATTCCCTCTGACTGTAACTAACAGCCTGTCCGATCCTACTTCAGTTTTTCTTCAAATTTGTTTGGCTATATAATATTTTATTCCCATCTACTGGCACAAGTTCTTAATAAGCATAAAAATCTGCTGATTTATTTGCAACATTTAGACTAATTTATTATGTCCTCACATTTAGACAAACTATCTGTCTTTGATATATTATTACCTTCTATCTTGGTGTCTTAAGAAAATGAGGCTTATGCAATCACTCCGTCTGTTTGCCAGCCCTCCTCAACAGCTTTTTAATCTGTTGGCCAATCTAACTCAAATTTGACAGCAAGAAGTAGAACTTCCATGACATTATGTTCATTGGAGCTTTGTGAAGATTGGTGATCTGGATGCTAAGGAAAGGGACTCTTTGAGGTACTGAAGAAGCAGTGAAATTGGGGATGCAGGGAGAATGAAAGAGAAGCAGCTGGAGGTGATGTGGAGAAGCTGCCATTATTGCAAAGGGAAGATCATGGGACAAAAAGCAAAAATCTGGGAAAACTGTCAGTTCATTTCATTACTAAACTCTATGATTTCCAGTAATTTCATTTGCATATTACCATAGTACTACTAATGAGAGAAATCCCTAAAACGTCCTTACAGAACCTACATTTCACCATTCCAAACAGTTTTACTCAGTTCTAGCTCACGCATCTAAATACAGAGGTTAATCTTTCACAAGTGGAGAAGTGGTGATATTAACTCTGGTTCTGCCACTTGGTAACTATTATTCCCCTTTTAGGTCTACACTCAGGAATCTCAGTCCCTTCCCAACATAAAAAAGTGACTGGAAATGTGATGGCCATGTGTCCTTTCAACAGCCTTCTTTGGCACCTGCCAGTTATACTTTAATCTGATGTTGATGTGCTGTATGTTGCAGACCTGAGACCTGTGTATTTACACCTTGCTTTCAGAGGAGAAGCATCACAGAAATAAAACTTGTAAGAATACTTGTCAATGACACAAAGCACTAACCAAGAGGTCACATAAGGAGGAAGCAGCATGTGTCCATAGAGTTCATTAAATGACACACATGATAAAATAGGTTTTGGATGTATTGAAAGTTATAAGCTGAGGAGAAAACAAAGCTTCTCACACTGTTTTCTGCCAAAATGCTGCTGTAACATATTATGTAATAATTACTTTGTAGGTAAATAGATCTGTAAGGAACAAAAGGCTTCATGGGCAGAAGACACTTATCTTCCATTAAGATTGAGCAGGGGCTATAATCCGTACCCACCTATGGCATTGCAAACTTTCTTGGAGTCTTCAGTAGACTACAGACACACAAGTTAACAATGCTGCAGCCTTCATCTCAGGCAGCACTGTGCTCAGAGTGGGTGTTTTGTGCTCTCAGGGCTGAGGCCAGCGACTTCTCATACTGTCAATGCTGGCTGCCTCAGCCACTTGGCAGATCCACTCAGTAAGTCTAGAGAAAAGGTATTATCAGATCAGACAGTATGTTGATTCCTGATTTATAGTGTTACCTTCTGAGCAGTCTGAGAAGAAAAACTAAAGCTGAAGAGCTTAATTTATATACATGGCAAATGCACTTTGGTATTTCAGGTGCATCTCTCTCTCTGTGGGTTATTCTTTTTGTTGATGTTTGGTGGGTGGTTTTGTTTGTTTGGGCATTTTGGTAGTCAGTAATGGGAGTGAAAGTTTTGCTGACCCAATCTTTATAGCCTTTCCTTCTTATACTGACTCCTTTACCAAGATAGCTGGAAATACCTCCTTTTTTTTACTGGCAGTAATGCATTTGTGTCTGAAATGCCTAGGATAACAACAGTGCAACACTTTAGAACAAGGAAACAGGCAGATTGTGAAGAAGACACACAGTGGTTCAAAAACTTTTAGATTCTTGATCTAATGGGAAAGGTCATAGCATGTTCAGGTGTGCAGCAGTGCAAAAGAACAAGACAACCTACTGGATGATTTATATATTTCACCAGCTTTCAGAAACTATGCTATGCATAAGCCAATAAACACAATAGCATACTGTTCAAATAAAGAGGTCTTGCCCTTGTAGTGATGTGTATTGAGGCTTAGTCCCTCTTCTAAGAAAAACTGATGCTCTTAAACATACATCCTGAAAAAAAAATCCAACCAAATAAACAGAAAAACCAAACCACAACACACAAATAAATAGACAGAAATCACCTCTAACCAGTCTGCATGTCAGCAAGGCAAAAGACTGAATTTTGCTCTCATCGTACTGTCAAAGTAGTCTACTGTTTCAGGACACCGAAGCTGGAGACGGGACTTGATTTAATGCCTGAGATCCAAGAAATTTCCAGAAGGCAAGAAAGGGTGACACTGTTATTTGCTAGAAAGAATATGCATCGAAACAAGCATCATCCCTCCTGTCATGGTAAGGGCTGGTGCACATGATTCACTGCAGCTTCCAGGGACAGGTGGACCCTCAGGAGACTTATCAGAAGCTGGAGCTGAGAGGAGATGAGCTACAGAGAGGGGAGTCAGGGAGACTGGTGGGAACCAAGGCTACACTCTAAGTAGTCCTATGCCTTACAAAAGGCAGACAGTTAGCAATTTTATGAGAACTTGAAGTCACATACCTACATTTTCAAACTTGGGTGCCTGAAGTCATGGTTCCTCAGCATAGACAGTATGCACCTTCAGCAGAGAAGTGAGCTGCTTGTCATTTCAGAAAACAGATTCACTCTGCCTACACCAAGGAGGTACTTAGGCTCTTAATGTCTAGTTTGAGGGGGTCTGAAGCTGTTATGCACCTAAATGCCACAAAAAGAAACAGGTTTTACCTCTCCAGGCACATTTGGAAGATCCAGCATCCTGTGTGAAAATGAGAATAGCTCTTCCTGGTGTACCAGTAACAGAGGAGTCTGGATTTCTTTTCAGTTCCAGCAGTATTTGTTTAAAACCACATTTGAAAGAAATGTGTTTCAGTTACTTAGTTCAGCAAAGTATCAGCTCAGTTTCTGGGACTACTTTTCCAGCTGTCTGAATTAGATGAAGGCACAATAGGGAAATTATACAGCCTTGCCTGACATAACAGTTAACCCTGAAATGTCCTGAATGCCACATCTGATGTTGAGCAAACCTTGGAGGGTAATTTCTGCAAGTGTCAGTGTTCATTTTTAAGTCCCTCACTACAAGAAGGACATTGAGGTGCTGGAGCATATCCAAAGAAAGGCAATGAAGCTGGTGAAGGGTCTAGAGAATAAGCCCTATGAGGAGCAGCTGAGGGAGCCGGAGTTGTTTAGTTTGGAGAAAAGGAGGCTGAGGGGAGACCTGAAGAGAGGTTGTAGCAAGGTGAGGTCAATCTCTGTTCTCCAAAGTAACAATGACAAGAAGAAATGGTCTCAAGTTGTGCCAGGGCAGCTTTAGATTGAAGAGTAGGAAAAAATTATTCATTGAAAATTATTCATTATCCATTGTAAAGCCCTGGAACAGGCTGTCCAGGGAAGTGGTTGAGTCACCATCCCCAGAGCTAATTAAAAGATGTGTAGATGTGGCACTTAGGGACATGGTTTAGTGGTGGACTCAGCAATATTGGGTTAATGGTTGGACTCAATGATCTTAAAAATATTTTCCAACCTAACTAATTCTACAATTCTAGGATTCACAGTAAGCAACTGCTTTTAAACTGCCAGCCATTACATTACTGTGAATGAAAGAACCTTAATTGCATTAAGACCTTCCAAAAACACAGTTACAGCAGAAGCATTGACGTTTACTTTGAGTAAGCTGTGGCACTCCCTCCAGCAAAGAAAATGCTATAACTTTTAACATCAACTTATTCTTCTATTTATATTATAAGCCAAAGGCACTTACTATAATGTGGAGAAGCAGGGAAATTACTCAAACCACTCTGATATGTATCGACTCCCAGCCTTTGGAAATTGTGCTTACTTTATCAAGTAAAATCGTATCACCTTATACCCAGAAAATCTGACACACACGCACATACATATTACAAATTTACAATAGAAACCAGGACTTCTCTCAGCGGTGGGTATAAATTATTCCATTAAAGTCAGAGAAGTCCTAGTATCATGAGTGAAAAACAGATGCTAATTACATCAATGTTAGCATGGCTGCAATTAAAACATGACTGAGGAAGAAAAAGCACAAATGTATTTTTACTCTGAGCTTGTGAAAAATGGCTCTACCTGCCCAGAAGGGAACAGGATAATGCTGCTTACATCTATTGAGCAACTCTGCCCCAATCATCTGGTTTCAAGCAGAAGGAGAAGCCTTCTGACAGCCCAGTCCTTTCTCTGTGCTTTCCCTTGTGAGCACTTGGCTCACTGCTGGTTTGTATGTTTACAGACAGGGCCTTTCTCCTGTTTTGTTTTGCTGAAAGGCACAGTCAGCTTCTTTCTGGTCCTCAGGTTTTGAAGCAGCACTGAAAAGCTGACTAACTAACCAACTTCTTCCCTGCACAGCAAACTGATGTTATAGAGCAGCTGCTAATACTTGAAAATCCAAGACTACAAATAACAGTCGCTGTGTTTGTGGCTCTGCAAATGGCTAATTCACCTTGCACATCTAATCCTTACCCTCCCCATAAAGAGATTTAAACTAGGTATACCTGACCTGTGGCGCGTCAATCCTGCCCGCTGCTCAGGTGCCTTTTTCCAAGTCATTCCTCCTTCTGACCAGAGTGCAGAGCAGAAATTGCTCAGTTTGTGCCCAGAGGTGTGTACATCTATCTGAAACACCATACAGGTCTGAGTAACACTGGCAAGTCTGAACACTTTGGCCAGAAGTTAATCTAAATCAGTCTCTGGGAGTACTCATGAGTAATTTCAGCGACAGCCTTCTCCCAAAGGCATTTGGTAGTTATATGTACTTTTTCTGTCCTCCGGCCCAAGCTAACCATTAGAAGTAATTCCTCTTCGCCTGCCTACCCCTAACTCTAACCAGAGCTGAAGGTATTTTTTATTCATTTTTAAGCATTCACCAAATTCCAGTTTCTTCCTGTTCCGTACCTGAACCTGAAGAGTTTCAGGATCATCCAGAAGCAGGATGGATCACACCCATTCAAATGACATTCCTGCTCTACAAAGGATTCAGCTGTCTTCAGAGAAGCAGATGAAGAGAGTCATCTTGCAGCTCCTCAGAGGTATTGCCAAAGCTAAATTCTCAAATACACATATACCCAGAGCCTCACCCTGTTTCTCTCCCCTGGATGGCACGAACAGCAGCGAGCACCCACAGGGACTCCAGCAAGGACCCAGGCCACACTTTTCACCTGGCAGTTCAACATCCAGATGTTTTGTCAGTACTCACATGTGACCAAGCCCAAATATTTTCAATTTTGGTATCTTTTTTATTATTTTATTTCTAACCACTCTGTGGCTCAGTTTCTGCCTGCTTACACCCTTTACACCCTCTTCAAGACATTAAGGTGACTCAGCTTTGGTGTCAAGCAAACTTTGGCTCCATTTCTGTTGCAAGGAGAACAGTTCTGCAGTACTGTGAGCAGATTTTTACCTTTTATGAGTCAGGGTAACTTTACCACAACTGAAAATGTTAGCATGGATTTGCAGTAAAACAGAATCTTGTCCTCCTTCTCCAAAGAAGCCAAGGTTCTTCTTCTTTAAATGCTAACTGGTGCTCCATCATGTATGGATTAATAAAGTTTGCCTACCTTAATTAACCCTATTAGCTTATAAACTATCATATTATCACTGTACAAGCCACATCACAGCTTCCCACTCATACGACCATTATTCAGACTGAGTAGTCCCATGACTACTTCAGTCTCAAGACAACAAATATGGGCAGAGACACCACTGCATGCAAAAGTGGGGGTACTCTGAGTAACCAAAGACTTGTGGAATGCCAAATGAATGCTAGAAAATAGCCTCAAAAATCAGCCTAGATTTTGGGAGACAGAAGTTATTTTGCCTACAGCTGTAATGTATTGCTTAGTCTCTTTGGAGAGATAAGGAAAAAAACCACAAAACAAGCCAACAAAAAAACAAACAAAAACCAAACCACAAACAAAAAAACCACAAACAAACAAAAAACAGAAACCAAAACCAACAACAACAACAACAAAAAAAAGCCACTAAAAAACTATCCAAAATATACAATGTCATCGGTTATTTCTGGTGTGTTACCTTGGAGAACAGTGCCCAGGGGTAATCTGATATATGAGCATACAAGTCACAGCACATGGGTTGGCTTCAGCTGGTTTAGAAATGAAGAATCATGACTTTGAAGAAGCCATTTGTGATCCTTGTTTGTAACTAATGTGACCCAATCTATTCAATAATGATAGGCTGGTCTGCATGTGACACAGAAACAAGATTTTAAAATGTATTTAAATACTCTTTGCTCTGAGTTCACAGTACGAATCAATGAATGAATTAGGAACCCTGGAGATAAATGCATAAGAGGGAATAATCTTTCCTAGACTGTTCAGTGTCTTAAACTAGCAGTGAAAGAAAATGATTGACTGTAGGCAAGATCAACTAAAGAGTTGTAAAGGCTTGAGACTGATCTGAAAATTTCTATGAAAAAAAATCTGCTTTATTTAAGTGCATATTGCAAAAGGAAAAGAAGGAATTTGTCTGCAAAAGGAATTGTTAGGGGTCATAGAGCTTTCAATTATAAAAAGGTAGTTACCCATTTAAAGTTAATAGTGTACACATACAATGAAAAAGTTTTAGTCAGTTCTGTTTAAAGACAGTCCTGGCACAAAGAGGAACGTGCTGTGCACCACATATGTCTACAGAATGAGGTGCTTGTCAGCATTTCTCCTTCTCTGTGGTTTTGTTCATAAGTAGTGCAGGGTCATGGCCCTGATTCTCCTCCTGTTATAACTCTCTCTCCTCCTCCTCATCCCCTGACAGGGAGACTGAGGCTCTTCTGCCTGGATTTTCTTGGCTGCTTTGAGACTCGGAGATGCATTTTATCCCTTTATGTTTCAATAGACGGGAAACAATCAGAGTGGTCATCATGTGGGGGGGAGTGTGCTGGTCTGGTTCACTAGATGTCAATCAGTAGTTTTTCTTTGAGCTAAGCAAAATGTTTTGGTATTTGTTATGGTTTAAGACTATTATGCCATGGTGTAGCCACAGTCAGGCCCACAGAAGCTCAGGGTTTGAGTTCTCTATGCCTCCATTTAAGAGTTTGGATAACTTTAGCAACAGCATTTCTGCACAAAGAAGAGAACTGAGAAAAACTTTTAAGGCAAAAACAACAACAACAAAAAATAGTTGCAATGTGTCTTGGTTTATTTTTAAAATACAGCTTTCCCTGAGAGGTGGCAGCTGGTGCTGGTGCAACTTTGTGAGCCTCCCCCAGGTGTACAGCACTTCTCCAAAAGGTTAACTCCACTGATTTGCATGAAACATACAGTTATAGAGCCATGGCTCAGACTGTCTGTTTGATGACCATCACAGAAAACCCTCACAATCTGAGGCTGTAACACTTTGGGGCAGATGCTGATGATCTTATTACCTACAAGTAAATCAGAAGAGGCAGTCTGGGCAACATTTCTCTAATGAAAAATCGCAACCTCACCATGCGTCAAGACTCTGAAAGTGCTCTGCTTTCTTCTTCATGTCTCTTCAATGTTAATGGGCTCGAAGTTATTTTGTTGAGTGAGCTTTGATTAATACATAAATTGTTCTACAAGAAAATCCTAAATGCTTTCCACAATTTAAAGGCAGCTTCCACTACATCAAACCAGGAACACTGAAGTACCAGTCAAAATTATCCTTTTATGAGTTACAAAAGCAGACCAGAGTTACTAAGAATGTCTTTTCTCTTGTGATTTACTAACACATCTCTTCCTTCCCTCTCTTGTGTCAGTGCTTTACACTGAAATATAAAATTAGTTCTACTGAACTGATACATATAAATAAAAAAGCCAGGCCCTTAAGTCTTTATCTTGTAATTTTAATTTACCATGAGAAAACTGGTAAGTCAAAGTAAGCTGTGATTTCAAAAGATAGCATCATGAGCATAGATTCACCCAGAATGCTCTTTCCAGGCCAAATCAGGAGTGGGATTCATATGTAATCACAACCCTGCAAAATATTATTCATTCTAGGTATGGCATGCTGGTGCTATGAAATGTATGGATTCTGGTTTCCCTTGCTCTCTGCAGTGTGTTATTCTCTGAACAGAATTTTCCATGATGCAAAGTCCTCCAAGATACAGCAGAACTGATAGAAATCACCAAATCTGAAGTAAAGTAACAGAGGACCAGTCTCTAAATAAGCATCATAGAATTAGAACATGTTTTTCTTCTATAGAATGATGCATTTAGCAACCCAGCACTTTAATCAGACTCACAACCAAAGTCTGTGCCTCCAACACAACATAGCCTGTGTCTGCAGCTTCAACTGAGTCTCTCTGTAGAAAATTTTTTATTCACATTTAGCAAATGTGATGCGTATCTACAAGAAGGGCCAGAAGGAGGATCCAGGAAACTACGGGCCTGTTAGTATGACCTTAGTGCCAGGGAAGGTTATGGAGCATATCTTCTTAAGTGCCATCATAAGGCACATACAGGACAATCAAACAACCAGGCCCCGTCACCTTGGGTTTATGAAAAGCAGATCTTGCTTCACTACTCTGATTTCCTACTATAACTAGATGACCCACTTAGTAGATGAGGGGAAGGTTGTGGACTTTGCCTGGACTTCAGTAAAGCTTTTGATAGCATTTCCTACCGCATCCTTTTGGAGAAACTGGCTGTTCATGACTTGGACGGATGTATGATTTGATAGATAAAACTTGTTTGGATGGGCAGGCCCAGAGAGTGGTGATGAATGAACAAAATCCAGCTGGCAGCCAGTCAGAAGTGGTGTTCCCCAGGGCTCAGTATTTGGTCCACTTCTGCTAAATATCTTTACCAGTGGTCTGAATGAGAGGATCAAGGGCAGCCTAAGTAAGCTTGCAGGTGACAAGTTGTGTGGGAGTTGTGTTTATTTGCTTGAGGGTAGGAAAGTTTAACAGACGGCTCTGCAGGCACTGGATTCATGTGCCAAGGCCAATTTTATAAAGGATATCTTTTTTGGACAGTAGGAGAAAATTATTCATTGAAAGGTTTGTAAAGCCCTGGAACACACTGCCCAGGGAATT
>WUAM01000107.1:31126839-31153239 GCA_024336885.1 Actenoides hombroni | reverse complement strand
AGCCCTGGAACACACTGCCCAGGGAATTGGTTGAGTCATCGTCCGTGGAGGTAATTAAAAGCCGTGTAAAAGTGGTGTTGAGGGACATGGTTTAGTGGTGACCTGTCAGTGCTGATTTAATGGTTGGACTCAATGATCTTAAAGGTCTCTTCCAAACAAAACAATATGATTCAGGAAGTCACCTATAGTTTTCTTGACAGATAACTGCAGATGCTGGCCCTGAAATTCTTAGGAGCCCAAGAGTTTTCACTAGACATAGAAGAGGAGAAGAATGTCCATTACAGTTTGGATTCTATCTTCACATGTTCTGAAAAAAAAACCTTCTGATCTCATCTTGATAGATGCTAAGGAGTCACAGATGTCAATGCACTTGCCAGATGCATTAACAAAGTATCACAGTTACTTCCAATTCAATCAAATAACTGAAAACAATGGAGGCAGAAATGAGTTTTTAATTTATCTCCTTGGTCATTTGGACTGAGAGGGGGTTGGTCAGAGCAGCTAACTCAAATTTTCCCATGAAGCACGAAATTTTCTTTGTTTCACTTCACACAAAGATAGGTTACATCATTTGTGAAAACAAGGAGAAACAGTTTTGATCCCAGACAGCATATAAATTATGTCACAAAAGAATTTGAGTCAGGACTCAAAGAACCAGCAGTCCATATGAACAATCCATTTGGAAAATTAGTCCCAGGGTCATAGTTCTTGTCGTAGATGTTACAGAGCCAGGACATGTTCTGTATCATGCTCAGCAAGTTTTTTTAGAGATTTACTGAGGCTTGATACTAATTTTTAAGGACAGTTGGTATCATACATAAAGAAACTATTTCATTTGATGGAAACACATCAATCTTACTGAAACTAATGGAAATTACATGCCTGCAATGATGACAGAATAAATAGAGCCCCTGCTTCAAGTGGTATATGCCATAGCTAAATTGTGTCCTTATTGCTTCTAAGTCTAAAGGAAGTACTTTTCTTTGAATAGCTGTAATTCCAATCAAAACAAAATGAATTTAATCTAACTTTTAAAAGTCAAACCCACAGAAATCTTTTCAACTAGAAGAATATTGCAGGCATGAATTCCCAATATTTTCAACAGGAGCTCACACAGGAAAGAAAAAAACCAAAGATGCAAAAGCACTGAAAGCTTCATCAATTGTAACTATTTACTTACCACAAAGAAGTATCTGTTATGTCAGAGAACTCATATGAGCTTCTCCAAAGTAGTGTGAAATATGTTCAAATCACATTACTACTCACTAAAGATCGCTAAATAGCTTAGTGATCTTTTCTCAGGTTCAGGTGTGAAAGGAGCAGGCAGCCATGTTTGTACAGCTGAGGGGGCTGTGCGACATGTTTTGCTCAGCTATCCCTCCTGTTGTGCTGTTTGCTGTTATTTTTCCATAGCCTTTCAATAAAGCAGTTTACAATGAGTTCCCCATCTCAAAACCCTTTTGGGAGCACTGATGTGAATACATGAAAACTGCTTGGCCTTTATCTGACAGTATGGGTTTAAATTCTAAAAATTGTCTTTTGCCTCAAATAGAGTTGTGTTGCAAAAATCAAAGGCCAGAATCAGTTGTGTGGTGTTTATCTGTAAACTACATTGTCATTTAATGGTATGAGCAATTTGAATCATAACACTTAAGTCCTGGTATGTGGGATTTTCACTGGGGGAAGAGGCAGCTCAGGCAAAGTAGGAGATGTAATTGATGTAAAGGAGCAGTGTTACATAAAAATGTGCATCATGGCTTCAAAATCATTCTGTTAGTTTTCTTAAGAGCCTTGGCATTGATTTCAGTGGAAAATTATATTGAAGCAAATTTCTGTGTACAAAAACACACCATCAGATTTCTTCAGTGCAAAAAAGTAAGCTTGGAAGCCTCATTTTAATTAAAGCTGCAAACAAAATAGCACAGAGGTTAACAAACTGCTGGTTCATAAGATTGTAAAACATAATGTGGTGCTCTGAACTGAAGAATGTGTGGTTTCAAGATGAAGGACTGCAGTGACCAAAATTTTGCTTTTCTTGAGTTGGACAGGTCAACCCAAAAAAGAAGCAGTGGAGCTCTCTTGATAGCAGTGGTGTGCCCTTCTTTCTACACAGCTTTGCATACATACCTCACTGCTTAATCAAAACACAACTGTGATTTCTAATTGCAAAAGGTTTTTCATAAAGTTTTTCAATAGCTAGGGGAATTCAGATGGCATCACTTCAGCAATTTCTGGTACATGGATGTAGCTTATTGTATTCCCAAGCAAGCCTTGTCTAAGTAGGCAAATACAGTCTGCCAATAAACAATACTAACTAGAAGTTAAATGAACAAGTGTATTTTCTGTTAACATGACATTTTATTTTTAGTTAGTCTTTCTCTTTTCAACAGTCTTTTTTTTTTCTCTTGTTATTAACACTGTAAAAGCTCAAGATTGTTTTATTCTTGCTATTTTACCCTTTGACTACCCCATAAAACTTTATTTTACTTTTTGAATCCTCTAAATTTCTTAATTATGTTCTGACTTTTTAAAATAGGTGTAAACATTTTATGGATGGAATCTTCAGTTTAATTACTGTTCTATGATAAATATTTAATGTATACATGATCATTGTAGAGTCAGAAACAAAAATTACAATGTCACACAAAATTCCACATAAAACTGGGAAGTGTGAGAAGTGTCCTACAAAGACAGAGATGGGAATTAAGATTTGTAAGGAAGACAGTAAGCTACTCTCTACTTCAAAAATAATAGGTTACTACTTCTAACTTGCTCACAAGTTTGCGATATGGCTATAAAGCACCTCATCTCAGTGTTAATTTTGATTCATCAAGGATTGTAATAGAATAACTCTAGGCTGCAAAACCAAATTTTTTCCTCTGCTGTTCAGGTACGACAGGTGTCAGAAGAAAAGCTCTAATTACTTCTTCTTCCATGAGGACACTGTGTTCATTGACCTTGAGTTGTCATCTGCCTGCAGAAATAGCAGCCAAACTTCTCCAGGATCCTATTTTTCTTTAGCATCCAATATTCTGTCCTCTTCTGGTTTTCCTCCCACCTCAACGGTTACTCCCGTGACATGTTATTCAGAGGCTTCTCCACCTCTTTTTGGCTTTCTGTGGGAGTTCTGTCCCTGACACCCTTCTCTCCACTGCACTCACCTCAGAAATGCTCTCATCTCAAGCACAGATAACTCACAGAGCTACTTCTCCACTCCTCACCCATTTCCTTCAAACTGAAGACCTGGTCTGCCTCTCTGACATTTTTCATGGGTATCTGCCTGCCAGTTCAAACAGCATGCAGCTAAGGGACAGTCTAGTATCTTTTCAATCCGTCCTGATACTTCAGGTCAGTGCTGTAGTTCTGCTTGTCATTAGGTCCATAAACTGTGTATTCTGTGACTCGGGTCTACCTCCACTCTGCTCTCATTTCCCAGATATCCATAATCGTTGCATTTTATTTCTGCTTATGCCTTTTCTCTTCACCCATGCTTACAGACATAACTGCAAGCAAATATCTGATACTAATTCCTTTTCCAGTACAGCAGCAACCTTTGTTGTGACCTTGACAGATGCACTTTTCCTTTGCTCATGTCTACTCTGAACACTGTTTCTATGGCTGGTTGCCTTGACTGTGTCTTTCCTCTCTTTGCATCTCTCCATTATTCCTTATTTTTTGCCACATGAATTGTGTTTCTGCTTTGTGTTCAAGTCCCTTTTTGGTTAGTTAGTCTCCATGTCATCTCCTGTTTGATAGCACCAGTCCAGCTCTCTCTTCACTTCTACTCCCATGGGCTAAAACTGTAAGCTACTACCTGCCACTTGCTATGTTTTAAGGAACCCTTTGTGCTTTCTCCCACACTGCTGCATAATCTTAGGAGAAGCTTCTATAAATAGTTGTTAAAATTAACTCATTAATCTTCTTCAAACCATCCTTTTGCATTATTTCCACACAAAAAACATTTAATGATTAGGCTATTTATCATGCTGCCTAGCATTGTTTCATTGCTTCCTTGTACACCCACAACTATCTGGCCTCCATCTGTTACCTTATTTGCTATTTTAGTTGCAAACTTTTGGGATGCAACAGAATCAGAATTTCTTTTTTTGTTTGAAACAAGTTCTTGATCCAGGAATGGTTGTTCAAAATAATTGCTAAAATATAATAAATTAAAGTGGCATATATCAAATTCTGTAAAGGTGAAAGTGTGGTCTAGGTGAGAAGCAGTGTTTATTCTGAAGAAACTAGAACTGTCCATGAGGCCTAACTTAATACTCTCTATAACCCAGTCTGGTCATCACATCCAAATGCTGTAAAGCCACTGGGGCTTTATAGTGCTGCCAGTCTGTCCGTAGTGCTGCTGAGAAATGGACGTCATAAAACAAATCCATTGCTCTCATCCCTTTAGAAGCAATTGTACAGTGCAAATGGAAATTAAACTACTAACTCAGAAACTGAACACTGAAGATCGTGAAACAATCTAAACCCTCATCAGAAGATGTGCTGAACCATGGCAGAATAAAATTATGAAAGCAGCCTGTCTTTCTTTTAATTTTGCCTTGTGCATTTTGAAGCACTGTAGAAACACCTGCCTTCAGGAAGCACTGAGCACTTAGTGCTGAAAATCAGGCCCTAATAAAGATTTGCCCTTTGCTAGACAGTGTCCTGGCTCACTATAAAAGATGGGTGTATTCCTCACTTTGCTCTTCCATCAAGCTCCTTCCGCTTCTGGGGATGAGGCCTCAGGATGTACAGCCCGGTAACCCATGCACTACACAATCTCATGTCCAAAGCTATGTGCATCCAGCAAAACTGAGCTGCAATTGCAACAGGTACTATGTTTTTATGCCAGCTTTAGGTAAAACCTACAGTGAAGGCAAAGAGAAAAAGGGGTTGTCTCATGTAAGTAATATAGATCAGACACATGATTCTCAGACACTACATGTGCTATCTGGACAAATCTGCCAGTAACTGGATAGGACCTTCATTTTGGTGGGGAGCCACACCAAGAAGAGAGGAAGATCAGACCAAGTAGGATATCACTTTGTGCATGGAACAAGTGGATGTCTGGAGGCCACTGGAAGGCAGTGATTCTGATTTTACCTAAAGAAGAGCTGGGAGGTGTTGAATGTGATGGCAAACCTTATTCCTTCCAATAAGCCAAGCTTTCACCTTGGGGGGTAAGTTAGGATGTGCAGGTATTTCAAAGGTACTGCTTTTGTTCAACTAGCTTACTTCTTGATGCTTATGGGTTTATGTATGATAGGTAAATCTGCCACTTTACCTAAACACTCTCAAGATAGAGATAAAAACAGTAAGTTCTCATAGGCAGAAGCATAAATGCATTATTTGCAGAGGTCAAGACATGCATGCCTCTCCTACATGCTACAACAGAGGTGATCAGTCAGCTTCTCTTACATGTTGAAAGGCAAGATGGGATGAGAGGGCTTGCTTGCTCAGAAACAGCATATGTGGTGCCCTTACTTCAGGAAGGTGAACACGCAACTGTCCAAGATCAGTGATCCCAAACATAATGCTGGCATTGAAGGTCTGATGTGTTCCAGAAATGCTAAGATGAGGAAGTTACCTGGTAACATTTATACACATTTGGAATTGTGGTTGCAGAGTGAAAGAGAAAAATCCCAAATAAATCCTTGAAATTTGTGAAGTCTGATATCCCAGTTTGATAAAGATGAAAATATTGTTAGGGTTTTGTATTAAAAGTTTCAATAAAAGCAAAGAAAAATAGTCAGTTGTCAGAATTTTCTTTTCCTAAAGCAATAGAAGTGAAAAAATAATTGAGAAGTTTCACTCTAAAAGCACTGAATAAGACTACTTCATGTCACAAATCCATTGGTCTCCTCTACAGAGAAATCATAATTTCATTTACTCCAGGCATGTTCTTTTCTATAACTTTCCACAATAAAACTTAGTTCTAGCAAGCTTTATAAACACAAATCTAAAGCTCAGGTAATATTTTTGTGTCTGACTGTCATTTCTTTTGCCTATTTAGCAACATAAACTTGTAATCGAGCGATTATCTAAATATAGATCAAATTTTACACATTTTCCATATAGCTAGTTAATATGGGGACTTCTATGTAAAACATTGACGTATTTCTATTACCATGTTCTGATTACACTTCACAGGTCCATAGAGCTATTTTCTCCCCAGTTGTACCACAGTATTTGAGAAGATAAATCTTGGCAAAGCTTCTCATTTGTAAGCTGACACACAGGCAAACTGCGGAATTTCACTGTTTTTCCTTACATCTGTCAATTTATGGGAACTAGTTTTCTCACAAGGTTGCTAAGGTTTTTGTGCTTAGCTGGCCAAAGTATGCTGAGCTATTTCATGACACTCAGTAAATGTGTGAATCACTTTCATGTGTAAAGTAGTTCCTGAAGAATTTCTGTTAGGAATACATTTGGATATGTATGTGCATCTAGAAATAGTAAATAGCATATCAACATCTGCTAAGCTGTTGAGCTTAACCATGTACCTACAGAAGAGACAAATTTTACTTAGTTTTTCTCAGAGCAGCCTTTCAGTCTAAGTTATGCTTTAAACATTGACAGTTGCAATGATGTGTTCCAATCAGAACTGCTCAAAATAAAGACATCAGTCTTTTAAAGGTGTTTCTGGCAACTCTCTGTGACATCTTCTGGATAGAGCTGGCAGAATAGGCCTGTACATTACTTCTTCACTGCCATGCTAATACAGGGACAGATATTCAAGCTCAAGTGACCTTGCCACCCATACCATCTCCACCTGCTTCCCCCACCTGCCTTGACTCAAATTTGGAGTGAGCCATGTGCTTGTTAATTAAGGGAGCTCTGTGCTTTTGCATAGAAACAAATAAAACCCTAACTTCCACATCTACAAGGATCCCAGGAAGGCTTATGCTTACGACCAGCTCACCATGTCACCCCAGCACCTCCTGTCCCTCACTTTCTACTCTACACTTCAGTAATGTTCCCAAGTCACGGCAGCCTGAAAATACTGTCAAGGGAAGGAGGGAAGTGGTGCTACAGAGCTAACGAGTCTGGACTCAGCCCTGCTGAGAAAGTAGTGGGGTTGTAATTGAAGTGAGACGTAAGTGGAGAGCTCAATTAAAAACAGCTTAAATTCATGTGGCACAGTTAAGCTCTGCTCAGGTTTAGACATAGCTACTTGACTACACTCAAATTATTGTCATGGGCAGAAAGGAAACACCAAGCCAAAAACCTATTGTTCATGTAATTTAAATATTACCAGCTGAATAACTGACTTAAAAAATTATTAGCCTATATCTAATTAATACAGAAAAAGAAAGCCTGCACTTACCACTCCACTGATGTGCTTCCTTGGTTCACCATTTCATCCCCCACGCACAGGCTCTTTTTACCGTGTGTCCATTTGTAAGACATTTGCTATCACAACACACCTGTGTTCCTCTATATACTATAATTATGCTACAGACATAAATATTTCATTCAACACAGAATAATACTTGTTACTAGCTGTATAAAAATATGGTTATATCACATAATTATAAGCAAAAGTAAATCATTAGGCAATAACCATCTCATGATTAGAAAAAAATCAGCTACAGCTAAACAAGCTCAAGTAAAGCCTCAGACAGCCCAAGCTGATACAAAGCCTGACAAATTCTATGACCTTAGAGGGTTAGCTTGAAGCCTGCTGTGTCTTTACTGGTGATAACAATACATGTTTACTAGGCTACAAGTCTACAGCTAGGCTAGATGCAATCCTGCTGTGCAAATATATATCCAGATGTGTGCACACATAATAGTACTCATCCAGAGAAAGTGGAATCAGCTTAAATTGCCAAAGTCTGCAAGGCTGTTACCTTTTATGTATAGTTGTGTCCTGTGTCATACCAGTGATGAAATGTGTACGTCTTCCTAATCTGTTTTTCATTGTTCCACAATGGGCTTCCAAACAGAGCAGATCTCAGCAGCTTTGTGAGAAATCTTTTACAGCTCCCTAACCAAAAATACAAATGTTTATGCCCCTAAAATAGAACTGCCTTTTTCTTTTTTTGTCCTCTATCATTTCTGCTCTACTTCATTTATGACCATTTTGCACTCAGTTTTGTTGTTTTCTACATTAAAATCACTTCCAACCCACCTTGCTTTGCCTCTTTTTGCTGTTATTATTGTTCTAAAGGTGACCCTCTTCCCTTCCCCTCAGATTCTCTGATCAAAATAAGACACAGTTACGGATTTAGGTGCTTTGAACTCTAATCTACCACCTCAATCTATGTATTGTCTTCACATTTCTCAAAGGAATATTCTCCCTGGAATTGTTTTTAATAAATCTAGCTCACAGACTCATGTTCTGATGTAAAAAGAAGCAGGTAGACCAGACGTGCGCATGAGAGTTTGGGATTTTTTCTTTAAAAAACTGGGGGGGAGGTAGCTTTTTTTCAAAAGACACGCCAAGAGATGCACCCTTCCCAGACCCAGGTGTTTTAAAATGGGGTACATTTTAAAAATACCTATTTCTAACAAAACTTTGTTGCTCTTACCTATTGAAGTTCTACTCATGGAGTCCAACCATCACTAAAATTACTGGTTTACTAGTTTACTTTGGAGATATTCTCTGCAGAAAAGGTTTCAAATCATAACATTTCTTTCTCTTAATGTGGCTAAAAAAGACAGTCATTGTCTGGAGTCCTCTCCTAATTCTACCTTATTAGAAGCTTTGTTAGGAACCAATTGAGAAAATATTTTGGTCTCCATGTGCCAGATACAACTATCATCATTCAGGAGGCTTACTTGCTTCTCTTTTTAAGCAACTTTGCATTCTGTATATAAATTCATATGTTGATGCTATCAACACTTGGCTGGGATTTTCCTAAGCTCACAGAGTTTGTTTCTTGCTGGATCCAGCAGCTGAAGGAGTGGAAAACAGCTGGAAGGTTCTTGCTGCCACAACCAAGCACCTCGCTCTCATCCTATCAGCCCTGGGAGGGCTCAGTTTGATCCCAGTGAGTAGATACAGCTAGAACAAAACCTGGGTGGGCAACATTGACTTCAGGGAACACGCTCTTATTGCATAGTTTATCTCGGTACAGAAGTACCCAGAGGACACCAATACCCATGAGACACAAGGACTTCTACCTTCACAGTGGTATGAAGCAGAGTTCCTCTAATCCCAGTCAAACAGTGTAAAAATATCTCCATTGACACAGAGAGGAACTGAGAGAACTACAGCAGAAAGGCAGTATCTAGAGTCCATAGCCAAGAAAGTGGACTAGCAAGGACTTGAAATGTAGTAGCTAAGATTAAAATCTTGGACAAATCAGCTCAAACAGATTTACAGTAGCATCACATTACCATGGATTTGCATGATAGAACAGAGGGTTCATTAGCACCATACAAATAAGAGAGTTAACCTTACAGTAACAGCAAGTCACTGCAAATGTATATACACTTTGGTCTTGCTGGAAGATCTGACCAAGGCAGACTGAAGCATGTCATAGTCCCAGATATCATTTAGGTTATGTTGGTTTATGGCTTTCACCAATTCCTTTTTAATGCATGGTTTTATTATGTATTTATACAAAACCTCAAGCTCCATTTTCCCCCTCTTCACATACCTTACAAAGAGTTTTCCATTTCCTGAACAAGTTCTTCAGCAGTGGCTGTAAGGCTTTTATTATTTTTTATGTGTTTTCATCAATTTTTGCAGCTTTATTTATGAGGCCCCTCTGCTGTACTGCCTCAGAGGTTAACAGATTACTACTATTGTAGTAAGTGAAATAGAATATTACTCTTAGAATACAAACTGTCCTCCTGGGAGCCTCACTTTGAAATAAGTCTTTTACTCTGAATAGATTTCCGTTATGAAGCCAGACATGCATAGCATTACTCTGAACCTATCAATTCATTTACTGAAAACTGAGATAATCTATCCTAATAAATACTGATCAGGTTCAACAATACACCTCATTTTGAAAAGACCAGGGGCTACTGATCTTTTTACATAGTGCATTATGAAAACAAATTCTGTTCTAAATATCATGCTTGCCTAACATTTGAAGAAGTAGTCTCAGCATTTGTATTGTGGGGTTTTCTTTCATTTCCTCTTTTTACTCGTACTCATCTAATCTTCCTCTCAGCTGGCCACATCATGTAGACAGGTTCTCAGTACAGTATATTTCAAGGCAGTAAATATACCACACAACTGACTGAGAACAGAAAGAGCAGTTAGTATTTTATTAAACTCTCAAAGAAAGAACAATACATATCGCAATTATTGGAAGAAACTGGTAATGTACCAGATGCAGAGGACTGTTTGCTGGGAAAAAAAACCTCACAAATAATTCTGAATAACAAATAAATTCCTGATCTGTTAATAAACTAGCTGCGAACATTACATTTGTCTGTTGGATAAATTATTCATTGTTAAATATTTCCTCAGCACCATCTGCAACTGTAAAGTTCTCGAAGCATTGTGCTGTCATTTCGCTAAGGACTTAATGTTATTACTTAAAACCAGTCTGTGTGTGAACATCCTAAAGCAGAAGCTGCAGCCAATGTTATAGTAAATATAAACTAATCATTCAAAAACCAAATAAGGGAGGTAATCATGTCAAAATCATGATTAAATAATCATCTTTTGGTGCCTAGGTGCAGAAAATCATCAGTGACTGCAATTGGAGAAGGATGGGAACAAGTTAGGATGGGAGGGCCCACCTCTGTCTCCTGCTTACATATTCAAACTCCTACCTTCTCTTCTCCTTCTTCATCGGTTCTTCCACAAGACATGCAAATCCTGCTTCTCAGGCTCTCTCCACTCTCTAGTCGCCCCTCTTCTCTTCCTTCCACCAGAAGGTGCCCACCCCCAGGTGCTTTCATCTGTTTTTCCTCTGCAAAACCCTCTTCAGCACAGATGCCTTTCTTCTTGGCAGTACCATGCCAATGCTGCCACCATTTTAGCAATGTGCTCGTTTGGGCTGGGTGCTGCTGCTGCTTCTCCCTTCATCTCTTGTCTTTCACTGTCCCAAGGTGCAAGAAAAGATGTCACCTGGGGGAGACACAGGCAACATAGAATCACAGAATGTTACGAGGTTGGAAGGGACTTCTAGATATCATCGAGTCCAACCCCCCTGATAAAGCAGGATCACCTAGGACATGGCATACAGAAATGCATCCAGACGGGTTTTGAAAGTCTCTAGAGAAGGAGACTCCACAACCCCTCTGGGAGCCTGTTCCAGTGCTCCATCACCCTCACAGTAAAGAAGTTCCTCCTCATGTTGAGGTGGAACCTTCTATGCTGAAGTTTATACCCATTGTTCCTTGTCCTATTGCTGGGCACTACAGTAGAGATTGACCCTTTTTAGTTGACACCCTCTCTTCATATATTTATAGACATTAGTAAGATCCCCTCTCAGTCTTCTCCTCTCAAGACTAAACAGCCTCAGTTCCCTCAGTCTTTCTTCATAGGGGAGATGCTCAAGTCCCTTAATCATCCCTCATAGCTCTCTGTTGGACTCTTTTCAGTAGATCCCTGTCTCTCTTAAATTGGGTATCCCAAAGTTGGACACAATATTCCAGGTGTGGTCTAACTAGGGCAGAGTAGAGGGGGAGGAGAACATCCCTACACCTGCTGGACCCAGTTTTCTTAATGTACCCCAGGATGCCTTTGGCCTTTCTGTCCGCAAGGGCACGTTGTTATTCCATGGATAACTTGCTTTCCACTAGGACTCCAAGGTCTTTCTCCGTGGTGCTGCTTTCCAGCAGTGTGACCCCTAACCTGCACAGGTGCCTGACGTTATTCCTCCCCACATGCAGGACTCTACACTTGTCCTTACTGAACATCATGAGGTTCACCTTCACCCAGCTCTCCAGTCTGTCCAACATGCTCACTATTGAGTCAGTCAACACCCTCCTCTGTCCAACAGCACACAGACTAGAGCAAGGGAAACATTTCAGAGCAACACCCCATGCTGGGCCAGGGAGTAGCAAGAACAATGTTACTCTCAGTCCAGCATGCTGGAAATGGCAGTCCTAGTCCACAGCATTTTGTTCGCCTTAGGACATCAGCCACTTCTTCCTCCTACTCCAAGGTCACTAATACGCAACATCATTGCCTATTACTCTAAAACTGTTCTTTGCAATGTGTGTGTATGTATGCAAGCACACAAATAAAAAATTCCCTGAAGCATTTGCAGTGCCAGGCTTACAGAAAAGAAGTGTGATGCTATTGTGAGTCGACTCCACAAAAGAATCTGGCATTTTTCATTTTTGGCATTGATCATTTTACTTCTGTCAGCATGGTTCAAATGCAAGCTAAGGTCTGCATAATGCACACAGTAAGTCCACAGTAATCAAAAACAGTGAAAATGTTTTTAGAGAGGGAGCAGGAAAGCAAAAAGGCCTTTTACGTTCTCTGTGCCTGTAGTTCCAAAATGCCCACTGTACAACTAACATTATTCCCCAATACATCTGTTGGAACATATTTCAGAAAACTAATACTTTCTTCATCTACTCCCCTACCAATTGACTGGAGGCAGGATGCCTGAGACAGCAAAGATTTGCAGGTGCTTTAAGACCTACTCTTGCCTTGATGTTTCCAAATGTGGTGCAGGTGCTAGAGCTGCTGTTGTAAAGGTTGTGCAGAGCACACTGAGGTCCAAATCCAGCCAGCCAAGGCAGTCTTGGCTCCTTAAATGCATCGAGACCCTTTGGGTTGAGACCCATTCAGCAGAGTTCTGAATTTGTTCAGGAGTTAGCTATGGCCCAATCCAGCACATCATATACATTAAGACACAGTTTTGTTTGCAGCTCTGAGTACAAGTGAGGTCCCATTTGAAGGGACTCAGGATGCCTGAGACAAAGCTAAATTATGTAGCTGGCAGTAAGGATTTCTTCACTGTCCATTTTGTTCTATTAATTCATGGATTGACATACCAGCTTATGTCATCATCACCTCTTTCCAAAATACATAGTGGCAGAAAGCAGACTTTCCTCATTGCTCCACAGGTTAAATTCAGGACAGAGCTTAAAACTCCCCCCCAAATTCCTCATCTCACAGTTCATCTGGAGAAAATGTGGCTTAACAAGCCACGAGCTGTGTGATCACACCTGACAAAAAGTTGCAACAGTTTTAACTTTCCTGTGTGTATTAATTCTTGCTTAATGCCTAAAATTTCTGCCATTTAAAATATGATCTTTCTTTATTCCCTGGAATCCATTTTATCTTTCCCAACAATTTTTTTATTAAGCAACAGCTTTGGAGAGTGTTTCTGTAAAAACTTATTTTTGTGGACACTAACCTGAGGGAAGTAAATAACCTTTTGTGAATGCGCATACTAGTGTAAGAAAAATGTGTTCTCTGCTAGCACTGTTTTCTGTGCAACAATCTTAGCAAACTTTGTATGAGTACAAGGTAGTACTTTAACTAAAACATATGTCAAGATTTAATACAAAAGTATTTCACCATATAAAAGAAAAAATTTGCCCTGTCCTTCATGTGAGGCCCTACATGCAATAGTTAAGTTTAAGAACAGTCATGAAACTGAAAAATCCTGAAGTTTAGTCCCTAAGCAAGTTTGTGAAGGCCGTAGAAATATGTCTTTCATCCTGGCTGTCAGATTTTTTTTTTACTCTAATCAGACTCAGTTTTCCTACAGGGAAGAGTAAGATATGAAGAGGTCAGAAAGAAACAAACATTTTTGTGAGGAAATGTATGACTAAGCATGATATTTGATTGGATTATTCTTAGCAAGGACTGAAGAGGTCTATTTGCAGAAATGAAGGAATTCCAATTAATGTAAAATGGACATTTGCTGGTTTCTAGATTTGTAGACTACTTATAAGCAAGAGAGTTGTGCTATCCCATTTGTCTGAACATAATTTATTAAAAAGTCAAGCAAAATAAATCAGACTTACAGCAGCATATGGAGTATTTGGCCAAAGGCTGTGTATTAGAACTCATGTCACTCTCTAAAAACTTTTTACATTAAAATCAAGTGTTCATCACTAGTTATTTAGTATACTTAATAGAAGTGTATAAGAGATGTAAGTTCATTGATAAAGCACATGCTTCGATTAGAAGAAAAGAACCCTTTCCTAGAGTCATCATTGTAAATATATAATAAGGGTTGTTATTTTCCTCCTGAAATGCTATCATGAGACACTCTTCAAAAGGAGACAAATTATTTCATCTGAAAGTGTCTATGCTATTCTTTGAGTGTAAAAAAAAATTTCTATGAGACAAAACCCCAGCCTTTTCACATTCTTATATATCTTTAGGAAGATTTAAGAATGTACAGTTCTTAAGATTTTTCTTTGCCTCAGCTCAGCTGCACAGCTGTGTCATAAGCCTTGATCTTGTCATTTCCTGCTGAAATTACAGCCCTTACAATATATCCGAACTAAAACTTAACCAAGTAGGAACTTCAGAGGCAGAGCGATATTTTTTCTGATGAAATATGAATGGTTGGCCAGTTCTCTTCTGGACGTATGTGTTTGCAGGAACAAGAAAGATATTTTTCAGAGGAAAAATTTTTTCAAAAATTCCATAGCTTGTCACTCTAGGAGAAAAACAGAATTTATATTGTCACTCAGAAAAGCTACTTTTCAAAAAGAAGACTATATATGATGTATCCACAGACTATTTCCATTATTCTTGCTAATGAGAAGGGAATTATTTTAAGTATTAAATATTTATAAAATACATTCACCACCAGAGAAATAGTTGTATGTTCCCAGCTTTTACAGCATAAAGTGGAATAAACACTAGGTCCTGAGTGCACTGAATTAAATGGGATCCAGCCACTACTCCACTAGTGCAGAACTGATGTCTAAGCTACAGTTCTTTTGTGTGTCACCTATGTTTTTACACAGGCCCATACAGAGGACAATCAAAGCGGGAAAAACAATTCCAAGTTTGGGAACACTCCTCAAGAGCACAGAGAGCTGGTAGCAAGCTCCCTGTTGTGATTCTGAGCACTGTCAGGGGGTTTCTCTTATGGTGGAAGCAATTTTGTAGAAGACAAAAAATAATAAAAACAAACAAACAAACAAATAGTGCTCTGATTCATCAGAAAGAGAACCTAACACAGCATATGCTGACCTGGGAGAGATTTGCCAGTGATTTAGAAAGCATTTCCATCATCTATTGATTTGAGGACACCTTAAAGTTTTCCCATCAGCTGGAGGCCACCAATTAACAAGTGCCAGGACCTCACATAGGCAATGCCAACAGACTCTTTCCTTAATTGCTTTTCCCTGACTCATTAGCAGTGTTCTAGGGATGCTTCCTCTGATGGGCTCTGTGGACCACAGGATGAAAAACCACTGAATTTTCAAGAGAAAGAGAAGAGCCAAAGACTGTAGCTGTTAGCAGCTGATTCCAGCCAAGTTTTTTTTCATTTATCTTGTCCTCACTGTGGTTCAGCAGCTGCTCCTGCAGGTGCAAGAGTCCAGACAATGGCAGCAGGCATTTGTTACCTATTCTATACCATCTTCTGGGCTACTGTCAGCACACCTGAGGTGAGCAGGAGAGGTTGTAGGCAGCATTTAGCCCACCAAGGCTTATTAGTACAGACTGAGACAACCAACTATCCATGTTGATGTTATTTATTACTATTAAGCATTTGTAAAGTTCATGCCTGATAAATAGAAGTTTTCAGTACAAATACTTGTTAATACCTAAGGCCCATTTCAGTCACCACTGAAAACAAAGGAATTAGCCATGTTGAATTTAAAAAAATTTCAGTCAGGTCTTGAAAGGGTGGTTTCCGCTGTAATTGAACAAGACAAATACCAAAAACCTATACAAACACCTAAACTGTAACATTCAAAAAGCAGTCCCAATGACTGAAAAATTACTGTTGAATTCCTATAGGACTCTTTTCCATCCTCTAAGAAACCTTAGCACCATTCATATCAATGTGATGATCATCAAAAATCCCAAATAATCAGAAGTAAATAAGAATGTCCTTCAGGCTTTAACAATGATGGTGTGATTTTTTTTCCTACTTAGGCACTCAAAATATTGCAGAGTATTTATCCTCACAATATCCTTCCAAAGACCAGAAGCAATAAGAAACTGAAGGTAAGAAGATGGAGAGATGAAGCCCATAGCCAAATAAGGAAACAAAACTGTCCTGCCAGCACTAGGCTTGTACAGTCATCGTTGTTACCCTCAGTCTGTACCACTTGAATTTTACAACCTGCAGAAATGGCTGAATAATGCAAGAAACTCTTCACTAAGCTCTTAAAATAAAATATATGATTTCATCTCACTGCTACTCTTTTCTGGGGTTGCAGCTGGAAGGGTTTCTTTGGAGCATACAATTGTTTGCTAATATGTTATTTTCTCTGCCCAATCCACAGAAAATGTCAGGCTGTTAAAAGCAAAGAGACAAAGGCAGTCTTTTTTGAAGCAACTAAAGAAAGTTCTGCACAAACAAGACTACATGGAGCCCCACAGAGCAGATGCAAGGATTGTTGCCATGGGCAACTTCTTACCCCATGTCACATTCAGGGGGCAGGACCAGGACATCACTGGCCCTACTTCTCATACGCAGTTGGACCTTAACCCAGCCAGGCACAAGAGGAGGGCTGACAGCAGAAAGATAATGATGATAATCCATTCCCGAGCACTGGATGGCCTCTGTCATACCCCTTGGTACATTACTACAGCTTACTTGGATCCTGTTCAGGAGAGCACAAACAACTTGACTACAGGGGACAGGCAGCTTGGAAGAGATGAGAGTGTTTGCAAGAACAGAAGGGAATAAGGTTTGTGTCTCTGCTTATGGAATAGAAAATGCAAAAGAATGACAGAAGAGTATAGTGCATTTAGTGTCCCTTCCTTGTTGCACATACCTATGTTAAAGACTAATTCTCTGGTTCAGTCACCACCATGCCAGCAACAATGGGAAACATCACAAACATCATGCAAAAAGTGAACAACTTGCACGTCATGTCTCACTACACACTTACACTCCAAGCTCCCTCCCACGAGGCTTGTTGTCCTGCAGTGTGCTCACACCCTTCTTAAAATGATGGCACCATCAGTAGCTATAGCCACACAAATACAATATTGACTAATTGTGTGAGAGTCATAGGAACCTAAAATTAAGTCTAAAATGAGTATGCTTGAAACTTTCTCCATTTGCACTGTTTACAATTTCATATAACTCCAAAAATATTTCAGCAAATTATTCACTGTACATAATTATGAATAGTCCAATCACCTCTAACAAAATTACAGTGTTTTGTTTTATAAAGTTGCACTTCACAGAAAATTATATATTGATTCTTTAGAATCATCATGAAAATTAATACAAACTCTCAGTTTTATCTGACTTTTTTTCAGTCCTTTGAGATTTTTTTAAGCATATTAAAATATCCTTTTCTTTACTTCTGCTACTAAGTTTTATCTTTTTGTTTACTTTCTATCCTACTATACGACTGTATATATATGTATGAACTGTACTACCAGATATCAAGATTTAACCTCCCTTTTTTTTAAAAAACACACCATTACAGCATCAAAAGAGTATTATAATATTAAAGATAACTACCAAAAACTTGCTGTTAGTTTCATGGGCAGCATCAGTCTTTGATAAAGTACCATAATAAACTTATTAAGCAGTACTCCAATCTGTTATGACAAATTTCTGTCTTTTTAGATCCAGACAGAAATTCTCCCTTGTTGTTCTCTGTATATTCCTAATAGCAACACTTTAGTCAACTGTTTGATTAAAAGATAATACAAAAAAAAATGCAGTATCTTAGTAGAAAAAGCAAAACACAGCTTCCAAAAAGCACAATATGTAGCACATGCAATAGATGTAATATGGTTTCATCTTCAACCTGTACTTTTTAATAAAGAGAAATTGTTGCAATGCCTCTCACTTTCAGGAAGGTGTTCCATTCTCTTAAGTATGTTGACAATTACCTTGTCCTTCTGAGTTCATGAGGGAATCCAATAACCAATATAAATTGATCTATGAATCCTTTCAATGAAGTTATAGTCTTTGATAAAAGAGCATGAACATACATTTCAGCACTGATAAACATCTGGTGACAAAGCTCTGTAGCTAACAATATGTGTTCTGTTCCCTGGTAGCTCCTTAGACATCCTCATTAAAGCAGCAGACAATTTGAGTAATGAACTACGCAGATTGACATCTGCCTTCAGATTTGCCTCTCATATAACACTTTCCACTCTTCTTTTCCCTTTGCACAATTCAAATAGAAAAACTGTGGCTGCCTTTAAGTGGGAGATGAAGCAAATCAATCACTTGTCACTCAGCAGAGGCAAAGTAGTCACAACTGAGTGAAGAGTTGTTGATTTCTCACTTCTTTGCAAGACAGCAACTATTTGAAGTACACAAAGGTGAGAAGGCAGAGGCATGACTTCTCTCAGGCTGGTAGTATTTTACAGGTATCACAGGCAATGAGACAATAGAAGAAATTAGGGACTACTGATGAGACGCTGCAACCAGTCACTGCTAACCACAACATGGGGCAAAACTAGTCTCTTGACTTCTTGAGACATCATCTTTCTGCAGGAAAGTGCATTTTTCTCTGCAGTAAAACTCCTATTGATATAAAAATCTCAACATTAGGCATCACAGAGGTTGATATGCAATACTGTCCTTTATAACAGACAGAAAGGAAGAGATATTGTTATTAACTCTTGGAATAATAATTAGATTCATCTGAACACTGAAAAGACTGACTGAATAAATAATGCTCTGACAGACAAAAAGTTCCCAACAAACCAGAACATTTGTAAAACATGCTATACAGCCATCTGCAGAAGCAGTAAAATCACTGTCAGTTGGTGAGTAAGATATATTGACAGATTTCTAAAATGTTATTCATCTAATTATGGTAATGATACCAACATTGTATCATATAATTACCAAGGAGAAACCCATGGGAACTCAAGCCTGATTTCTCTGATGAGGGAGACTATCAGGTTGCATGCACTGGGCTCACCAACAGCCAGGAGTATTTCAGATTACTTTGTTCTAGTTACCATCCCCGCTGTTGTACTGTGGTCAGCTGGATGTGGATTACCTTGCACTGCGACTTCTGAATCACAGGCAAATAAAAGTTTGTGATTGTGAGCTGTACCTTGAAGTCCTGAGCTTTGTCCTGAATGAAAGCTAAAGTGCTGGATGCATGCACAGATCTCCTGAGGGTGTCACCAGGGGATATCTCTTACTCTCCTGCAACAATGGTGACCTTCAGTGTTCAGTTTTCACTCTCTTACCCAAAGGTTTTCTGAACTTTGGATCATAATGAGATTATGTCAGTTCCTGGCTGCATGTTGAATCAGTGGTTTCAGAAAGAAATAGGTATTTTCTGTTATCTCTGATCACTAGGGTGACTGAGGTACCATGGTATCAACAGCACAGAGACATCTGCCATAGAAATCCTTTCAGACTGCTTTCTGGACATGTCTATCCTAGAAAACTTAGCACAACTGGTCATCAGAAAATATTCTTCAAAGCCTCCATGAAGCTAAAGTGACAGGTAAAAGGTTCTAGTACTTTTCCTCCCTTTGGCACTGTTAGTTTTTCTTTGGGTCATTACAGTCCATTCCAACCTGCCTTGCAAAGATTTTGCATCAGTTCATCACAGGGTACAAGGGAAATAGAATTACAAGGTTACGCATTCTCTCTGGTATAATAGAGAAGATAAAAATGTTCCAGTGTGACCCCTAGTTAAGCAAATGTTACCATACATAGATTTTTATCTTCAGGAAAACAAGCCTCTCATGGAAAGCCTCCCAAAACTTTTATATAAATTCTTTACAGCCCATGTCTACTAAGTTTAACAACAACAAATAATCACTGAAAGCAAGAGAGAAGCTATGAGCAATTCTATCTCTGTTGAAACTGAAATGAAAGCCAATAATAACCCAAATAACTTCAGCAGCTTTCAAAAGCATTTCTCTATTTTTTTTTCAGCTAAATTAAATTGAACCCACGTGCTCAACTGTACCTAAGCATAAATAGTTACCATGGTTACAGGGGAGATTTTCTAAATGTAGTACAGCATATGAAATAATCGGACAAAATGTCTATGCATAAACTGAAGGCAGGTGGGTAGGCCATTTAAAAATACCAAGTAAATGGAAAAATCCCTCAATAAAAATAATTCCTCAAGATTTGTGCCATTACCTTTATTACACTGTGAATGAGAAAATGGTAATGGGGAAAGAGAGAGGGTGAAAGCAAATACTTGAAAAATCATCCATTTAGCAATTGTAATACTAGCTACAAAGGAGCTGACTACAAGAAAATTTAGTAATACAGAAAAGCAAATTAAGATACACTGTAAGATATAACTCAGTGGAAATACACTTTATAGAGAGTGCTGTTTGAGACATATAAGAACCATTATTAATCAAAGAAGGTATATTGATTCACAGACAGAGAAAAGAGAACACAAACAATACAGACTGCATTTTTCAGGCAAGACCCTGTGTACAGGGGAGACTTGACACTTGAGCTTAGAGATGACCCTTTCCTTCTCCACAAGAGAGAACAATATCTGCATCCATAACAAAAGAATGACTGTTGTTCATAGAAAGAAAACTTGTTTAGTAATGCTGACTTACTTAAGAGGATCCCTTCTCACATTTGTTTTTGGGTTTTTTTCCTTTCTTTACATCTTAGGTCAAATTTTGGGTTTTGTGAAGATTTTCTATATGTAATTGCACAATTTGCCTGAAAAGGACCTGACAGTTGATGGAAAACAAGCATATTGAGAAACAAGCCTCCTACTATCTTGTTTAGCACTACGACATTAGTTAGACATTAAGGGTTAATTGCTTGCCTTGGAAAAGGAAACTAGAAAGCAGCCTCACTCTGCCTACATTGGGGAAAACTGTGGAGCCTGGCAGGAACCTCTCTATTTATGACTATCGTCAGAAAAAGGCAAGGTAGTAAGGGGAAGAGCCTCTTTCTTCCTCTGAGCCTCCTAATAAATAACTAAACCTTCTTTCAGGTAACAGGTGTAATGACAAGCAGTAGCTGATGGAAAGGAAGGGTTAGAGGACTTGAGAAGAACAGTGAACTTCCAACAGACCATGTGACTGTCATGAATGAGTAGGAGAACCTATCCCTTGGCAACTTCCCCAAGGAAGAGCTGTCTCCCGTGTGTTCTTCCTTGCTCCTATGAGTTGGAGAAGGAGCACTCTGGGGGACTGGCGTCTTCTGTGTCAAGAGGTTGAGTTTGAAAGGGCTCTCAGCCATCAGAGAAGGCTCACTGTGCCTAAAGACCAGAGCTGGGACAACTTTATGCTGTCCTTGCTTAGAAGAGAACTCAGTGGGAGCTGGCTTCTGCCTTCTGTTTTATCTGCCTGGTACTCCCTAACTAGAGCCTTTCTCCCCCTTGGCGCATATCTTGGAGCGAAACTCTGTGAGCTGGCTCAACACCTGCTATGCTGTACAAGAAAGCTGGAGACCTCTAATTTATAAGGCGCTTCAAGGAATCCATAACTTTAGAAGGACCTCACCCAGTACTTGCTGTCATGATCTGAAATAGGCTCTTCTAGCACTAGTAGTAGTGCCTATTCGTTCACTGGGTCACATTCTGCTGGTAGTATGAAGTCTCTCATTGTGGAAATGCTTGCTTTAAGGCCATAGTCTAACAAGTTACTCTGGGGAAAAAAAAAAAAAAATATTTTGACTGACCAGGAAATCCACTGTAAGTATTTAAAAGACAGTGCAACAAGGATAATGCATGAGAGTGCACAATGCCCATAAATTAGATAGGTACAATTAACTTTGAGCTATAATATATTGTAACAGAATAATAAATATTCCCTAGTGTTACATAACTGCTTTTATCAAATATATAGATGCTATCTCAGCTATACTTCTGTTAAGTTCTCTTTGTAGATGAAGCAGAGAGAGGGTAAAAATTAGTGAGATTTTGCTGCTTGACAACTGAAACTGTCCAAGACTGTGGAGAAGACAATTGCTGAAGGAAATTCTCCAGCCAAAGATCTGGACCACTAACTGAAATGAGGATTAGGCAAAATGGAGTAAGAAAACATAGACACAGGGACTTTCATAGCCTCAGCTTTCCTTGAGTGAGTTTGGATTTTATAACCCAGAGATCAGAGAATTATTTTAATATAGAATCATAGAATGGGTTGGGTTGGAAGAGAGCCTAACAATCATGTATTTCCAATCCACCTGCCATGGGTGGGGACACTCCACTAGACCAGCTTGCTCAAAAGCCCACCTGACCTGGCCTTGAACACCTCCAGGGATAGTGCATCCACAGCTTCTCTGAGCAGCCTGTTCCAGTGCTTCACCATGCTCACTGTGAAGAATTTCTTTCTTACATCTAATTTGAATCTACCCTCCTTCAGTTTAAAACCATTACCCCTTGTCCTGCTACTCCACTCCCTGATAAAGTCTCTCCCGAGCTCTCTTGTCGGTCCCCTTTAAGTACTGGAAGGCTGCTATAAGGTCTCCCCAGAGCTTTTTCTTCTCCAGGAAGAACTCTCTCAGCCTGTCCTCATAGGAGAGCCCCTTGATCATCTTCATGGCTCTCTCCTGGACCCACTTGAGCAGGTCCATGTCTTCCTTACATTGGTGGTCCCAGAGCTGGACATAGTACCCCAGGTGGGGTCTCACCAGAGCAGTGTAAAGGGGGAGAATCACCTCCCTCGATATGTTTACTGTGTTTCTTTTGATGTAATCCAGAAAACAGTTGCCTTTCTGGGCTGAGCATACATTCCCAGGTCATACTGAGCTTCTCATCAACCAACACCCTGAAGTCCTTCTCTGCAGGGCTGCTCTCAATCCATTCTCTGCTCAGCCTCAATCTGTGCTTCAGATTGCCTCAACTGATGTACAGGACCTTGCACCTGGCCTTCTTGCACTTCATAAGGCTTACAGAGGGCCACCTCTCAAGCCTGTCAAAATCCCTCTGGATGACATCCCTGACCTCCAGCATGTCAGCCACACAACACAGCTTAGCGTCAGCAGCAGATTTGCTAAGGGTGCTCTTGATCCCATTGTCCATGCCACTGACAAAGATGATAAACAGCACTGGTCCCAGTACTGACCCCTGAGGAACATGATTCATGACTGGTCTCCACTTGAACATCAAGCTGTAACTACAACTCTTTGAGTGCAACCATCCAGTCAATTCCTTAATCATTGAGTGGTCCATCCTTCAAAATCATGTCTCCCCAATTTTGAAAAAAAGATATCATGTGGGACAGTATAAAATTCTTTGCACAAATCCAGGCAGATGACGTCAGTTTCTTTTCCCTCGTCTACCAGTGTTGTAACCCCATTGTAGAAGGCTACCAAATTTTTCAGGCATGACTTGCCCTTAGTGAAGCCCTGCTGGCTGTCACCAATCACCTCCTTATTTTCCATGTGCCATAGCATAGTTTCCAGGAGGATCTGCTTCATGATCTTGCTAGGCACAGAGGTGAGAATGACTGGCCTGTAGATCGTCAGGTATTCCCTTCCCTTTTTCCCTTTTTAAAAATGGGGGTTATGTTCCCCCTTTCCAGTCAGTGGGAATACCAGTGGGAAGGAACTTCACTGGATTTCAAAACTGATTAAAAATGGGAGATGATTAAAAAGTGGGAATACTACAGGATAGTAGAACTAAAGCAGCTCTGGTTACCAGATAAACACTTAAACTTTCCCTTTCATACAAAAAAGTAGGTTAAAGAAGGCAGTACCTAGTTGTTCCAAAGACATTAGAAATAGTAAAATTGTAGAGCTGTTCAATATTTTCCATACAAATGATAAGGAAAGAGATGGTACTAGTACTGTTATGTATTTCATGAGTCTTTTGAAAGCAACGTTTGGTAATAATTGCTACCAGCTGTTTACATATCTGGTCTTTGAGGTCTGGAAATTGTTACTGAACTGAGGACAGAAACCAACTGATCTACAGTGTTAATTCCCTTTTCAGGGTGGAAGAGACAGATTTTTCCCTTGCAGGTAAGAAGTTCAAGCTTTTTGCCCTATTCAAAAATCAAACATACAAACAAAAAACAAACCAACCAACCAACCAAACAAACAAACAAACAAAAAAAAACCCCACAAAACACAAAACAGAGACAGGGGTTTTGAAGGTTGATTTATGAAAAAGATGATAAAGGAAATTTTCTTATAGATGAAACAATCATAAGATATTTGGAAATCACTTTTCTACTTAATTCAATAGGACTCTGTATGAGAGGCTCTATTTTGTACTTGAGGGTTACATTACAAGACCAGAGCTTTATAAAACTGGTAATCACAGTGACAGTATTCTCATTAGAGTTGAGACACATTTTTTCTTAGCATTTTTGATAAAAGGTGTTGATTATAATCATTATTGATCATAGCTGTTTTCCCCCTCTGTTCCTGTGCAGTTTGAAATACCTTACTTAACACACTTCTGGTAATGCAATATGTTCCCATTGTGAAATCATAACCTTAAAAAAAATTTAGGACACAGTCCAACCACTTTGTCTGCATGCTCTGAGACTACACATGATGTTACTCCTACACAAAGCTGTCATTTGCAGATCACAGATGAAATTCTTTAAATTAATTTATGGTTCAAAAATGCAGCATCCTGATGTGGTCTTGTTAGCTTTTAGTAATACACTAGGCTGTTATTTCTAGTAAGGAATCTTACATTTTCCTTCCTGGGTACTTTTATTTAACTCTCTGGTCCCACAGATGTGTGACTTAAGGAAACAAAGAATTTGTCCTCCAAAGTTGCTCAGAATTGCCTCATTTACAGTGGCGTATGAACTGCTCAAACAGCAAAAATGCAGTGTATTCTAAAATAAAAACTGCCTTAGGTTAGCCAGCACATTAGGCAGAAGAGCTCTCTTAGTCCAAACAATAACATGAATTTCTATAGTCCGTGGATGGTGGTAACATACAGTTTGTTTTGTAAGAACTGTGGGACCACAAACTAAAAGACTGCAGTAACCTGTATGGAAATGAGCCGAAGTGGCAGACAAAATGATGAGTATGACTTATCATTACTGCAGTACAGAACTCAATTTCAGTATCTGGAAGAAGGGAGAGTGTGATGGAGCAAGCATTCTCTATCCCACTGTCTTCTACAATGCTGAAATCTACTTGGTGCCCCAGGGCCTTCACCCTTATGATCTTGGCCAAACCAAGCCAGAAAGTAGGCTCCATGCAATATTGCTTCCACCCCAGAAAGCAAATAATATTTCAAATATGTGACTTTTATTCCTCACTTTTTTTCTTTTCTCACTTTTTATTGCTTTGCTTCTCTTGTTTAATAGGAGTGTTGATCTGGTAGTGCTGTGTGTTCTGCAGCACCACTGTGAGTTGCTGACTATAAACACAAAAAGCAATCCTTTAAGCAGCCTGATTTTGAAAAGGGTTTGACAAACATTTGAGTATCTTGTTTCGCGTGTTGTGTTAGTCTTTCTCCAGCGGCACTGCTGCCAGTGGGACACTGAAGGACAAGCCTTAGCTATTCTTGCTATCACGGTTTAAGACATTAGCATCTGACTGCTCATCCTGCACCTTCACCAGAGGTTACTTCCAACACAACAGGGATAGTTAAGAAACATACGTATGTATCTTAGCCTGCATTCTTAGCTTATGCTGATGATAGAAGTGGGTCAGAGCTGGAACACAGGACTATGATTTGGGGAGGGGGTATGATGTGAGTGCACATTTCATTCTGCCTTAGAGATACAGGGGAGATAACTGAGGAGGAAAACAACTTTGATTGTAAGAGCAAATGGTAGAGCTAATCAGAGAAAGTCTGCTCATAAGGCACCTTTCCTTTTCACTTGGTGGGTGGTTTTCTTGTTCTGTTTTCAAAGATGCAGTTCAGCTCAGTCAACTTTTTCTTTTTTGCCAAAAGTCTAGCTATTTTTATTTTAATACTGTACAAAAGTGTGTTAAGTGGTTGTTTTGGTTTTCCGTATTGAAATTGTTTACAACTAAAGGAAAATAAGGGCATGTCTCGGTTTGAAAGACAGGAATCTGCCAAGGAAGGCAGGAGCCCCCCGTTAGAATGGAAAATACAACCCCCTCCCCTCCGAATGCTTATAATTTGAAATTGAGGGGCTTTCAGGCAAAGATGAGGAATAGGAAATAACCGTTCTTTAATAATTAATATATAGATATAAAGCAAAACAACTGGACAGTACTATAGTAGTAACAACACACAGAAAAACCAGGACCCCAGTGCCAACCTCACTCAGCCGCAAGCACTTTCCCCTTTGTTGCAGTTCACTCCCAGCGAGCAGGGAGGGCGCGATGATGCCCCCGCGCCTGCAGGGCCGCTCCGGAGCGAGCTGAGTCCTCACGTGGTGATGGCCGACGAGAGGCTCTCTGCACAAAGGATCCTTGGGAGACAGTATGTGTAGAAGGAGAAACAGGA
>WUAM01000107.1:31085162-31104581 GCA_024336885.1 Actenoides hombroni | reverse complement strand
AGTAAAACAGAACAGCAGCTGGTAATTCTTAAGGATTTTACCTCTGATTTCGTTTATCTGTCTGATCTATCTGCTGCTTCTTATGATCACAGGTTTCTTTAATGGAAAAAAAAATATCAAAATACGCAGTCAATGAGAAATCTTTTGTTAGTTTTTTTAAAAGTTTCCAGTAAATATTGCAGCTTTATTAATTTACCTTTATTCAAGGATCTACCTAGCTTATTTCTCTTGACAGATTAGTTTAGTCTGTGATGAGACAATCATATTTTGGAAGCTAAACCTATCCAGACCTGACTAAATCTATGAAACTTAACACAGCAAATCTTTTCTTATGAATACACTGTGAACTCACATATTATGGTGTGTCCGTCACTTTGCTGAATATATGTCTAAAAATGTTTTGCTGCTGTAAATAACTTAAACTCCTTTTCCCCCTACCTGAAACAGTTTTCAAGCCTATGAGGTAAGAAGAGGTTATGTGTGAGAATAAACGTCCATACTTCCTTTGAAATAAAACTGGAAAGAAAAAAAAAAAAAGTAGTGAAATCTCTACTATTCAGATGCAGAAAAGCTTTGTTTTGCCTGGTAGTCTCACATCAGTCAAAGTCTTCCTCAGTAATCATAAAAACATTTATTTCAGCTGCTGACCGAAAATGCCCAGCATTAGCAAATATTTTACTCTTTGTGTTATGCTATGGTTAGGCAGAGGTGCACATAACTGACAGGAAGACACACCCAAAAGAGTACAAATTGTACAAGAAAGACTATAGAATTTGATTTAGAGACTTCAGTAATAAGCGTTTTTTTTTCTTTTTGATGCAAATCCCATAGCTCTGGACTACCTACTTAAAATTACTGGAGTCCAAAAAAAGGATTCTGTTTACTCAGCTAACTGTTGCTACAGGCATGCTTCATATGGGTACATACATGAATGTCATCCTTATTCAAATACGGGTATTCAAAAAGGGGAAAATGCTTTCTATTTTACATACATCTATCCCATAGCCACATATATATAATACATTGAACTGTGTACTTGCAGAATATAATTTACTGTGGATCACTCTGTAAACCTGTATGGTCTAAAATACAGTATTATTTTTGGCTTTACTTTCTGCACAATTTGCAAATTTCTAATTAGAAAAAAAATAAAATTGGTTTTAGGAAAGGACTTTTAAGCTTTACTTCAGCATCTGTTCTCTGTGTTTAAGAGAGAAACTACTTCTAATGATTTATAATGCCAGGCTTCCCAACCTTAACCATTCTGTGACCATAATGTCAGCAATTTTTCTAAAAATATAGAACATATAGATTATAAATAAGAAAGTCCTAGATGAAATATTCACCCATAGGTAGTCTTGTGAGCACAGAAATCAAGATACTTAATGGCAAGGGTTATCTCTTCTTAAGCAAAAGCCAAGATCTCAGGAAAACTGCTGACACATACTCAGCTGTGCTTAGCATCTGATGGGCCAGGAGGAGGCTTTGACAGCCAGATTCTGCAGCAATGATAGTATCATTTTTTAGTCCTGAAAGCAAGTCTTACTCTGGCATGAACTGTCACAACTCCACTGAAATTAATGCAGTTGTGCCAAATTCCACCAGCCAAAGGATCTCTTTTGGGTTTTGATGTAGGGAAGATGAGAAGCTAAAAAGCCAAATACTAGCAAGTATCATTTAAAGGACTGTGTTAAGTTTGTATTGTATACTTTTTGTGAAGAATTGTAGGTGTGATTGCACAAATGGACTTGTTTTTTTTCTCTAGTAAATATTTAATCCCTTTTCTGTGTGCAGAATATGCTCGCTAACTTAAGTACTAACTGGTGTTTCCTCCCCAGTTCACATATCTTCCTTCCCATCCCTCAGGCTTAAGAAGGAAACAACTTCTGTGCTTTTCTCAACACAGGGATTTCCTAACCCTTCCTCTGGTCACAAAGGGTAGAAGAGACACCTTCCAGTGCTCTGAAGCTCCCAGACATGTAGGGCCAAAAGACCATGATGGATGTAGTTAAAATTAACTGTAGAAGGAGGGAGTGCTCTGGATTTTCTTCTTAGTGTAAAACCACTGCCAATGCCTCCTTTGACTGACATGAGTCTTTATGCTGCTGCATCTGAAAGGGAACACCATTCCCCCGATGGATGGTAGAGAGCTGAGATAGCTGAAATGATAACAATTTTCCCTCTTTTCTTCTTCTGGGTTTTGTAGTTGTTGTTGTTGGTGGTGGTTTAGGTTTTTTTTTCATTATTGTGGCAAAGAACAAATGGGGTTTCATTCTTCTTGCAATAGTCAGAAATACTAAGACTGAGCATGTTGAATTTTCTGCGTAAATGCTCATGCTAACGGCTGACCTCGGTTTCTAGGAAAAAGAAGAAGAGCTTTTAATTCCCCTGGGATGCAGAATGCAGCTGGAGTTTTTCAAAGGTGCCATTAGCAGGGATTGGACACCTCAGTTTTTAAATCAAATCTTGGTCTGAATGTCAGAGAAAGATGCAAACCTGCTTTATTCAAAGCTGCCCAGTTGTCCTTTTATCTATCACTGATAATTTAATACAGGGATTTGCTGGTGCTGGTCAGTTATTTTCCATTGCTGTTTCTGTTCTAAATGGCTTCTTGCTTTTGAGTGTTTCACACATTTTGGTATAGCTTTCCCCTGACTATATGGCTATAGAGAGCAAATTCAATAAGAGGAGAGACACGATTTGCTAACATAATGTTTGCAGCTGCAGTTAAACGAAAGCTGACGTAACAATATGCTCTCTCTGCCCACAATACAGCAGCAATACTTCATTGATCACTTTTCAAAGAAGAGAGAAAAACAAAAACATGACTAATTTCAAGATGGCTGCTTGTCACTTCTGGCTGGGAAAAAGAATCCACCACAACATAGAAAAGGCTTTAAAACATTTCTGCCTAATGGTTCTGGGGAGGAACACAGTGCTGCTTACTGCATGGCAAGTTGAAAAAGCATCTCCCTGATGGTACTCATTCATGCCCTCTTTCACAGCACATTTACACATGGCAAGGAAGCCATGCACATCACAGATCCTGATAGCAAGTATGTCCTTGACTTCTGAAAGGGCAGATTGCATTATTCATGCTTTCTAACACTTCACAGTTCATAAGAATTTTACTTAGAGAAGGTCCTAGAGAGGTCCAGAATTGGGCCAGGGTCAGATGCATTTGTCCCAGAACATGTCCACTCAGGCCACAGACAGGCTGCAGGACAATGCGAGAAGCTGGAGACAGGTACTTCATGGGACACTGCCTTCTCAAGTAGCAACATCAACAACTGCTCCAACTCCCTGCTGCACAGCCGGGCTATGGCCTTCCTCCCCTGTGTTTCTCCTCCACCAGACTTCAACTCCTTCCTCTTGCTTCTCCTACCAAAAAAAAACTAATAGCTGAAGTGAGGGTGAGGAGAAGAGGCAGATGAATGCCAGCCTGGAAAGCAGTAGGGAATTACTGTTATTTATCCAAGCTGAAAGGCTGCTATGTGAGCAGGCACTGGCTTAAAACACAGAAAGTACAGATGAAGCGGGGCTGCAAGTCTGGCTTCTGCTGGGTGAGAGGTGATTTAGAAAGTTAATCTCATAGTTAGAGTTAGTGATGTTTTTATCAGCAGGTTCAGCCAGGGCTGGAAGAAGTGCAGAACAGCTCTGAGGCCTGGGGATATTCTGCTTTTGAGGAACCTAAAAACATAACTCCTTCCTGCTGTGTTAATTAGAACAAGTATTAAAAATAGCAGATACCAGCTCTTTATAAAAGCAAGGTTGCTGTTCGGAAGTGCACTCCACAGTGATTGCTCTGGCAGGGAGGGAGGGGAGTGTCTCCTGGGCAGGCACATGGAGCTGACCATAGCCCTTAGGGCTGAGGGAACACATCCAGCAAGACTGGAAGACTCCGGGAACCTTACCCCTTGCCATCTCCCAACAGATGGTAAGTGGTTTTCTCTTTTCTAGGAGATTGTTGTTTTGTGCGTTGGCACAGGGCTGAGGAAGATGCAGCACAAGCTGTAAAGGACTCAGTGGCCGCCACAGACTGCACAGAGACGGGCAGAGAGGCATGGCCCAAAAATCACACTTTTTTTTTAAAAAGTCTTCCCTGTGTACATAAACAAGCAAAACCTAAGCGAGTGTCAGATGCTGCCACCTGCAAAATACAATAGTGCATGAGCAGAAATGCACAGACCTTGCGATGGGCATAAGTCTGACTGTTCGAGAAAAACATCACCTGAGGATTAATTCCTTTCAGTATCCTGGGACATGAAAGCCAGATGCACAGAGCTCCTGCTTTTCCACTTTGTGCCTTCTTACCATTCTCTCAGTCTCATGTATAACTTTAATTTCTCATACTATATCCACTTCTTCCTTAAGTCCTCTGTGAAGCCAATGCTTCAATCCCCTGCCCATATGAACCTCCTCATTTACTCTGTGCTCCCATTCAGGTCTACAGCTTCCAGAGGCACAACGTCTTTTGGTTTGGGTATCTCACAAGCAACACTAATTGACATGACACTGTAACTAGAATAGCAGGATTTACATTATTTCCTCATTTAACTTGAATATGGCACAGATAACTTCTTTCTTTTTTACAGACTTTTAATGTCATAATGTCAGACAAACCATTGAGTTCTTCCGTTAAGACATTCCAATAACAATACCTTTCCAGCTTTTAAAAAGTCACTTCCTGCATTCTATTAATAACTTAAATTAAAGATATTGATCACCTACTATGAGACCTAAGCCCCCTACTTTTCTTAAACCTAACCTAAAAACATTATCAAAGAAGACTTGGAGAATTCAATATTATTGAACTGAAGGAAATTTTTTGCCAACAGCCTACAACCACTTCTTATTAAAATGCTAAATCCTGTGGATTTGGGAACACCAGCACAAAGTTCTACAAGTTCAGGGTGGATATTTTCTTAATTTTGGTTGATTTTAAAGTTCATCTCAACTGCTGGGTCATTTAAAGTTAAAAACTTATTACGAGCTGAGGGCAGAAAATAGAGCACCTTTATGTCCTATGCTGCATGTATGAGATGACAGGGAAGTATATTTTCCAGTCTAAAATCTTGCAGAATGTGATAACTGAAATTGCTTGGTTCACATATACAATTTTCCTTATAGAATAAGCTGATTAATTTTAAAAACAGAATATTTTGTTTACTTAAGAAATATCAAACTGTACACAATTTCTATGCAGTTATCATGTTTTAAAAGGCTTATTTTTACAAAATGATTATAAATTGAATAGTAAACAGATTATTGAAATACATATTTGAAAGATTAAAAAATATACCAATATTAGGGATTTTACATGTTGATTTTTAGTCATGGTTTAAATGAATGATTTGAAATCAACTGAGTTGAATTCAGTCACCTTAAATATCCCACCCACTTGCTTTTAACTAGCTCATAATGGAGCCTAGAATTACGAAATGTATACACAAGTCAAAAGTGAATCAGTTTTGACAGAACTTTCCAAATGTCCCTTCTTCTTCAACCTCTTTTCTTTCAGAAAAGTCTCACTTAGTGGAATCATTTGTGAGCAGACCTGTTGATATTTTTTCCTTTTGAACAAATTTCCACTTAAAAAAATTGCAATTATTTCTCCTTCATTTATCTTAAGTCTTTTCCTTCCTGTGTAACCCCTCCAATACTCAGAGAAAAAGACACTAAAGCTCCACCTCAGCCCTGAATTTTCTAAGAGGTTCTTTATTTTTAATCAGTGTAAAACGTTTTGGCTATGCTAAATCTGCAATGTACAATAGATTGCTAAGAACCTGATTTTAAAAAGTGAAAATGAGGTCATGAATGAATGTTCTGCTTGATTTTTTTAGTCTTATCTCAGAAGCTACTGGACTATGTCCTTAATCCCCTAGGAAAGGGTGGTTGATAACCATAAATTGTCTTTATATTTATAAGCTTTCAACTAAATATAAGTTGCTGCTTTTTTTTTTGGCATATGTTCTCCTTCTTTGAATTCAGTCTTTCAAAACAAAACCAAAATGATCTAAGTATTCCCATCTGTTACCTGATTCATTATCCATCTGCTTCTAAATGGCCTTAATGGTATGAAAAAATCCATAGGTATTTAAGACAGATATAATTGGAGGTGTCAGTTACAGTCAATGCATGTCCACCTTTTCATAGATAAAAAAGTGAAAGCTGCTGGCCTAAATTAAGATTTGCTTCTATCTAGTCCCAAGCCTGCAGGTACACAGTGTGCTTTATAGCTGGCTTGCCAAAACCTAGCACAGAACATGCTGTTATAGCATAACTGTTTAACCAGGGAGGCCTTCCAATTAATGTATAGTTTTTGTAGATTCACTGGATGGGTAGGAAAGTTAACTTTAGTTTTCTTAAGAAAAAGAATTAGGAATCTGCTAAATAGCCATATTCAAAATATAGTTAAAATTAACTACACCGTTCAGAATTCCCTCTAGTAAAACCTGTAACTGATAAAGTCCAGGCTGCTGGTGAAAGGGAACAGGCAAGCATATGAGACCACCTCGCTTTTCTTTGTCATCTGGCGGAATATTCTGGCTGTGGAAAGAACGCCAAGCTGAAGACAAACACATGTCTGCTTTTGCCACAGGGTACATCAGATGGTTCAAGCTCTCTTTAACTTGGCCTGCAGCCAAACAACAGACTTGTTATGGATTTGGGTAAAAGAAAAAACAGTGGCAAAGGCATAAAAGGATGAGGCTAATTCTACCATAGACAGTATTGAAGGAGACAAGCAGCAGTAGCTGTAAGTAAAAATATTTCAGGTAGGACACTTTAAAATGAAACACTTGTCTTTTTAAAATAGGGGATGTGTAGATTGCATATTTCTGCTTTAATTCCATGAGTTATATTTTCAGTAAATACTCCTAGAAATTATGGTACAAAGACTGAGGTGCAAAATTTGTTCAATTTTTAGGTTACAAAGCCTGGAGAAAGAGTCCCTACTTTGCCCAATTGAATCCATGCAAGGCTTGCTGATTTTTTCACTATATGAGTGAAAATACAGATGCCAGCAGGACTAAATAACAGGCATGGATGGAAATTATCATTTTCAGCACTGCTTTGGTTCAGGGAGATTCATATGTGGCTCACAGCAGTGATCGGACCATTTCTAACCAGCTACAAGAAAATAGTTGGTTAGAAATTTGGACTACATTTGGACAGCATCTGCTCACTTTTTTGTTTCTATTTAAATGACAAAACAGTATAAAAGTAACCCATCCCAATGCAAGACAAGAGAAACATCTACCTCTAAATCTGTTTTGCCATTTACAACACAATTTTAGTTGTTGAATTATAGCAAACCGTATCAATGCAATTGGCAAAAGACAGGTAAAATCCCTTGCCCTTCCAGGCCACCTGCCTTGCCCCAAAAAAGCCCACCCTCTGACCCATGCAGCCACAGGAGGGATTTCTTGTTGCTGAGGGGCAACCAACAGGTTCCTGGAGTCACATAGATGCAGCCTATGCACTGCTTTCCTTGCTAAAAGCCCTTCTAAAAGGAAAATAGGCAAGAAGGAGAGGGAACAAGAGGTTAATTTTCTTGAGCAGTTCTTTTAACAATCACAAATCATTTTGGTCACTAATTCTATAACAAATGCAGACAGTGTATGAAACTAATGTGTTTGTTCAAGTCACTGTATACCTGCAGCATGAGAATTACATGCTTTGCACCAGTTAACTTTTGTAACATTTTTTCCTGATGATAGTCTGTTCTGTATGTATTAAGCAAAGTGAGTAAGTTTCCACACTGTACATAACCTTCTTGCAACAAAATGAAAGTAGACTATCATCATTAAATAAGCCTCATTGTCTTCATATCAACAATGATCTCATCTGACATCAGGGACTGTAACTATGCTTCTAGATGAGTTTCTCCTGTTATATTAAACACCACTGATTTTCCTATTTGTGCTTTATTTCTCAGAAGAGAAATTGCTTCAATTTATCAGTTAATGTTTATAGCAGAAATCTGTTTAATTTGTTCAGGAAAAACAAGTCTAAATACCTCTGTAGTCTGTGTTCAGAAATCTACAGAGAAAGTAGAGGCTATTTCCTTTTTAATAATTAATTCTGATGGCCACATATTTCTGAAAGCCAAAATAATATATTCACGAGACTACAAAAATACAAGACTCAATGTCCCCTGTATTGTCCCTGTCTAGCAATCTGTCAATCTGTGCACAGTGAATCACTGGTGGGCCATAAATTATGAAATGCTACAACTGCAGAACATTATGAAAATACATAAACCTCCCTGTGAACAGGAAAGGAATAAAATTGGGAGATATGAAAAGTAATATGCATTGAAAGCATGCCAGCTTATATTTGGTTGAAAATGAACACTATAGTGTAAGCATTGGAATGTGAATTATTTTCAAAATAATTAGACCATATCAGGTGATTTTTTAAAGTCTTAGGTGGTCCTTTGGTTGACAAAATCTGTGGAATGTCAGTAGATGTTATAGCCTTCAGGTGAGGAGCCCAAACACAAAGACAAAGGGTAACTGCCCAGGTGTGTTCAGGTGTTTGCTGCATTCATACCTTGCAGCAGCTACCACAGAGGATCGATGTTGGGGTGAGTGGCATATATTAAAGGACAGACTGTTAAAGATAGAGCTGCGGAATTTACATGTTCTCTGTACTAGTCTGCACTCATTATGGCACAGTTAATTTTTGCTGACTGAAATGGCCATTAACAACCTTCAGCAATATCCACAGAAAGGGGTGAAGTGATTGGGCAAGCATAAGATAAAGCTGAAATATATGATGGAGAAATAAAACCAACATTTGCATTAAAAAAAAAAAAAAGTAAGAAGAGGGTTTTTTCCCTTTTCTTATTTACTTTTATTTGTATATCGATAAGATATTGTTAATAAGATTGTTCAGAGAAAGTTTGTAAAAGTTTATATCAGTGGCAAAAGTTGTCCTTTCTCCCATTCTGAAAGATCTGAAATTTTTCACAGTGCAACCTACAAGGCCTTGTGAACAGGAAAAAAGACTAAATTAAGAGAAATAGCTGTTTATTCATGTGCAAAGATCTGCATTTGTTTAAGGGAAATCGTTAACAGTTTGTTAAACATCATGTGAATTAAGGTACCAGGTATTTATAGATAATAGATCTATAAACAATAATTAAATATGACTAGCTCTGTTGTTTGTTCTTTTAGTTTTGCTCATATGGAAGTGTAACATTCATTTCAAGCATGTTTTATACAGCAAAAAGATGACATATAAATAAGGATACCTATGAAACATATTGCTGGTTAATTCTGCAAACATTTTTTTTACAGATAGTCATACCCTGAACAGCAGCTCTTACACCAGACTTAACTAGCTCTTGTGAACATCTGCATCAGTGGAGTTTTTACATGACCACTTGGCAAAGGACAGTTCCTCCCACAACAGTAGGCGCTGCACCTGCAGAAAGAGCACATACACCCAAAACAACCTATCTGCTGCCACCACCCCTCTGCTGCATTTAAACAGTCTCCTCTAATCTTGAAGCAGATCCTGTACTAAGTGACATGGGCAATTAGCTGCACTCACGGATGACGAATAGGAGATGGGCAATGCCAGTATTCAAGAACACACAAAACTGTAATGTGTTCACTAAACACTTCAGAGAAAGTGCCCAGTGTGACCTTCCAAAGCCAGTGGCAGTGCACCAGGAAGAGGTGGGTGTCAAAAAGGCATTGAGTAAAAGAACTGAAAAATAATTCATTCACATTGACCAATTCAACTTTACTTCCCAGTAATACATGTATCTCCATTTCAACCACCATTTGAAAGCGCATAAGGAAAGCAAATTCTGCAAGTGCTCAATTTTCATACCACCCTGCTCTGGAAACTACCCCTCCACCCCAAAGCTTCAAGGAAGCTGAGAATGGAGATACTTGTGCTCTGACCTCTCTTAGATTTTTGTAGGAGGGTACTTTTGATACACGACTATCTCGAAGAGCCCAGATTTGACAAAGTGTTTCTGGGGGAAATGCCGTAAGGCCATTCATTTACCAGCCCTTCTGTATAATGAACACAGTTTGACTCCTGATTACATGGTACTGCAAATCCCATGAAATGGAACTTCACTGAACTTATAGTAGTCTTACCACAGATTAAAACTGAGGGATGTGGGGTTTAAGCTAGTGTTTAAATTATGCAGCTGCAAGACACTACAATAAATCCAGACAGAGCAAGGTGAAGCAGCTACTTGAACATGGTGTCCTGACTTCCTGGGCAAACAAATGATAAAATACAAGCTAGACAGGTCTACATTCAGCTGCCATTCTAGGTGGAAAAAATATTCCCCTTGGATGTTTCTTTTACAGACATCTCCCTTAGATTCAGTTTCTGACTTGTGCAATTTACAGTTACAGCAGTTTTGTACTAAAAACATAAGACTTCAAAGCTGGGCAGAGTAGCAAATTCATCAGAGTCTGCGTTTGCTGACGTACAGATAGCCATGCAGTTCAGCCAACCTTATATTGAACCCATACAAATTAATGTGGTCTGACTGCCTGTCTGCCAAGTCTTGCAGACATAAGCCTTCATCCAAGCTGTGATAACTGGAAAAGACTAACTGGATCCAACTCTAGATACAAACCATTTGTCTCTAAGGAATGTATTCCAACATGCAGGATATTACACCCATGGAAAACTGAAGCATGAGCACCTATAACAATTACCATACACAATAAGCTGAAATGCATATGTATATATACGTATGATTTTATAATGCTTCCTCTCCACCAACACAGTGATCAATAGATATTCTGGGTCTCTTGGTAGAAATAGGTGTGTAAAACTGTGATTACCAGGACGAGTCTGGCAAGTAGAAAGAGAGGAACCTGAAGAACCACAGGCTCCTGGTTCAGTGCAGGCAGATAGCCCAGCTCGTGGTCTTTATTTGGCACTTAACTAAACTATATGACTCTCTCTTGCTTGAAGACTGGGCACTGCATCTGAATAATTCCTTCCCTACACTTAGCAACAGAATAAGAGCAGCCTCCCTCCTAGTATTTTAAATCTTCTGCCAATCATGATGCCCATAAATATTAAGATGAAATGTTTTGCTCTGGGAAAGTGTTTTGGTGTTTTTGTCCAGTGTGTTTTGCTTTATCTTGCCCCTTGAGACTCTTCACAAAAAAAATCTTGTATGCAAATTTGTATATCTACGATTGGACAGAGCCACAGGCATTTTGCCTTGAACATCACTATTGAGACCTCTTTCATGCACACTATGATTAACTTCTCAATGTTATATCCTTATCATATAAAACCAATAGTAGAAGGACACTACCAAAATGTTTTTTTTTTTAAAAAAAACCAACAACTAAATCAATCCAACTTTTTAAAATGCCAGAGTGAATGGTGTGTCTGGTAACTGACACTTATTTCATCAATGCTAGTGCTAAGTCCAATAGAGAAGTTCCCTACACCTCCTCACTGTTCCTTAAACCAGAAACTGACTATATTCCAGTCTTGTCTAACATTTGAATTTCATCCTGCTACAAAACATTTTTTATTGAACTTTTGTCTGGTTGGGGACAGGGATTAAGTGCTCATATTTTCCTGGATTCCTTCCTGTTGCTTTTGTATGCACTGGGAAAAACAAACAAACAAACCCCAGAGGAATTGTGATTCCTAACAATTTTCCTATTTTGATGGGGAAATAGAAGGAAAGGAAGAAGACTGCACAGACTGTCCTGGCTGTTACTGGTATCAAAGTATTAAATATAACTTGCTCACTGTGCCTTGTGATTCTAATCAGGAGGATAACTTCAAGTTTCAGGAATGACACTATTGTAGTCGGTTTGTAGATTTTTAGTAAGTTCAAGCCAAAAGCTGTTTTCTACTGGAACTTCTGCAGGTCTCACACCATGCTGACTGCCTTCTGATGAGAGTTTAACCAGCTCCACAGCACAGTCAAACACCCTTCACCAACAGGGGCCAAAAGTGCTACTTACCATGCTTGTGATTAGGTGATTTCTCTATTCAAACTAGCTGATAATTTTTTAAGTAATGCAAGTATTTTTTCAAAAAAATTGACTAAATTAAATGCATATTTTTAAATTTAAAATTACAATTTCAATATATAACAGAAATAGCTACTTTTAGACTTTGAATTCAGGCTTCCTCTAACAAGATGGTTTTTATACCTTCTTACCTGCTTCCTCAAGAAAAGAAGGATGAAGTTGAAAGGAATGAGAAACATTTTGTTTTCTCCCTTCCTCTTCCATTTAAAGGCACACAGTAGGTGCACCCTAACATTGATCTTTGGTTTCCAATGCCTGTGTACTTCAACTGTCACACCTATGTCTTAACCTAAATAGCTCTTACAAATTTAATGGTTTTATTTAAAATTTACCTTGTAGGAGAATGGCAGCCAGCTGTGTAGCTTTCAGTGGCTTGTGTTCAAGAGCAGGACACTCTGGCCCAAGATGTAGCAATGATGAGCTGCATTCCATGTGTGACACTCTGGGAGGAATCCAACATGCTTGGTTTCAGATGCAAACTCTACCTTAAAGTGCTTTCTTTGGGGCCCTAATACAATGAAGACAAGGTTACAGCCTTTGGAGAGGCTGGCATGTTTGTATGCAATTTCCTGGGGAATGACATCCAGAAAAAGATAGAACCCCTCAATTTTATAATAAGCAGCATGTGGTATGGATCCACTCCATAATTATACTGACAAATTTTTGCTACAGCAAGTACATTCCCTATTCACAAGCAATGATGACAAAAACCCAGTAGCCTTCCAGAATAATAATCATAATAACAGGGTTTAAAACTTGAGATCACCATGCTACTTTACAACATAAGACTAAAATGGCAAAACTCTACATTTTACACACCCAAGAAAATGGAAAAAAAAAAACAACAAAAACAAAAAAGAATAAATGGGAAAAAATCTTTATTCTAGCTGTAAAGACTTCTACTGGAGATTATATATGTGAGTTATTTTGCTATCTATCATAATCTACTCTGTAATACATTATTTCACAGTACTGTTACTGCTACTACTCTTCTGCATACAATAAAACTGAAAAACCGGAAAGGAAAGGAAAGGAAAGGAAAGGAAAGGAAAGGAAAGGAAAGGAAAGGAAAGGAAAGGAAAGGAAAGGAAAGGAAAAATTCAATTGCTCAATAAAAAGGAAGCTTCCTATGCAAGGAGAGTACTGACTGTAAACATCATTACTTGTTGAAATACAGCAGTAAAAATTTACTGACTTATGAGTTAAATAACGTTGCTTTTTTTCCCCTCTCTTCATTTATCAAAATCTCAATGAAGTTCATAGAATGACATGTAATTGTTTCACCTTGCAATGTATGCTTCACTATCCTTTTTTACTTTGCTGCTAAAATACATCTGCTGAAAATTAAAATGTTCCCAAACTGGAGAGGTAAGTTTTGATCGGGACATCAGGTGTTTGAGTGAAATAAAAAGAGATCTGTGTGACGTATCAGAAAGCTATTTAAGTTCTCTGCTTGTTGCCTTGCAGGTCCATTTCTGATTACTTCATAATCCACTGCTAGTTTTCTCTCTTAGTAAGTTATCACCTTTGTCTTCAGGAACTTAGTAATGTTTCCTAGGGCAGCACTAAACTGATTGGGATGTTGCAAGTAAATAAAAAACTTGTGAAAACAAGTCCTCATTTTTAGTATGAAAGGCTTCAATTCCAAGTGTAATTTATCTATATTTACATGCTTTTCTTAAATAGTATCACTTATTACTACATGTCCAGATATGTAAATCTTTTACTTTACAGAGGGAGTGATGTAGTTTTCTGTGGACAGCATCACAATGCCAATGCTCAGCAGTGGGTAGGTACTATGGTATCCTACTGGCAGCGGGGAACTGCTCAAGAAATTGTACTCCCAAAGCAGGTCTCTTAACCATCCACCCATGTCTAAGCTGATATCCCTGCAAAGGCAGGGATTGAGCACCTGTGCACTTCAGGGGTGAGCTGTGGAGAGTCACATCTAGAACTGCTCATCTGTCCTGTAAATACCACTGCTGCCTCAGAAACTCTTGTGCCCGGGCAGTAATTTGATGGGAAGAAAACAGTTTAGCCAAAACATTATTTTATATAAAATATATGACATTTTTAACGAAATGTTGTAAAATTCTATAATGTTGCTAAATTATTTTAATTCTGAATGTGGCTAGTGCCTTTTATAAGACTATTTTCACGTAATTTCATTATGTAAATATTAGCAATGTATTACAGGACATAAACTGTGTCTATGTCATAAGTCACTAAACACAGCAGCTACTTTGTGTTCTTGAAACACTTTTCTCTACAGAGTGGTTCATAAAGGAGATGATTAAATCTAGGTAAAACAAGATGTTACCTGTCTTTCATTTTAATAAGTTAATTACTCTTTTCATATTGTTACAGTGACCTCTTAGAACAAATCACATTTTATTGTGATGCTGTGAAAACCTATAACAATCTCAAAAACATTCCACACACATTAACTTAAATCCCATAGGGAAGTATTGTTTTGCCTGTCCCCACTGAAAAAGCCACAGCTAAGTGGGTTGATGGAGATACAGAGAGTTCTTGTTAACCTTCTGTTTCCCTTGTTGAAACCAGTCTTGAATTTGTTCAAATCTGATTTTTTAAAAAGTTTTATGGAGCTGCAGGATGAAATGAGGCTTCAATGACAGTAATTTTACTGTAGTAATTTTTTAAAACTAGAGAACTTTTACCCAGCGATTTTGAGCAATTGCCGGGCTTACCCACAGGAAAGGGGGAAATAAATTCTGAGGGCTACTGAAAATGGCATTTTCAGGCAACTAACATGAGGATTTTCATTATAGGTGTCTGTAATTGAAGTACAGTGGGCAAAATTGTAACTTTGACCTGTGCGGTGTTTTGGTTAAATGCATGTTCACTAACTATGACAAAATAAGGTAGCGTATCAGCTGACTCAAGACATAATAAACTGAATTCATGCCTTCTGCAATTCTTCTGAAGACAGTGGTATTCTTCAAGGGACAGATTCGATCCAATGAGCTTCTTGCCTTTTTTTTTCCCCTCTGAATGTTTTATCCTTTGCACATAGGACGGCTAAAATGGGGTATTAGGCTTTGAGAGGAGAGCTTTGAACCTAGGAATTCCCAAATTTACACCTAAGCCATCTAACCACAAATGCTTATAACAGGAAAAAGACACATGTGATATTGAAGAAAATAGCTATGTATCCTAAATACAACTTCTATCAAAAAGGACAATCTCTGAATCTGTTTTCTAGTTAAACAGACTTTGCTGATTTGGTACAGATCGTTTTTCCTCTTAAAGGAAAAAAGCCAGAGTCTGTAAACATTGCACACTCTCAGACATCAAAATTAGTGAACCAAGCCCAACCCAAAAGTGTGTTACTGTCCCATATACATTAGCTCACCCAAAACCATGAACAACATTGGTGGATACACCAAGTTTTCAGCTCTCCTTGGCCAGAACTGCAAACACTGCAGGGACCACAGATAGTCAAGGCTGTTTTGGACAAAGAGATGACCCCTCACAGATGTGTGGCATTAACTCAGTAGCATCAGTTCTAAAGCTCAAGCCAGAGGCTTGGAGATAGCTCACAGATGAGTATTCAAAGGGAGGAGAAAAAGCCACCTGCTTGGGATGCACAAAGCTGGCAGTAACTCTTAGGACTGTGTACAATAAAGGCAAAGATTGAAGTGTTCTGGAGGTGATTTTCAACAGGCAATTCAAGTAGATCAGACCCTTTATGGCTCAGCACTGACCTGGACTGGGGTTTACAATAATCTTTCCAGTTTGATGAGAGCAGTCATCTCCATTTCTGGAGGAGAAACTTCTGAGACTGTTCTTCAATGTCCTGCCTCCTCTCCAGACTGAGATGATTCTCTGTCATGAGTGCTCTCACTCACTGACTGCTCATTTCCTGCCTTCCAGAGACCAAAAGTGACAAAACACTGCTCCAGAGCAAATGCCAAAGACCGTAACAGGCAGCTTTTCCCCAGTGACTTTGCCTGCACAGAAATGCCCACATTCACCACGTATGGGAAGCTAGAGAAAGAAGCTAGAAGATGATGGAAGCCAATTTGAAAGCAACACACAGACCCAGAAGCTGGAAGATGATGGAAGCCAATTTGAAAGCAACACCCAGACACCATTTCATCTGCACTAGACATAAACAGAAATCTGAGCCCAGGCAACACCTCTGAGTGCGGTCCAGGTGGTGTAGCTGTTGGTTCAGATGTTGATTGTCAAATCCAAGCCAGCTACTCTTCACCTGGAAGCATTCTTCCAAAGCCTGCCTTGAAGTGAGTATCTACTGAAATCTTGACTTTAAAGACAGTGTTTACATGTGAAATTTCATGGCTTCCCAAATATTTCATAACTCATTTTGGTTCAAAAGAGCTATTCTTGGACCATAGAAGTTCAAGCAGAGGACCACTATTATCTATTTTTTTTTTTCAGTGGATACTTTAAAATCATAACAGTCACTTAGATGTTCAATTAAAAAATGAGGTTTTCCTTCTGAGTCACTTGAACAAAAGATTATGGTATAAGCCAGCTCCATCTCACCAAGCAGATTTCAGTTTTAAGATTGGATTGTGCATGACATTCCCTAGTGGTGATATGTGTGAAACACTATCATATTCCTTCTAGCCTGTCCTGTACAAATTCCCTTAGGCCTACATCTGCCCACCAAACCAACGGCTGTGGGAATGCCAAGAAGTAGGAGGAAGCTATAAGTTAAAATAAGCCACAGATAATACCTTTAGCTTACATCATTCTCATCATTTCTGTGTGTAAATTGTGGTTCAGCAGAGTGGGTGTAAATAGCTCTGAAATGTGAAAGTCAGTTTGGAAGGATTATATTAACTCTGCCTAATAGCAAAAGATGTCTCAAGTGCTGTTTAGTACAAAAAATAAAGCAAGATGTTATTACATCGGGAACATATACTAACCTCTGCTTGTGCTGGACAGCATTTTCCTCACGAGACTCTTGTGTCTTTTTGTCTGCTTGTTTGTAAGAATAATTTTTCTTCTTTTTAAGACACTCACTAAAGTCAACAGGCCTGTGAAGTTTGTGAGAATCATCTGGTCGGTCATGTGCCTTTTTCTACTTTTTTTTTTTTCATAGTCCTATCAAATTTTGTTCAAGTTTAGTAATTTAAAATATATTTTATAATCTGCATTTCCCATTCCTCATCTGCATTCTGCAGGACAATGCTGACAGCCTGTCAAACTAATGGCACAGGCATCTGCAAGGCTGCGGTTTGTGGCCACGTGTAAGTGTTTGTAAGGGTTGAGTTTCCAGTCCTCTGTATGCCTGAGCATTTGCCTTTTCTTTTAGTTGAGACAGGTACGAAAACACCAACAGATCTTCTGTCACTCCCTGCCCAAGTCAAGAAGACACCCCATTATGTCAGATAGTTTAGATTACATCCTTGCTGTTCTTCTTGCAAAAAATCATGCACCAAAAGTGTCTTGTTTCCAGTCGTGAAGGAATTTCATGCTGCAGAGTGCCTCTGTGGCTGGAAGTCACATTGTCTACTCAAAGAAAACAGGAGGTCAACTGCAGGTTAAGGTGAGGCTCACAGCAACATGTACCCAGGCAGGGTGACCTGGGTGAGATCTGGAAACACAGAAGATACAATCTTTTTTTGAAGGTAATGAGAGGTGTGATTATTTCAGATTTCACAAGGACTGTTTGCATGCTACATGAGAGCCATTTTGAATTTTCTCCAGCCATATCTGAAGAGGTAATAGCCACCCGTACTGCTAAAAATTCTTCTCTGAGAAGCTATGGAACAGAAATTCACACCCAGCGTCCTTTTCTGTGTCTTCTTTCTGAGGGATGAATTTCTTGGTTATGTGTTTTAATTTAAGATTCACAATGTTGCCCTTAGCAATATTTGAAAATGTCGATTCTGGAGGCCAGATTTTTAACTACCAGGAGATAGGGGGACATTTGTTTAGGAGATTTTGTTGTTTCTACCAGACCTACAACAGGTTTTTGTCAGGATGGGAATGTCAGGGAAAAGTAAGTAGCTTTAAATATTTTAGATTGCTAAGAGATTTATGTTTAAACAGACAAAATTGCATGGTCACAAAATCCATTTTGCAGTTTGAACCAATATAGATTATGTCAGAACATCTTTCCCTTTTTCCTATCCCTTTGTCTCCACAGCCCCAACCATAAGTGCAGTTGGCCAGTGTAAGTATGCTTGGCCAGTACTTCTTGTCAGATGTGGATTCAGAACGACATTCAGTCTGGACTGGAGCCACAGAGCAGAGATGACTCCAAGTTATGAAACTATTTTCTTGTTTTACAGCACTCTAAAGAAGCACTTTCAAAGGAAGAAAAGGTTAAAGCTCTAGATCTATGCCACGTTTGGTATTCACAATTGACTCAAGTTGTTAAAACTCAATTTTCTGCAGCACTCCTTAAAATATAAACCCTTTTGTTTTCTGTTTGGATGTTTCCTTATTCATCACTTGAGTTTTCACAGGTCCTCTAAATTGAAATGAAGTTCTTTAAACCGTGAAGGGGTTGCTCATTAGTGGAGTAATAGAATACGGCAACCACCGACCAATATTGATTTAGCATAGCATTGATTTCTCAAAAAAAACCCCCAAAATAAAACAAACAAACAAAAAAAGTAAATTAAAAAAAACACAAAAAAACAAAAAACCACGAACCACCACAAAAAAAACACCAAACAAACCACAAACAAAAAGTACTACATCCTCTGTTTAGTTGGGGCTTTTTAATCTTAGTGGAAGCCAAATTAGGACTTTGAAAATTACAGCACAGAAACAAAAAAGCCCCACATTTCACAGCAAGCTCTTTCCTTCACAATAAGGAATTTAATACAAGGAAGACAAGAAGGAAAAGAGACAACAGAGAGAGTGAGAAATGCAAAACTGTTCGGAGAAATACTGTTCCCCCTAAGGTCAGAGGCGGTATCTCCGTTGCGGCCTGTGCAGCGTCGGGCAGGGCGAGGACCAGCCCGGGGGGATGCGGTGAGAGCCGGCCGGGGCACCGTGGCTGCCGGCCAAGCGCAGGTGCCTCGGGGATCTGGCGCGCTCGGCCACGCCACGGGCCGGAGCCCCCCGAGAGCTTTTCTCCCTGCCGAGGAGAAGCAGAGAGACCGGCGGCGCCCAGCACCGAGTCGTCGGTTCCCCACTCCGCTCCCGCGGACCGTCTGCCCAGAGGAGGGTAACAGGGAGCTGGGGTCACTTCCCCGTCTCCTATCCATGCGAGGAGAGGGCGACGGCACGGGGGGACAGGCGGCAAAGCGGGACGGTGAAAGGCGCGTCTCGCCTCCCTGTACCAGCCGGATGGATTTGCGCCTCCGATCTCTGAAGTTCCCCCCCCTCCCGCCCCTCCACAGGGCGGCTGGGACACCTCGCA
>WUAM01000107.1:31033702-31050888 GCA_024336885.1 Actenoides hombroni | reverse complement strand
AAAACATTTAAAAATTAATGTTATATATATTTGGAGTTCTGTGTAGATGCAGGATGACTATTCTATTATGCCTCCTGTACCCATGAAACATGCTGTTTAGTTTAGGCAACCTCTATGCACCATGAAATTATTTTTTTTGGTTCTTAGTCCTCAAATGAGTTTGTAGGGGTTTTTTTTCTCATTTTACACATATGGGGATTAAAAAAAAGTGTCTCTATGTAGCCTAGAGTACCTTCTACCCAGCACTGCACCACTTTTGGATCTAGAATAAATCCTCAATGACTTAAATACCCTTCATGTGAGATCCTGGTGGAGCACGGTACAAACATAACCGAAACCTTCAAAAGCAAAAAGTCTTCCTTCAGGGCAGCTTTGCAGAAAGATGCTGGAAGATGCTGTACTGGACCACACAATCCAAACTTTTTCTATTTCATACTGTTTCAATACTGATAAAAGAACACAGGTCCTTCAGTGTCTGCTGTGTACAATCCACCAATTTTATTAGTCTGAAATCTAAGTTCTGCCCTCATTGCACAGTGTCGTGTTCACTGAAGAAAATGTGACATAGAAAAAGGCTACTAAATCTCTCCTGTGCCTATTAGTGCAACAGAACTGCTCAGCTATAGAGTAGAAAGAAGGACTTAAATCCTTATCAGTCAAATGTGACCTTTGCAGAACTACGTCTTTACTGAATACCAGAAGACAAGAATACAGTTTGATTTTCTGATCTCAGTTGTATCTGCATGTAAAGATCTGGGGGGGAGAGGGTTTAAACCAAACAGATTTGATAGAGAAATAACTATCATTGTTTAATAGACATTTCCCTGATCAAAAATTCATTGTGACAGTGCATTGAAGACAGCAGACTCCACCAACAAAAAGAATACATTTCACAATTGCTATTAGATTTTCATATGGCAATATGAACTTTTGCAAAGCAGACTGAAAAAATATGCAATCCTGTACACACTTGAACTGGCTTGTACAGGCTAACTCAAAATATTATTCCAGACAGAGAAGGTTTTTTTGAATTATGATATTAAACATCTCATAATACATTTTTGAAGACTCAAGTGCATCTTAAATCATATTTTTGTTTATTTTTATTATTCTGAGTTCAATGACACTGCTGCAAATAAAATTCTAAAGAAAGAGAAAATAAACACAGATTATTTATTTTTATTTTGAGAAGTGCAAATTTTACTCTGTAATTTTTTGGAGAGGAAAAGATAGTTTGTAGTAACTCACACTGAAAGCAACAGAAAGGAGATTAGCCAATGCTACCAAAAATCCCACACAAAAATGTCTTCTGGAAAAGCTTGCAGTCCTCTAATTAAAGTTGTCATAAAAAAACAATTTTCAGAAAAGAGCAAAGGTGAGAAATGGTAGGACATGCCATCGTGATTCTTAGCGTGTGATTGCTGACAATGACAATAGGACTGTTCAGCCTGGAAAGGAGAAGACTGAGGGGGATTTTACCAACATATATAAATATCTGATGGGAGGGTGCAAAGAGGACAGAGACAGGCTTTTTCCAATGACAGAACAAGCAGCAAAGGGCTCAAACAACAGGAGGCTCCATCAATAAACATTTTTTCTCTGATGGTCACTGAGCACTTGCCCACATTGCCCAGAGAGGTTGTGGAGTGTCCCTGCTTGCCAACACTGAGATCACACTTGAATACTGTGTCCAGTTTTGGGCCCCTTACTAGAAGACAGACATTGAGGTGCTGTCCAAAGAAGAGCAATGAAGCTGGTGAAGGGTTTAGAAAACATGTCCCATGAGAAGAGTCTGAGGGAACTGGGGTTGTTTAGTCTGGAGAAAAGGAGGCTCAAAAGAAACGTTATCACTCTTTACAATGACCTGAAAGGAGACTGTAGCAAGGTGGGGGTTGGTCTCTTTTCCCAGGTAATAAGTGATAAAGCAAAGGCAAATGGCCTTAAGTGGTGCCAGAGGATGTTTAGATTGGACATTAGGAAAAAAATTCTTCACCAAAAGGGCTGTCAAGCACAGGAAGAGTCAGTACCAGGAAAGTGGTTGAGTCACCAACCCTGGAAGTATATAAAAGATCTGTAGATGTGGTGCTTAGGGACATGGTTTAATGATTGATTCAGTGTTAGATTTGTGGTTAGACTTGATGATCTTAAGGGTCTTTTCTAACCTAAATTATTCTATGATTGTGTGATTCTATTAAAAAGCTGTCTGGACATGATCTGGGGCAATCAGCTCTATGTGAGCCTGCCTGGGCAGTGGGGAGGACTGGGTCACTTCACAGAGGTCCCTTCCAACCTCAGCCATTCCTCAGTTCTGTGATTCTGTGACAACTAATCCACTACTGAAATAGAATTTTCATGCATTGAATCATAAATAGTAGTTGTATAACTATACTTATAATACTTACAGGAACTCAATATTAAAATAGTATGAAGCACACCTGTGGAATCAAAGTTTTAAGCTCAGCTAGGAAAAAGGAATGATGTTCACAGTCAAAAAGGGCTGTTCACTTTATTGTCTACAGCTCTTTACTATAGGAATGGGTAAAATCTGCAGAAGCAGAAAAAGGAGCAAAACTCCACCAGAAGAGGATGAAGAAGAGAAATCTGAACATGTTTAACAATGAAACAACTACCTCTTGATTTTCCTATTAAGAAATAAGTTGGGATGGACACAGTGAAGCAGTTATAATTAACTGATATAAACCGACATAGTTGATACTTTCTCTTTGTTCAGACTGAAAGTTCTTAATCTGGAGATTCTTACATTTCTTATTAATGCTTTGAGCCTGTGGTGATCAGTGGGCTTCCTGCACATCTCTGCAGAGCTATACAGCACATTTTACATGAGGAGAAGGAGCAACAGAGCTTCCCTTATGCTTCAAATCTCAAAAGTATTTGCTGTCTGTGGCTCCAACTGCTTTTCCTCATAGCTCCTATTCGGGATATGCTAGTCCGGGAATGATGGAAAGATACAACTGAGAAAAGATTGCAAGAGCACCTATAGAAAAAATAAAACAAGGCTGTTTGTTTAACAGAACTGACTGCACACTTTTTCTGAGTTGTTCATTATAAATTGTGGAATACATGAGTTGCAGTCAGAAGAATCGTGGCATTCTTTCCTTCTCTCCTATCAAATCCACAATGAATTAATTGTATTGCACAGCTGTTTTTAATATCTCATCCCAGTGCAATTTTAGTATGACTTTAGTTATAAGGTGTGTGAAGGAAATAAGTGCATCTTTAAAAATAATTAGCAGCTTAAATGCTAACACAGATATTGTTTATGGACAGAAACTACTCTAATATGCAATCCCCATTGAAGATTTATTTATATGTTATATTAATGACCTTTAGAGGGAAGAAAAGATAATTTCAAAACTGAAATCTTCAAACAGATAATCCTTGAAATTACTGAAATCTTCAAAACTGTTTTCCAGGCAGGGATAAGAAATACTGTTCAGAAATGCTTCCAGGGTTTCCCACATTTGTGGCAATAAATTTCCAGCTAGTCTTGATTCTGTACCTTCATTATTTGGCTCTTTGATTTTTTCAGTTAGAATCTGCAACACAGCAGACATAGTACGTGACAAGAAGAATACTGTGTTATCTGGGAAGAAGAAGACTGCTCCAGAATGTAGGACGATAGCAGGACAATGGATAAAGGCTGCCTTAGCAATTACAATATGAAACTCAAGACTCCAGTCAGTGCTTCAGTGTCATTTAGGATTTGAGGCAACATAGATTTCAATTGGTCTTATAGAGGGAATGCCATTTCCATCACTAGTGAGGACACGAAATCTTTGACTTCTGCAGAATCTATTTAACTTAGGTGTGATTAACAAAGATTTCAACTTCCAAGTGTTCAAGAGTTTCTTTAATATCTTTATATTTAAACAAGGAGGAAATTACCCTTAGGAATATGAGCTATTTTCATATAGCTAAATCACTGTATTAGTAATTGTTCTCTTGTAAAGCTAAATTATCTTCTCAGTATGCCTTAAGTCAGAATAGTCTGCATTTTTAGCATCTGTGCTAGTTGGCCTAAAATGGATGGGTAAAGGTAGAGCAGGCACCTGTTTTAGATTGATATTCAGAAACATAATTTGTACTCTGCCTGGTTTATGTCTTTGGGATTTAACTCTTATAATGTTTAATGAAGTTTCCTACAATAATGTATATTTTCTGTGATTTTTAGTTTGTTTTTTATTTCCTAGTTTAAATGAGAAAATGCACTCACAGATGTGTTTTAAGAAGCAGGATCAATGCTTTCACACTAGTAAATCTGTGACTGAGAACTGGCAACACTTTCCATGTATTAGTATGCAAAGATTTTGTTACAGTGGGCATCATCACTTCTGGTTGAGATTTGAGGGAAGGAGGTAAGTAGATTTGTGTATCAGCTGGTCTTAGGATGCTCAGCTAGGTGTCAAGGAGACAAGGTCATTCTGGATGGCTACTCTGAAAGAAGGAAAAAGTGAACATTACAAAGTGAGATTGTTACTAGGACTTCACTATATCAAAGAACAAAATTATGTAGTCTCTCTTGTGTCATTTGGTATAAAGTAAGTTTAGTTGTGTGCCTGCGCACCAGTTGCTGATGCCAACCAGGAGAGAACAGCTCACTTCCATACTCCTAAATTATCTTAGCCTCTAGAGCAATATGAGCAAGTACAAACTGCCTAGTGGAAGTGATCCATAGCACATCATAAAACAGGCTTGGAAATTGTTTGGAACAGTGAAAGCTTGTGTGGACCAAAAATACACTAGGAATCACGCTAAAAAATTCACAGCACTTTCAATTGAATTCAGTGTTCCCTTGCACTGTTCAATTTACTAGTAGGTTTCAAAAAGACAACCAATTATTAATAGTGAGGTTCTTTGGCCCTTTAGATCTATTTGAGGTAGTTTGTTTGCTTAAGCATTGGCACAATCTAGACAGAGATGCAATTGTCTGTGTAAGTGAAGTATTAAGGCTACATCTACTTTCTGTAACAGAATAGCAATCATTAAGAAAAGGGATGTGTTAGGTAGCCATCACAGAGAAAGAAAAATGGAATTGTTCATCGTTTTTCTCTGCAAGAAGGTGATGTATATAATTTCAACCATTGCATGAGCAAGTTCTCACCATTTCTGTGCAACAATAATAGCTACATGGAAAAGAGTCTCAAGACTTTTTTTACAAGATTCCTATTCCTACTTGTTGAGAATTCCAGAGACTCAATCAGCCTCTGATGCAGCAAAAATTCTTCAGAGTTTCTAAAAATTTGCAGAAGACAGAAAAGAAAAAAAGCGTAAATTGAAGCATCCCAAATTCTCAGAGAAATTCCGACCAAAAGAGAATAGCTATTAGAGACAACTAACACCTGGAACAAAAGGGCCCCACTGTGCAGACATCCCAGTTGCAGTAAATACACATGGCAAGGTGAATTATCAGCTAAAGAAGACAGTGCTGTGTTCTAATGCTGTTGTTGTTCTAAATTATAAATATGAGTTTACAGTTGATTTGCCTTATTAGTACCAACTTTGGCCTCTTCTTTTCACCATACTTTGAGAAACCACTAGCTGTTGCAATGACTCTTGAGTAACACCTCTGTTTGTGGGAGGGAGATTGTCTTCTAGAACTAACACCTTAGATTTCTTCCATACACTGAGGAGGTTCAGATGGGCAAGCCTAGGTACAAGGCAAATTTCAGGCTAGCTAATTTTACTAGGCAGTGGAAAAATCCCTTTCAGTGTGGGCTAACAGGGTGGGTAATCTGTTTGTCATCTAGTAAAGAAAAAAAGGAGTCTGTAAATCTTAGAGCAGATGGTAGATTTATGTTACAGTCTGTGTTCTTTTCATGGGATTTATTTACCATATGCACTGCTTCTATTTTACATCCTTCTGTTTTGATTACTGATACAAATCTGTTTGAATGCAAGAAGGATTAGGGGTCAGTGTAATGAATCTAAGTCAGGTTCCAAAAGAGCAATAAGCAGTGCACACATCCTTAATGTAAAGATGGTACCAGATCAAAAGTTAAAATTAAGTGAAATAAAATTATGGAATTGATTTAGTTATCTAGTCTTTGATATGATGTTTCCTGGGATTTGAATTCTCCAAAGAAGGGGTTAAAAGCTTTTAAAAAATTCATGCTAAATTAGCATTAATTAGCATTAGCATTATTATTCAGCTACACACTCAAATCCACAAGGCAGCTGGCAACTTGGAAGCCTTCTTGGGTGGACTGCTAGACAGATGTCTCTTCTGTGTCTTTTCATTCCAAAACGCAGTATTACTATTCCTATTTTTTCTCCATTCCCCTATCCCTTTCTTGCCTGTCTTTTGCTTGATTTCAGGTAGTTGACTTCAACAGATGGGAGAGGAACAGATGAAAAGTAAAAACATTCATCCAAAGATGAAATCAAATGTACCTTTATTTCCCTGAAGAAGTAAGGGCCTATCATGAGGCTGCAGAATAAGAAAATTAGTATATCTCACTGAAAGTCAGAAATACTTTTGCAATAAGCTCAGCCCACAAGAGATCTGTGATTCCATTATCAATACTAGAAGTCTGAGAGGAGGGTCTGTTTGACAACCTATGGCTTAGTGACCCCCTGCATACCTTTCTAACAAGGAAAAGAATGGGCAGTGTCTAACCCTTAAAAACCAAATATGGTTATGGTGCCACATCTGTTGAGCTATAAAGTGCACTAGGCCTACTGTTAAAAACTGTTGTGTTTACTAGTTTTCATCTGGTTTACTTTGGTTGAGGTAAAGGGAAATTCACCTTTTCAAACACCTGGTTTGAGTTTCTTCCCCTATCAATATTTTGGAACGACCGAGGTTCATTGCACATTATTAAGGGCTCATTAGGGTCTTTTTCTATGCAGGGAAAAATCTGTGACTTCTGGACAGACTATGAAAGCTAATAATCAAAGACTGATATAATTATTTGTTCTGTTTATTTAATGTGATATAAATACTAAAGTTCTGTCAGACATCCTGGAGAGGGCAATCACAGCTCACTCAAATCTGTATATACTTTACCCATGAAACCTGGCAGAGCTAATAAGAGTCACTAAATCCCCACCTAAAGTTCATCTATCTACTATCGAGGCACTTTATAAATAGATGTAACTTTTAAACAACTTACAATAACAGAAATGGAAACCACATTTCACAGTGAAAGCCTATTGCAATGATGACTGAGAAACCCTGGAGTATCCACGTCCACTCATAGTCAGCACAGGCACTAGTAATCATCAAGCTAACTTTGAAGAGGCTAGCTTGGGAACCTTTAGCCACAGTCATAGAGCTCAGCAGAAGTTAAAATTAGCCTGGTAAATACAGTTTCTTAACTCAATGCCGCTTTGAGTGGACAGCTCTTGATTCCCAGTCCAGGTTTGATAAACTTCTATAGTTTAGAGAAAGCCACAATCTTTAAAATCCTGTAGAAAAGCACTCCAGTATGACCTGGAATGTATACTGAATGAAAGATCCTGTCTGATGTAGGAGAGGGTACAAATTACTTTCTGAGCCAGTTATGAAAAGGAGAAACCTGAGTTCCAACCCTTATCACACCTTTGTACTGGAATGCAAGATTTTTATTTAACCAGTATCTGAGTGTGTGAATGTTAATATTAAACATAAGTTCATACATTCATTATTTATCTCAAATATTGGACCTCACTTTCTTAAACATTGCTCCCTTACAGCTTTTAGGAACTACACAATTACTGTACTTAGGCATACACATTGCTACCACATGACACTCCTACTAACATTAGGCTCCTAGGCAATAAAATTTTGTAAGTTGACATACAAGTCAACATACAAACAAAACAATAACATCCACCTTCATCTTTTTAAGTTATTACAAGTCCTTTTCAAGGTAAATACTACTGGTAGTGAGCTGACAGCTAATTATAACAAATATAAAATGGTGACTGCAGAAACAAGAACAACAGTTTCACCAAAGATACTTTAGGTGAATGTTTCAAAATTAAAAAAAAAAATAAAAAATCCTAAAAACAATACTCGCTGGCAAAACAGTTCCCAATACTCAGTCTGTCAGAAATACTCCTTCATACATTTAATACCATATTATGTCTTTCATAACCCATTTCTTTATACACAATTCATAAGGATTGGCTTGTTTAATTCTACGTCAAAATAATCACTGCACAGTCAGGAATAGCTAGTGGGTCATCCAGCAATCATCTTCCCGCCAATATTTACATTTTCTCTTGTGCTTTTTACATCTTAACCAGACTCAATGACATAACATAGAAATCTTTATGTTGATCTTCACGTTCTTTTGAGAGTGTCAGTGCATGCAGTCTTTGCCATCTCTTAATACTTCAATTTTAATGTTTTTCACTGCTAACAACTTCAATATCCTTTATCTTCTAAAATTTTCATTTTCTGTTAAGATCTGAATTACATGTAGTCTAGTCAAGAAAATAAATTAAGATGTATCACCTAGTATCACCTCCTTTTTTGAGAAGAATATAAATTTGCCTGATGTAATCAAACTGCTGATTCCAAGCCTTATTTTCAGACTGCAACAGACTGTTAAAATAAGAGTCACAGGTGTCTATCACTTCATTTAATGCTTCTATTTTATTAGGTGACAATAACTCTAGGATTTTGCTCATTGGTGGTTCCCAGCTTGAGATGAGATTTTTAGCAGGAGCATCCTGTCTCAATATGGTACCAAACAAAATAGACCTCCCTCTCTCAGCTGCAGCTACTGTGAAATTACTATAATATTTTGCAATTAATTACAGTAAGCAAGATGTTTGTCTATTCCCCATTTGAATGTTATTGCTAGATATCCTAAAAATACCCCCTAATGGCCAAAGCCATGCTGAGTTCTATTGTGGCAAGAGCTGGACAAATGTATAATAAGTATGCAATGTTGATAATTTTCAGATGGTTTTGTTGGGATGTTCCATCCTTTCTGTACTGAAGTATTTCCATGTATTAAATGAGCAATTTATGTACATAGTTTATAATATGGCTTTGATATATTGAGAAAATGAAATCAAAACAAAGTAAACTCTACCCACCCCTCAACAAATTAAGATACTCTTCCACTACCCATCCCAATGACAACAGTCTAGGTAAATAAATTTTGGCATTTGGCATGACAGAAAGATCAACAACAGCAAGCCTCCTGACCTCACTCCAGTGTCAACAAATCTGTAAATATTACAGATTGGATTACTTACCCAGAACCCCACTGGGTGTGGTTTAGGTTGTGATTTAGTATTGGCTGTTGTTAATAGACTTTGCTACGGTATGCTTTCTGAAAACTACACACTCTTCTATAATTCCTTTTCTCTTGTGCTTTGATCTAAAATGGCATCCTAGAACATTGCCCATCCATAAATTAAAATTTTATTTGAATCATTAACAAGGCATATCAAATGATATTGTTCCTAATATTGACTTTTTGTTGAATCCTGACACTTACTTCTCCACAATTAGTTTGAGTAATTGTTCTTTAGCTCATAATAATCAAGCCCATTAATTTTGTTTCTAATCTAGTGGCACAAGAGGGCTGTTGCCCAGCAGCCCTATTTTTAATAGAACTGAAAATTAATTTCCATAAATTATGGAAGGAAGGGAGGATATCAAACATAATAGCAAGCTGGTTTTGGTCAGTTTAATTGCTCGGTTGTTATTCAGGTCAGTCCACTTTGTCTGTGTCTCATCTCTATTCACTCTTCTCTGTTTCCAGTAAAAACTGAGAGAAACCAATGGCTAAATACTTCAGCACAGTCCATAACTTATTGCTCATTACACCCAGAGATCAATGAATGCCTGTAAAATGCTGACAGATCATGGATAAGTTAACCTGCCTTTCCCATTCATTCCTGGGAATGTAGTTCAGGAAAACCTTTAGAATCACTAAGAACAAACATTCTGCAAAAACATCTAGAGATTTTTACCTTATTACTTGTTCAGAACATACTGATCAAACTGAGATTCATAATATTCCAAGCACTACCAGTGAATTACTTGCTCATTACATAAATTGGCTTTTACAAGTTGTTAGTTTTTATAATTTGTTTACATAATTTCCATAGTTAGTGGTGAAATTTTTGTTAATCAATAAGCATTTCAGTAAGATGTGTCATTTCAGCTTACACTCTAATAAGCTGCTATGAAAAATCACGTGTTCCAGTAATTAAATAAATTTCCCTATTAAAGACTTAATCTCACTTCATCAATACTTGATTTGCACCAATTGTGAAGATAAATATCACCATGATTAATTAAACTTTTCTCAGTAATGTCTCACACTTGATCCATTATTTTCTGTATTCTTAACCTCCTACATTCCTCAAACTTTTTACTAGTTAAATAAGAATTGCAGTCATTTCAAGATAGTGCTTTCTGTTCAGGAAGCTTTAGCCATCTCTTTTTGTTACGCATCTCCTCACAAGCTTTATGCTTGTGCCTCTGTAGGCACTCTGATGCTCGCTCTTCGTGGGTGCAGTCAGGACATTCCTAATAGAGGGAGATAGAATGTGGAAATCTCTCCCTCTGCTGGTCATTCGAACCTCTTGCTGTTACAGTTTAGTCTCAACCCAGGATTTACCAGATGGATCTTGATACACGGTTATATCTTTTCCTGTCCATTTCGGGGCCCACTGTCTGGAAGCGTAGTCAGTACTTTGCTTTACATAATGCGTATTTTTGTAGGGAGAGGGAGATACTGTCCGCATGTTTCTGTCGAGCTCAGAAAATTAGAAGAGGGAGATATTTAATGGAAAGAACAGATACTTAGTAAACAAACAAAAGAAGAAAAGCAGTGCCAGGTTAAAAAAATACTGAATACAAACAAGAAACGGGTAGATAAAAACCAGAACACAAGAATATTAGTATTCTGACAAGATATTCCAAAGGCTGCAAAGGAGCCAAAGACAATGTTTTAAAACTGTTACCACTGAAAAAATACAAAGACTAAGTAGGTATCAAAAAATGCATTAAATAATGCAGTCAGGAGAAACATGGAAAATACAAAAACCGAAAGGAAGGTACATAGAGCTGGATTCTATGGCTACTCCAAGCATGTGCTTTCTACAAGGCAGTCTGAGAAATGTATGTATCCTGTGGAGTGTAGAATTGTAACTGTGCAGGACCATCAGTTTAGAACAAGACAGTATCACTCCTGGTCATTGACAGTTCAACCTCTGGAAGATTATGGACAGCTGAAAATACAATTTTCCTGACATTTCTACTTTATTTTTAGAATGTTACATTAAAAAATGGTAAAGCACAGATATGATTTGTCAGGTTAGAAGACATGCAAACATGGTTATGGGCACAAGTCTGCTAATGACATCTAGTTGTTCCTCCCCTCTGATGCAGAAATAGTATCTATCTTTAGCTCTTCTGGTCAGTGATGTGCACTTTAATGCCACAACACCGGTGGGTTGCTGCAGGAGATGTCTGTGTCCCAGGATCATTCAGAATCATCCAGAGCAGTGTCAGATGTGCTGCCTACCCACAGTGTCTAATCAGTAACAGAAAATTCCATGGCAAGTGTGTACCTAGAAGGGAGAACTCCAGTCCACAAGTATCTCCAGCTTGTTCTCCTGGAGAAGCACTAGTCTAAGCAGGCTTTCACTGCCAACCTGACACAGGCAATAGTCCAGGTGGGAAATGCGGTTTTTTGACCCATCACTTAGCTTCTCCTTGGCAAGTTGCCTGACTGTGAGAACACACCGAGCACAAAGGATTTTTTTTGGTCATTTTTTAGATTTCTTTAGCCATCTGTTTAGATGTTTTAAAGACATGGGGTTTTTGCCAATGTTTTAAATGAATTCATTTTCAATATAATATGAAAACATTTTATTTGTCCTTTGTATTAATGCAGAATTACACTTTTAAAAATTCAGCTGTAAAGGAAGTAAAATGTTTCTATGCGCATTCTTAGAGCCCCTGGACAGAGATTGTTATAGCAAACTAAATTTGTTTGCAATAGTACTAACAGTTCTTACTAATTCTCACCTTGCAATGGGCAAGAAGAATTAAATATCTTTATGGAAGTATAGAAGGATTTTACTACTCATTATTAAAATTAAAGAACAGCTTCCTATAATCCTCATTATTTACACTGCATATTAATTTACAATTATTTTGCTGTGCTGCAGCTACCATGAGGAACTACAGACACACTTGTAGAGTTAACACTCTTAATACAAGTCATAAAATATTGTTTCTCATATGTTATTAATATTAATAATCTAATCAAAAGGAAAAAAAAAGTGCATGAAAACAAAAACTTGAAACATACACAATCACAGATCTTAGATTCCTGCAGCAGAGAAAAAGAGGTGCTTTAGCAAGTACTTGTCACATTCTCAAGAGTGGTATCATGGACCAAAGGACAAAGCATTGGCTGAAGATTGCCATTTTATATAAAATCACAATTAGATGCCAACCATATATTGCATTGCCACTGTTATACAGAAGGATCATTTAAGAGTTCCAGTCCAAGAATCAGTCTCTGTCATGCTCTTCCCAGAAGATACATGAAAAAAAAATAACTGCACCAGCTCTGAGGATTTTCAGTTTGAGTAATGTGAGTGGACCATTTGAGTAGATGTGGAAAATGGGAGTGGCATGTATTATCATGTTATAAAGAGTGTAAAGATCATATTGATTGTAAAAATTATATTGTGAAGATTTGGAGTTTCATGTTATTTTTGCTGTCTTGACTTACTGGACAACCACTGTGATGAAAAAAAATTCTATGACTTTTAGTTTTGGTAAAGACAACTCTACAGCAAATTTATTAAGAGGGAAAAACTATGGGAACAATTGACAGGAAGAAAGTTTCCTTTTAATTAAGTGGCTAATTTCAGATGCTCTATGTGTGAAGGAACAATTCTTTTAAGCTTGATAATTATAATAAATTCAAATTGTTAATTAGAAAAGACTCAGTTTCCCACTTTTTTTTGTACCTTGTATTTATGAACTCAAATATTTATGGATGTATTTAATCTAAGATCACAGAATTATAGAACAGTTTGGATTGGATGGGACATTTAAAGGTTATCTAGTGCAACCCCCCTGCAATGACCAAAGCCATCTTCAACTTATCGGGTGCTCAGAGCCCAACCTGACCTGGAATGTTTCCAGGGATGGGGCACTGACCACCTCCCTGGGCAACCTGTTCCAGGGTTTCACCACCCTCACCATGAAAAATTTATTTCATATATTAGTCTGAATCTACCCTCTTTTAGTTTAAACCCGCTACCCTTTGTCCTATCACAATAAGCCCTACTAGAAACATTGTCCACATCTTTCTTATACACCCACTTAAATACTGAAAGGCTGCAATAAGGTCTCCCCAGAACCTTCACTTCTCCAGGCTGGACAGCCCCAACTCTCTCAGCCTTTCCTCATAGGAGAGGTGTTCCAGCACTCTCATCATTTTTGTGGCCCTCCTCTGGACCTGCTCCAGCAGGTCTATATCTTTACTGTGCTGAGGACGCAACAGCTGGACACAGAACTTCAAGTAGAGTTTCACCAGACCAGAGGGGTCATGCGTCTTTTGAAGCAGCTGGGAATACAGTCAACTTTCTGGGCTGCAAGTGCACATCGCTGGCTCATGTCCAGCTTTTCATCCACTGGTACCCACGAGTCTTTCTCTGCAGGGTTGTTTTTAAGCCCCTCATCCCCCCGCCTATATTGATATCAGGGGTTGCCCCAACCCAAGTGCTGGACTTTACACTTGGCATTGTTGAACCTCATGAGGTTCACATGAGCCCGCTTCTCAAGCTTACCCAGGTCCTTCTGGATGGATCCCTGCCCTCTGGCATGTCAACTGCACCACTCAGCTTGGTGCCATCTGCAAACTTGATGAGGGTGCACTTGATTTCACTGTTCATCACTTCATCAATGAAGATATTAAACAGTACTGATTCCAATACAGACCCTTGAGGGACACCACTTGTCACCAACCTCTATCTGGACATTGAGCTGTTGACCACTACTGTCTAGGTGCAACCATCCAACCACATCATTATCCTCCAAACAGTCCATTCATCAAATCCATATCTCTCCAATTTAGACAGAAGGATGTTGTGGGGGCCCATGTCAAAGGCCTTTCAGAAGTCCAGATAAATGACATTTGAAGCTCTTCCCTTTTCCACTGATGCAGTCACTCCATCATAGAAGGCCACTAAGCTGGTCAGGAACGACTTGCCCTTGGTGGAGCCATGACATCACTTCCCTGTCCTCCATGTGCCTCAGCACAGCTTCTAGGAGGATCTGTTCCATGATCTTCCCAGGCACAGAGGTGAGGCTGACAGGTCAGTAGTTTCCAGGGTCCTCCTTTCTAAACGTTTTAAAATTTGTTGCAACGTTTGCCTTTTTCCAGTCACCAGGGAGGGCTCCTGACTGCCAGGACTTTTCAAGTATCATGGAGAGTGGTTTGGAAACTACATCAGTCAGTCCCTCAAGACTGTGGGGTGCATCTCATCAGGTCCTGTAGACTTGTGTAAGTTCAGGTTCCTCAGGTGGTCTCAAACCTGATCTTCTTTTACAGTGATGTATACTTTGCTCCCCCAGTTTCTGACTCTTGGCCCATCAACTTGAGAGGTGTGGAAAGAGAAATTGCCAGTTAAGGCTGAGGTAAAATAGTTGCTGAGTACCTCAGTCCCTTCCTTGTCTGCTGATACCAGATGTGCTAACACAGGTTTCCCTGATAGATTTGTTTTCCCATGATAAAATTCAGTAAAGTGGGGGGGTTTTAAATTTTTTTTTAAATACAGATTTGTCATATAAAAGGCTCAGAGTTTAACTCCTTTTTTTTTTTTTTTTCTCGCCTCCCAGTAGAAAATCCAAATGTAAAAGCCAATAGTATTTTTTAAAATAATGAGAATCTCTCTGCTATTAAGGCTTCAGAAATACAGCAATTTGTTATGGAAGTTCAAGTACCTGGATGTTTGTTTTGTCCATCTCTCAGTACTAGTTTCCGTGTTTTAGAGTTCAAAAAATAGTTCTTTGTCCCCATACAAAACACATACAAAAACATTTTATACACCAGGATGTGAAAATATGCCCTGCTACCGTGTATAGAGATTGCAGAAGTTTTTTTCTTTTATCTTTTCCCTCCCCTCCTCCTTGTCCCTTGCCTTTGCCCTTTCCTTGTTTTTTTCTCCTTTAAATTTTTAAAGTTTATTTTATGGTAATGATGGTAATTAAGTCAAGTTTCATACAGAATGGGGAAAGACAGGAAAGGTTTCTTGAAATTCAGTCTGCTATATCTTTTCTGCCTCATACCCTGTAAAAATTCTGCTGAACAGTGTCAAATATTCATCAGCTGATCAGCTCTCTATACTTATGTATCTGGAATGTCTTGTGTTTAAACCATTACAACTGATTACTGTATATCTGGGGCTCATTCACCAATACCTGTGTCCTGAGAGATTGACAGGAAAGCACATTTATCACAGTGTAGAACATGATAAATGATTCATAAATGATGCATATGAACAATCAGCTCTATTGGGCTAATGAAAGATGTTTAACATCAGGATGCCGAGTACATTTTAAGTCTGGGTTTGGCATAATAACCAGCAGTCAAGGGAGTGAAGGAAGATGGAAATAAAACTTAACTGCAGATGACTGTTACCTTACAAAAGAAGAGTGTGCTACATGATCACATTGACATTATCCTCCACTGAATTATTTTTGCTGCTTCAAAGAGCCATGTCACATCTGCCAGTATAATAAATACATCATCTTTTTAAGTAGCACTGAAGACATATATGTGGGTATCTCAACCAAGCCTAGTATCAAAATTATAAAAAATACTTGGAATATCAGCTTTTCACAGCCAAGCAGCTCTTAAAGTGCCTGCAGTTTATCACGTCCACATTAGGAACTACAGTATTTCCTAGATGTTTAAGCCTAGTGTCTTGCTTAGAAACTGTGGTCATGTAGCTTTCTCCTTATGTCTGTTGTGACTTAAGGCCTGAAGTGGGGGTGTGACTAAACTGTGTCAAAGGCTGTAAAAGCAACTGCCCTACCTAAAGAGAGTTGAGGGTCATGATTACATGGGTGTATGTTCTTACTCACTAGTTCTGGCAGTATCCTTCTCAGTGCTGGAACAGAGAATCACCCTTTATGGAATATCACTCTTCACAAACTGCAAGGCACATAGCTGCCCTGAATCACTGCATTAAAGCAGGGAGTTTCCTTTCAGGCCATCAGTACTTAGTTTCACCAACCAAAATGGTCACTTGAACAAGTCCCTTTGTTGGGATAAACCAAGGGTTACCTTTAAGGACTACAGAAGGGCTTTGTTGCAAAAGCAGTGGAGTAACACTTCATTTATGAAGAATCTAGTAACAAACAACTAAACTAAAAACATTGTTTACTGTGGCATCTTATGATATCACACATTTTAGATTACTATATCATAGGAAAAGAATTTTGGATCTCTGTGAGATCTGGCAGGAGAATTCATAGGCAATCCTATTTCAGTAACAGTAAAAATATTATGTACAATCAGTCTTGAGTAGGAGGTTCTTTTCACTGAAACAAAAGAGTACTTGAACACAGTATCATGTTAGAAAAATAAAGCTTCAAAGTTCTCTGTTTTGCCTTTGTTATGCCATCAAATTGAAAATACCAAGTATAACATAGCATTTGTCAAACGACAGTTCTCAGCTCGGTAAGTGTGAAAGAGAAATAATTAACATAATTTTCAAAAAAAGGAAAACTAGAAATTACCTCAAAATATTTAAGTTCACAACTGAAACTGATATTTAAATGAGGATATCATCCTAGTTAGTTCTTCAGAATTGAACATTTTAATTATGCAACTGAAATTGAAACATGTAAGCAAATAAGATAACTCTAAAGTAATTTAGAGATTTATTGCCCTTTGATTTATTATATACCAATTTTCATTGATAAATTCCAGCAATTTACCAGTCTAAAAAGAGTACAGAATGACATTAATAGAAAATAAAAAAGATTTTAATACAACTGAAAAACCTGTGTAAATATTTTTTTAATGCAAAACACCTGGTTCCCAGTATATGCCCACTTAAATAATTCTTATGAAATTAATATTTTGATATGAGATACCTTAAGCCAGGATGTCTTCTAAAATGAAAAACAGATTACATTGTTTTCTTCAGCAGTCAGACAAGCTGCTTGTTTTTTCTACTTA
>WUAM01000107.1:31007567-31020441 GCA_024336885.1 Actenoides hombroni | reverse complement strand
TATTTTTTTTTTTTCTGAGTAAATATGAGAGCATTCAAATTATTTTTGCAAAATGTGTCAACCTTTTTTTTTCTTCTTTTTTTTTTTTTCTTTTTTTTTTTTTTTTTAATAAACATTAATCCACTCTTTTTCTTTATAAAATACAGATTTACCAATTTTCTGGTAGAAAAATCTTACAGATTTTACTAATAACTACTGATTTTTTTCATACAACTTCTATTCTATTTGTTCATATTCTGGATCAAGGATAAAATGTATCCTTTGCCAGAATGGAAAATCACATAATCTTCTTCAACTTTTACTCCTCAGAGAGCATATATTAGATCTGACTTTGAAGCATAAAATACACACTGTCTTTTCAAAAATATTTTACTTTCATCTGTCAGGGTTACCCCATACAGTTAAGAATGAGTGTTAAAACAACCACATTTCCAATGCAAATTCTGAAAGCAAAGATAAGACTGTAATGACAGTATCTGTGAGAAAATGTGGTAGGAAAATTATGTGAATTAAAGACTAAGATTATCCTTAGTGGCAAGCAGGATTTCTTCTCAGTGGTATGATAATAAACCCCTACATTCTGATATACATAAAGAAAATCAGATGAAAACTTATTTTGGGTGAAATGATAAGGAAAATACCCTTCTTCTGTCAACAACAATTCTGAAGTTCCAATATTCTACCAAGCAGTTTTGTTTTTTCACTTTTCTAACTTCAAACATCTGAATGCTAAGCATTTATTAATATATGCATAGTCTTTGTTTCCTTGGCTTTTAAATAATAAAACCAGTAACAACACTCTGAATCTCTGTGAGTGAGTAGTGAAACAGGAAGCCAATCTTTTGTCAAGTATTTCACTAGTTCTTAACCTGCCTCATTACCATGTTACAGAAAAAGAAATACATAGGAACATCTCTTCAAAGCATTCATACAGAATAGCAGCGTGTATGATCATACTTCCTTTGACCAGCCAACATATTTTTCTTATATTCCCTCAGGCAGGTCATGAACAGCTGAATACATGTTTACCCTCTGGTACAATACTTGCATTCTTCACTTCAGCCAATACCATTCTACCTATCACCGAATTTTAAAAGTTAGAGGCAGAATTCTCTCGGGAAAATCATTCCACAGTTGCACAGATTTTATCATCAGGAACTCTGGCTTATAATTTATCCTTTATTAATTTCATGCTCTTAATTGTTACGATATCTTTTATGTGTTTAGTTTTGGCTTCCTCTGAATGTTTACTTCCTTCAAATAAGCAGACACTTCTACAAAGCCTTTCTGCAGACTTTGGTCAGCTAAATTAAGTACAGTATATTAAAATAAGTGTGAAATTGCTGTCAGTTCAGCAATTATTTTCTCACATGTGGAAATAAATTGACAGGTTTGGCTTAGATTGGATACCAGGAACCTAATAAGTTGTGGCCCAGTAACAGCTGGGAATAACTTCTTACTTCAGAGCAAAACACTCCCTTTCTCCGCTGTGCAAACACAGTCTTATGCCTTTTCAGGTAAAGATGATTTAAGATTCATTTTAAGCCATTATTCTCATTCATACAGAAGTCACTGACAATGACATACATTGTTCACAAAAGTTACATGACAGTTGTATGCACTGGTTATGAAAATTATTTATTGTTAAAGTTTCTTACAGTAAAGAGAGGCAAATATAAGTGCAAATATAGTTCAGTGTTCAAGGATATTTCCCCATATAAACGGACAAAATCTCTGGACTGAGAAAGGATCAGACACTGTTATCCTTTTTGTACTAAATACAAACTGAAAGCACAAGGAATTCTCTTAATGCCACTGGGACCATCTGTGGAATAAGGATTTGTTTAGGGTATAACCCAAATATATCTATAGACCTAATTCTAAAAACATCCTTTTCACCATCTCCAACAACCTGTGGTCTCTCTTTCTCTATTCTTTTCCACTGAGCAAATTACTAAAATGTACAATATTATCTCAAATATTTGTTATTTGTTACATCTGTTTCAGACCCATTGAAAACAAATATTGCAGTCATTAATACAATGTTTGTACTTGTACACCTCTTAAAGCTGTTTTGTAGTTGCTGGTTCCTAGCATGAAACTGGCAAAAATAATTTTTTCCTTGTGAATCAAATGCTGCTTCATCCGTATCTGGTCAGATGCCTCCCAACACACCCCCCTCCAGCTCTGTATTTTCCAGCTATATATCATGAATAATCCACACACTGGATATCTCTTCTGATTTTCAAACTCCTCCACATGTTTTATTTTTAGCTGACAGGAATGTAAACTTTGCACTGGCACCTTTGCACTAATCCTACATACCTTGGTTTTCTCCAGTGAACAGGAACTGTGGCAAAAGTTGCAGAGTTTGTATGTTACATGCCTGCTTTTGATTGTTGGTTGGGTTGTTTGGTTTTTTTGTGTTTTTTATTTTGTTTTGTTTTTCCATGCACGAGCTTTGCCTACTTCTCTGTTATTCAGTAGCCCTTACCTAAAATCTTATTAAAAAAAAGAAACATGATGCATAATTTTCTTTATTCTGATGCCAGTTTTTAGCTGTGGAAATGTATTAGTTGATTACATGAGGCAATTTCTGTAAAATAAGTACCTGATGGAAGAGAAATAACAATTATATAAATAAAATAATTTTAAAATCCCAAACAGGTGGGTTGCTTTTTTCAAGCAGACCATTTTGAACGTATTAGATGACCCTCAGTTCCAGAATTGCTCCTGGGTAGTGATATGAGTAAAGAGCTATTCTGAGAGAGCTTTGTATTCATTGAGGAATGTTTGGAAAAAAACCAAAAAAACCAGTGGGAAATTAATTTTTAAGTCTGACTTGAATCCTGCAGAATGATTAAGGATAATTTTCAGAAGTGGATTAACATTAAGACATTTTATTATCTTATTATCTAATGTTATACATTAAGTTTTATAATGTTTCACAGTCTTTTTATTCAGAAAACTAGACATAAAAGGGAAAGGTAGAAACGGGGAAAATGGGGAAAATTCAGAAATCTGTATGACTCAATAACCCAAACTGCTCTTCAGATAGTCTGTACTGAGGACCTTGGCGTTTCTTTAGTTAGTGAAAACTAAATAAAAATTAAATTGTTGAAATAATTGCAAGATCAAATGTTTGGCTTGTGGAAGTACAGAGATTCTTTTAATAGTGGTTTTAAGTTGTTATGTCCCAGTTTCCCTGTCAGTAAGCGCTGTGCGCTTTAGCACTCTGAGTATGCATAGCCCTAATAACCCTAGCACAATGCTTGAGTTGGATGTGTAGATGTAAAAGATTTCCTTTTACATAGTTAGAAAAAGAGGTAAAAACAGAAGCAGGTGGAAGGAAGAGTTGGAGAGCCTTTGGAGAAAGCATTGCAAAAGGGAAGACTTTGGAAACAAGTAAGACCAGAGAGACATCAGAACACAGCAAGACAGAAAGAGTGAAAAATATTTGTCTTTGTCTTGTTCTTCTGGTTGTCTTAATTTAGGTCTCTCTTTTACAAGGAGGTTGACCCAGGTCTGTGAAAAGCTTTGTTGTACCAGTAGCACTAATCCTCCCACACAAAATAATTTAAGGGAGCAAGCCTCCAGGGGCACACTGACAAAACGTCTGTCTTCTGTGGTTTTATGTTGGCATTAGTTTTTGTTATGTGGCATTGCATATATGTGTGTGTATGGACATATTCTAGGAAATCTGGAGTTTTCTTGTCTTTCGTCGAAACTTTGAGAATATTGGTTTGTTTATTTATTTGTTTTGTTGTTGTTGCCACTTTATAGTTCTGTATGCAACCTGCAAATAAAAACAATTGTTTTGTTTTGCTGTTTCAAATGTCTAGGTGGCATGCTGTACAAGATCAGCCAGAGAATGTTTGTAAATAAAGAGTCTCTTCTATAGTGAAGAGATTACTGATACACTTCTGAGTCATAAGTGGAAAACCTGTGTGGCTTCAATGGGTGATGGAATTTTATGTTTTGTGATCTTTACAGATACAGAGAGCTGAAGAATCACATGCTGAAATGAGTATCCAAGAGGCCGATGTTCTGCATTGCTGGAGATGCAGGAAATACATAGCAAATTCTGTTTGCCTTGCAAAATGTCACAGAAGAGAACCATCCAAAGTAAGTATAGCATCTGGAGGGAGTTTGTACCTTTTTCCAATGCCATTCATTTTAAATAAAGGAGAAGAATTAAACTTGCTCTCACTTAGTAATGTATCTCCTGTGAAGGTAAGTACTAAAATATGGACAATTCCATAGAGACTAAGTAATGTTGGCAGTAATGATAGTGAAGCCGAGTAGGCAGTGATCACCTTTATGTTCTGTGACATGAAGGATAATGCTCATGATACATTTGATTACTAACTTGTCTAGATGAGTGTTACCATTTTTTATATAAAAATTGATCCTGTTTTTGACAGTTTCAATGCAGTCATTTTTTTTTGGTAATATTTGTTTCAATATTTTACTATTTGTTTCTAAGATGTGTTTTAAGTAGGAACGCTAATTTCACTTCTGTGCTAAAAGGTTGTTAGGTAATTGTTTTTATTTTAGTATCAGTTACTGAAATGCTACAGTTTTTTAGATTTCTTTTCTCTTCAGTTGTCTCATCATTACATTAAAAACTCAGAAGTTGCTAAGAGTCCCTGCTTTCTGTTTGTTTCTAACATTTGTTTCTAACATTTCCTAGAAAATGAATTTAAAACTATTTGTTGTGCAGTATTGACCACAGTCTTCATATAAACTAGGAACTTAAATTTTCCTGTCTTTAGTGGAAAATTTTGCCACCTGATAGTGCTTCTGAAATAAATTTCCAAATATACTTGGAAGATCAGCAATTGCATACTCTCTGTTCTTGTAAAAAAAACAAAACCACCTCCAAACGCCTCCATATCCACAGTGGAGTCTGTCCAATGTCCTTAGATTCAGAAATAGAGAATTATTGACAGCATCTACCTGATTTTTAGCCTAAAGAATGCACCAATACATTTGAGTTTTAAAATTTGTTAATAAAATATTTACTAAATTTGGGAAGCTGACTTCTGACTATATTAAAATAAAAAAGCTTACATGAATGTGGAATATCAATACAATAATTCTTTTTTTTAACAGACATCACAATCTTCCTCTGCTGTTCAAGAGTCTTGCAACCTGTGGCATGTGAACTTAGAAGCCATTCCAGAGTGGATAAAATGTGTCATTGAAAAGGTAGATCTTTTTTTACTGACATCTCTATCATTCAAAATGTGAAATAAGTAAGTAAGGGGAAAAAACTTCAAGGGCACTTTTCTGCCAGGGTCCATTTATATTATGGAGACCTTCTAACCAAGGGAATTTTTCTCATTAACTTCTATCATTACCATTTACAGAGTCTTTTTTCCCTCTTTTTTTTTTTTTTTTTAATATGTATGCAAAAAATCTAGTAGTGACAAATTCTGTTCCTACCCATTTATAAATCAATGTGTGTATGTTTGTACAAATAATTGTCATGGGCATCTCTTCATATTTTGTCAATGCTTTAAATTATACTTACTATCTAGGCTTTGAGTTTTGATTTGTCTTGATCATCATACTAATGACTACTAACACATATGTTGACAGTGGCAGTAAGAAGCTTGTTTATCCATAAAGCTGAACTGGGGGGTTGTTAAGAGATCAGTCATTGAATATGTTATGTCGTATGAATATTTAGTTACCTTCCTGCAAATACAAAGGTCTGATGACAAGCCAGTGTCACTGCTTTTGAGTTTCAACTGCCCATTTGAAATTACAAACCATATCATAACTACTGTACTGTTTGCTTCAGTTTATTATTTTATTTAAGTTATTTTAGGTCTAGAAGTTGATGTTGTTGCATAGATAAAATAAACAGAAACAGTGCTTTCCTTTTGCCCTGCAGTTTTTCTCTGATGAATCTTTGATTTTGAGAGGCAAATGATACCTGCAGTCCTTTCTACTTAGTAAGTTTTACTGTTTTGCAAGTAACTTCTGATCTAAGCAAATCCACCCTGAGAATGATACAGAAAGAAAAAAAACATTATGAGTGTAAAACTAAGCATTCAAAAATTAAGAAAATGTATTTAATCTTCCTTTGTTGTTTTGCTCTATGTTTTATTTTGTTAACATTAATTAAACCCTTTCTAAAATCAACAATCTCTTCTATTCAGTAGTGCAAGACAGAATAATGTATCTGTTTCAGAAACATTAATCTTGGGGAGGTATGCGAAAATTAGGGACGATGATGTATTTTCCCATTTTACAGACCTGCATAATCTTAAAATGCTTGATCATAAGGATGCGGTTTTTTACAGTACTTTGTATGTTACATTATTTCAGTAAAATTTGATTCAATAATCATAGTAATATTGTTCTTTTCACTTTTAACTGTAAATGGCATGTCTTCTTCATTTGAAGGCCCAGAGGGTCAGATGGGACACTTGGGAAATATAAAACCTATAGACTGTTCAGAAAAGGCTTAACGTATTTGCTCAAGTTTGCAGAGAAGCAATGCTCCTCTGGTGGCAGAAGGATGCCATTCTTTATGAACACCTTCAATATTTTACTGTGCATTTTGTCCTTTAATGTCCTGGGCACTCGCCTTATTCATGTCTGACTTCTCTGGAAAGATCCTGTGTGTTTATGGGTAAATATGTGGGGGCTTTAAACAATTCCAAGTTATCTGCAAATCCTTCTGCGCTCTAAATAATTTTGTGATCATGTGTTATTTTCTCTTGTATGACTCCTGAATCAAAGGCTAAATCATTTTACATAAGCACAAAATCTATTTGCAGGCTGTAAAAACCCACTATTTCCCAACCAGTTCTCTCTCGCCATCTGTCCCTGTTCTTAACCAATCTCATTTGGTTTCATGCACACATTAGTATATAGATAATCCTCAATAATTATAAATATCTAGCTAGTGCTGCTAGCAATCTTTATTGACCCATGTTTTCTTTTTCCCATCACTCATCACTTGTTTCAGTTTTTTTGGCTAGCCCTGCCCCGTTTTATGGAGTCCATCATTAAATCTATGTACCCTCAGCTTCTTTTCAGATTTTGCAGATTTTCCCCCTACCACCTCCTCCACTAGTAGGCTGTTACTTCTTTTACTGTAACAATGCTTCCACGGTCTGTTGCCAAACTCATGCTAAATCAGTCCCAGACTCCCTTGTACTGCACCTCATCTCCCAGTCTCTATGCACACAGGACATAGAAATGTCCTTTTTCTTCCCTACTGTCTCTTGCATTCCTATTGTTTCCAGGCTGCTAGCCTTCTTCCCAAACCTTCCTGAATCACTCCTGCTCTCCATTTGGAGATCTGATTACTATTCCATAGTCCCTGAGTGCCAGAAAGACTTACTAAAGACACTAGAAAGTGCTTTTCCCTGAATTTTAATGCCTAGCCCATGGCATCTGGGAAATGGAATGTGGGAAACTTAACAGTAAGTCTATGAACCACCTTAATTCTTCTTTGGGAATGGCATATGCACATGTTTGTCAGCCTTACAAACTTGAGAGACACTATGCATGTTCAAGGAATTTTCAGGGGTTTGAAAGCCTTTGGGCGTATATAAGCCGAGATTTTTTATTCCCCTCTAAGTTAAAAAGATGTCCAGATTTAAACAGATTTTCGTAGGTGCAATGAAAGGCACATCTTTGATACTTTGTGAAATGTTGAGGTTTTAACCCCCAAGGCAGGAGGACTACATTTCTTAAAGAAGTTAAATAAGTGTTTCCAGAACTTTTTCTAATATTGGATGTGAAAAATAACAATTTTTTTCTTAACAGTCTTTTTCCTGAAACTGCAGAATTGATTTTACTGAAACTTTCTGAAGCTTTCAATAAGACATGTATCAGCCATGGAATCATCTTCCCAAACTACCTTGAAAGACATTTGCAACTGAGAGCAATGCTTTAACTAGAAATGCTGGTCAGCTTCTGTATTCATGGCTTAACCCCATTTTAGGCACACTAGTGAGTAGTGTGTGACTGGAGTTGATAATGCTTCTCATCTGGATTTTGATCCTACAAACACTTGCATAACTTTAATCCTTAAAAATGTTTCTGCTGGCAGATTAATATGTTTTCTGAAAATACTAATAGTTGTGCAAATATGTTGGAGTTTATAGATCTTTGATAGGAATTTTCTTTTGAAAAGGTGCCAATAGAATTGAAATGAAATTCATAGAATTACCAATAATGAAAATAACCATCTCTTTAGAGTATTAAGGATTTGTCGTGGTATGTACACACAGATTATGTTGTAATACTACATACATTAAAATACAAGCATCATTTCAAGCTTTTGTGAGGTAAACAAAGTAAAAAACTATATTCTTTTTGTAAGAAATATCCTTCTGCTGTACTTAGTATGCAAGAAAAGTATCAGCACTCGGAAGACTCAGCTGAGAAACTGTGCTTGCCAATTCCAGATTAACATGGTAAATTAATTTCACTGCTTTAAAGGGTCTGATGTTTTCATTAGTATTGTAACATTATTCTATCTGTGGACAAATTTTAAACATTTCAAAGCCCCTTCATTTTGAAATTTGCATTCTAGATTTCTTAGAATTAGTTATCACTGCAGCAAAGAGTGGATTATTTATGGTGGATTTTCTCTCTGCTGTGAAGTCTCCTTGTGTTTGAAAAACAAAAGGTAAAACCTTTTATTAAAGAAGAAAAGTAACTCTAGTAATGATTCCTTAATTTTTTTTTTTTTTTTTTTCAATGAATGTGGTTTTTTTTTCTTTTCTTGTCCATAGGCACAGTGGACAATTGGAAAACTGCACTGTCCATTCTGTGAGGCCTGCTTAGGGGGCTTTACCTTTGTTTGCAACACAAAATGTTCCTGTGGACAGTCAGCAAATATACATTTCTGCAAAAGTCTGACGGACTATCAGCCAACTGTCTCTGTTAAACTGGCAAAATCATCAGGAAAACACTTACCTATCCTCAAAATTCAGTCTGGGTTTAGCAAAGATACCTGCCATGAAGTGGTAACTGCAACTCTGAAAATCAAAAATGAAGGGCTTTCATACATGACCAGAAATAATGATGGTACTGGAAGATTAACAGAAGCACTTTGTCTAGAAGTAAGAGCTCCCAGATTTGAGATGAAAAGCAAAAGACTTCCCTTAAAGACAAATGAAAAAAGAAATCTTTTTGCTTCCTATCCTCTGAATGATGCATGCGCTGTAAAACCGTTTCACAGAAGGCCACGTAGTTTGGATTTAAGTATCAGAGAGAGACTAGTTTCGTCACCTGCATTATATGAAACTTGTAGTATGGGAACAATTTACTATGGCTACTATGAAAATCCACCTGTTTACACACGATGTGGCTTGCAGGTAGAGTCCAATAAGAAAGATGGTAATTCTTTTCAGGACCTATATATTGCCAGTGCTGACAAGCAACCAGAAAGGTTTCAAGTTACTTCCTTTACAACATTACTACATAGAAAAACAGAAAGTGAGTATGATTTTGAAGCTACTGGACAATCTTCTGGGAATGCCATTGCTGATGGGTCACCTTTTGTGATGAACCTTTCTTCACCTACAAGTGCTGTAGAAGAGGAACAGTACATCACACCTGCTGGTCTTGTGCAGCCTATGAGTATTTCCTTCAAGCAAAAACTAAGTAAGAGAGAAAGAAACAAGTTGAAATGCTTGAGGAGAAAGCAAAAAAGGCAGGAACGTGGACTACAGAAGCAAGTAGGTGTTTAAATTAATTATGCTAGATTTTATAAATTTTGGCGTGCTTTTATAAATCAGACTGTTTTTTTGATGCTGTCTCTTAACATTGGTTTCACATCTAGAGTCAGGTATCCTGCAAACAAGGATGTATAACCTCTTCCTACATGTAGTTTGTCTAATTCAACCAGATCAGGTTTTTTCTATGTAAATTCAAACCGTGGTGGCTGTATATAGAAGTAAGTTCTGCTAGTCTACTATTATTTTGTGATGTAATAAGTAATCTGATGTGGGAAAGAAAAATACAGTAAAAATTAATCAGTGTGATTGAAGGAAAACTAAACTTTCACAGGAGAAACCCTGGTGTTTCAGGATTTCATAACTTTTAAGTATTGGCATTTTGAGTTAACTTTATAGTTAGGAAAAAATGATATTTTAAAAGATGTTTGCATTTATCATTTTTTGTAACACAAATACTTCTTTCTTTTAGTAAATGTTTGATTGTTGCCATATAAAATATTAGTCTTTAGTAGGTAAATATTTTTTCTAAGATCTAACAGAAAGGTTACATATTCTTATCAATTACACAACCATGGTTCCCTTCCTCAAACCATCTAAAGCAGAATAGAAGACCGTAGATGGTCATACAATTTTTGGTGGGTCGGAAGACAGAAAGACCAGAAATATATCTTAAAAGGAAAAACACAGTGCTTGTTTGCTCTGAAATTCAGTAGAAAGGCTAATGATATGTATCCCTTTAAAAGAAAAATGCTCATAATAAAATTCCTGTTACAAAATACTATGTCGTCAGCAAGAGCAAACATACTAACTCTCATCAGAGAAGTAGTATCTACCCAAGAAATCCTTCTAACTTCGGTAGGTATGTTATTGTTATAATCTTAGACTATTCCATAGGTAAAGTGTAGTGACATGTAAAGTTCATATAAACCTTACTTGAGACTTTTCAGTATGGTGTGCATATATTCTCTCATCTTTGGTAAGATATTTTGTTTTGTTTAAAGAAAGATTTAAATTGGTATTGTGATATTTTGAAAACTTGTTCTTATTTTGTAAAGTGCTTCTCTGACACTTAAAGAACCTTTCCAACATCTGGATGTCTTCATATTGCATATTTGTTTTCTAATCTAAAGATTCTTAGGTGACCCTAAAAAGGCTTTTAAAAGTCCAAGCCTCATTGTTTCAGTTAAATGAAATAATGACGCAAAAACACAGAATATATGAGCATTTGCATAGTTGTATCATCTGTAGTCTCTCCAGCCGCTTTAATATTTATTAGATGCTACTTTCAAGAATAAAATGTTGTAAGAATTTTCAATATTTGTGATAACTGGGTAAGAAAAACATATTTACAGATATTTTTCTTGTTAAACTGTGCTTAACCAATTCCTACATTAAGTTTCAAATAGCAAGTGATACACGGGGGATAAGTCTGGTATGTCTAATCAGTGAGCATGTGGTGTACACAGTACCAAAAAAAAAAATATGTAAAATAAATAATCTTGTTTTGAATAGTAGTTTTAAGGGGAAGATATTTTGGTTATGTATTGGTTTCTTTAACCTTGGTGAAAGTCTGTGATCATGGCATGGAAAATTTAAATGGGCCTATCTTGTCAGACTCTGTGTCAAGCAGCATGTGTGGCTAATGCAGTGGAGTTGCCCATAGTGGAGTTGCCCATTGCTATGGTATCTTCCAGGGAAAATGTGGATCTGGAAAGTCTCATCCTCTCTACTGTCTGTTGTGTCACAAAATTGGGTGCTCCTCTGCCACACTCTCCTTTTCATGACTGCTTTCCTTTCATGTGCCAGCCTTAGGTATCCACCCTTTTCTTTCAAGTTCCACTTGTCATCCTTTTTCTTCAGCGTTCTGACATCCCTCCTTGTAAAGATGTGTATTTGTAGCAGTGGTACTTACAGTAAGAAGCTGATCTAGGACTATGATTTCCAGCATAATTACCATGTATGCTTAAGTAAACAGATAGCAAAACTTCACAAAGAGAGAGAAGCATAAACCTATAAGTGGATGGAGAGAAAGAGTTTTAATAAATAAAAAAGGGAAGTACTTCAGAGCAGCAGAACCCTGGTGTGAGGTGAATCTCTTCTGAGCTCTCTCTGTCAAAGATACTGTGCATCTCATTTTCATCTTTAATTAAAGCTTTTCTGGAGAGCAGTCGCAGGGAACAGACCTGTTCTGTCTCTAGATTTTTTTTGTAAATTCACAGGCTGTTACTCTGAGTTTATTTTGTAATGTGATAACTTTATCTGTCAAATGTTTTATCTGTCTTGCAGTAAACCAGAATGTGCCCACGACTGTTGCATTGTGGCAGAATGCAGTCCATTATTAAGTTGAAGCGTATAAGCCTTGAATTGTAAATAGAAGTGATTTTGTGAGCTTCTGGCCTGCACTTGCCCCCAGAGTCGTGCCCTGATGCAGGCTGTGTGGTGCTGGTGCGGGTGTGAGCTAGCCTGCTAACAGCAGAGGGACCCAGGCTTCCTCCATCTGCTCTACCAGGGAAAGCGCTTAATGCCTGTGAGGGGGATGCCTGCATTTTGTGTGTGTGTGTGTGTCCATGCAAACATTTGTGTTCAGAAGGGATTTTTAGGTTTTAGTATATTGTTAGGGTATGATACTAACTCCTTCAGTCTGGGAATTGGCAATATTTATAATGGTTCTTGTTATTGTTGCTATAACTGTGAAATATTTCTGTTACAGATTGCCTTTTATGCATAACTTGTTACATGTTTGCATTGTTTGCTAATGTCTGAAGATTGTAATAATTCTCTGAAAGCTCTCAGACAGAAATACCATTTGTGGCTCTTCCAGTTTTACTTAATTTGTCTCCACAATAATTTTACTTAGAGGAATACTATGTAGCCATCTTTAAAGCTGCAGTACTTGAGGTCATTTTTGTGTGTTCAGTAACACACTTCTATACCTTTGTGCTTTCTCTGGTCTGCAGCTTCATGCTACATTCAAATTGCCTTTTGTGGTGCCTTTTATGCATGTAAGATAGAGGTTTTTTACTCTGTTTGTTACCCCTAAGACAAATTCTGTCCAGACCCAAGTCTGCATTTCTTTAACAGATCTCTGGGAAGTTGCTCATAGTTTCTGTCGTCTCCAGTGCCAACTCAGTGTCCCGTCTCAACTGATCCTATGCCTGTGC
>WUAM01000107.1:30898948-30910577 GCA_024336885.1 Actenoides hombroni | reverse complement strand
AGCATCTTCCAGTGCAGCACTGCCACTGCTAAGATGCTCAAGGACTGCACTTGCTGGGTAAGCTAGACAGGTAAGCCTGCCACTTCTGTGAAGGGTCCTCTAACAGAAGAAAATCTATGTCCCAAGCAAAATGGTCTGCAGTGTGCTTGGGTTTCAAGCAGTGCCAGTGCAGGTGAACATTGAAGACTGTTAAGGAACTTCCTTGGTGGTAAGGAGAGTTTATATTCTAGTCCTTGCTCCCATTATTTTTTCTTTTTTAAGCAGACATTCAGAACTCACATAAATTGTGAGCATTCTTCAGCATTCTACACCTGCAACATGGTGAACTGTAAATTCATCTACACAGTGCCTTGGTCTAGGGTTGGAGTAACTGCAGGTTTAGGGTGGTTTGGCTTCTATTGTGACATGCCTTCTGCATTCAGCACTCCATTCAGAATCCCAAACTCCAACGTCAAAGAGGATACCAAAAAGTAAGGTGTTGCTGTATTTTAAGTTGTCACTGGAGTGCTCTTCTCTGATAGGCAAAAGCAGCATTCCACTGTGATTAGATTTCAGGAGATTTATTTCTCTAAGTCTCAACTTGTCAATAATGGAGTATGCCAGCCATAAGTAAGCCTATTTATCTGCAGCAATGGTTGAAATAACCACTTTTGTTTTACACTCATATTTTGAGCTATACAAACCTTTTACGTTAGAAATTAAAGTGAAGGAAAACAACATATGCATCCAGAGAGATCTGGAGACTGAATTACATTGGAAGGGTCACCTTAGAAATGCTGCAGCATCAGAGCTGACCTTGTTGAGACAAGTCAATATTTCTGCAAGCATTCTCTAAATTCATGTCCTTCTCTTGCCTCATTTTGTCCTTCCTTCAGAAACTTGCTATCTCTGTTGGACATAAAAAGCTTTTCAGACTTCTTCTGTGAAAGCAATTTTCTCAGGGAGTAATCAGACAGAGGATCCAGCTGTTAGGTACATCTATAGAAGCAGGAACTGTGGGGATTTTGAAAAGCCTACAAAACCTAAGTGTTAACTATTTTTTGACAGTTGCTGTACCTTCACTTCACTGCAAATATTTTTAAAACCTTTGCTCCCTTCTCATCCCTTTTCTTCAGCATTTTTGTTTCTTGACTTCTTGCTTCTCAAAGCTGAGAATTTAGTCATGAGTTTGTAATGCTTCTTTCTTCATCATTTTCTTAAATACAGTTTGATTAAGAAATCCCACATGGTTGCAATTTTTAGTGTTAATGTTAGACACTCTGCTTACCTTGGTTCTGTGTATCTTTGGTTATATAGTTTTTGGAAAATTATATCTGATTCTTACTGAATCTTACAAATCCAGACTGTGTTACCAATATGTTCATATATCTTAAGAGAAGTGAGTGTATGAGATAAAGAAGTTGAGCATTAGAAAAAGACTTCAACATGGGCTCTTAGAATTTCATGAATACTGGGGTTTTGCTTCTTATTTCTTAACTGCTTTTTAAAATTTTGGACTGTAATTTTCCTGTTAATGGAAATATTTTTACTGATTCTCAGTAGTTCTCAACATTCTGAAACATTTTAATTAGAAAGAACAATTTTAATTCTGTGCCACTCACTGGAATCAGATAGTGTGGTTGCTAAGTCAGCCATACAGTACCATGCAATCAAGTGCATGTCCTTCTCACAACCCATGTTCCATCATGCCCCTTCAAGTGGTAGGCTTCCTGCAGTTACCTAATAAAAGACTTTGTCTTGATCGTGAAATTTGGTGCATGGGGGTTTGATCTAGTAAGATGTTGAGTACCAAACTATAAAGGATAACTGCTCTGAATAGTGTCATCAGTAACTTGCAAGAGCGATCTCCAATCAAAGGAGATCTTAGATCTGTCAGTCTTACACAGGAAAAATTCCAACTGAATCCAAATTTATGATAAGGTGTGTAAAATCTATTCTAATTTTTCTAACTGCTTTATAGTTCTGCTTTATAACAAATATTTGAAACTATTATCTGGGCATTAAGGTCTTAAGAATTCCTTAATCAGCAATCCTTCAAGTACTATCAATGAAATGATGTTTAAATTAATGTTTTAAAATGAAACATACACTGAGGTGCTGGCTCTTATTGAATGCTATTTCCTCTTTGATGGATACATTTGCATATTTACATTGAGATTTTCTACGTAATTTTTAAGTATAAGAGAAATAATACACTCATTTATATATGCGCAATTACTCACTGTAATTCTTTTCCTCTCATGTTGCATTTTTTACCTTGCTATTCTCATATTTCATATGAATACTTTCTGCATGAACATTTCCTGCCAGCCGATTTGGCATAATAATTCCAATAGCATCATATTATATTAATTTAAGTGCTCAAGGTTGTTGAAGAAACTGCTTTCCTATTGCAGAGGAGAGCAAGTTTGTATTTACAGGGTGAGCGAGTAGAAGCTGACACTTCTTATCTCTATCATGGCAAGATAGATCATTGCAAATATACTGTTGGTAACCTTGTCAGCATGGCAAATGGTTGTGGAGAAATATTTTAAAGTGTCCTTTTTATACAGCAGCCTCCAATTATTTCCATAAGTTCTGGAGCTGTTAATTGTGGTGAAGCAGAACTATCCAAACTATCAACCCATATGCTTTTCACCCCCTTCCAAAAGACCCCAGCATCAACAAAACAGAGATAGGTACATCAACATAGTATGGCAACTGTAACTGTAACCCTCTACACAGGCTGAGGAATGTGAGGCTGTATGCTGAGGAAACAGACCCTTCGTGCAGGTTGAAGAACACAAAACTCTCCAAAGTCACGGATATTCCAAAGCCTGGGCCTTTAATTTAGCTGCATACCTACCCAAAGTAGTGTGCAGACAGCCTTACTATTCATTTTATATCATTCAAGATGTGGAAATGTGTAGTATGCCTCTGCAGCTGCTAATACATGATTCTGGATACCCAAGGAAGACACTCTAGAGGTATCCTTGCATTCCAAGCAGAAACAGGCATGTCAAAAAGGGGAAAAAAAATAAAACCAGTTCACAAAGACACATGGAGTCTAGAGCAGGATTCAAAAATCCAAAGGGAAAAAAATGAAAAGGTCTTTATGCTAAAACACTGCTTCCTGAACACATTTTATCAACAGATGGCTTAAAAAATTTCATTCTCTATATTTGAATTTAAACATTTCAGGAAGCTAATCTATTTCTTTTTTCTCTCTCTCTCTTTTTTTTTTTGACACATTCATTTTCTCACAGTCTCTCACTGTGATTTTTAACTACTTACACAGATTCGATATGTGAAATATCTGGTGGGGCTGTGTAAGATACTTCTACTGACACTATATCACAATTTCATTTTTAACTTGGAATACTTTTATGTGGAGGTATTTGGCTATTTGTTTTTAAAAAGAATAAAAAATACACAAAGGCATGAAAATAACCTATTCAAAGCACTCCTAGAAGCATTTGCTATATCGAGAATCCTAAATACTACCATATTCTGAACAACCTAGTCATGATCTGCTTGGTGGAATGTTTTCCTACCATTTCAGAACTGTAGCAGTCACATTGTTTGACTAAAAGAAAAAAATAAATTATGAGAATGTATGAATCTTTTTAGTAATTGTCAATAAAACATAGCTCTTATCCAAATCCCAGTGAAGCTTACAGAACATTTTCCCTTTAGTTTCAATAGTCCTTAGACCAAAGTTTATTGTCATTTTGTCATTTTTGAGGAAATGCAAATACATTGTTCCTTACCTCTTCTCATTTTAGTATTTCTTCAGATCTGGAATGCCCTTTGGGAAAAATTTTATATTGAAATTTATATTGAAAATAGGTACTAAAGACAGAAAAAAATGGGAAAAAAAGGTGTCATAAACCAAAGCCGTCATCTGGTCTAGTGTCCTGTGGATGGTCAACAGCAGATGGCAACACTTGCCTGCAGCAGAGTTCCATCTAAATCCTGTATGTTAGTAGTTTGCTGTGACCTAGATCTTACAGCACCAAATACCCAAAGCATTTAATTCAGTTTCAAGCCTGAGAAGTCTGACTGTGTTTGTCCACAGGGACCAGAACAAATTTCATAGATCATCCCAAATGATATACTTGTTTTGATAGTTTTCAAACATTCTCTTTCCAACTATTAACCCAAGGGACTGCACAGGAGTGTATGAATTCTTACCATTTAAGTTTTCCAGAATTTTGAAAGAGTTTAAAAATCATTTATTAATGAGCAGTAACTGATTAAGAGACATTTTAAAGAACTTAGTAGCTCAACTAAAATCGAAGGGGAAATCCACAGGCAGCATAAGCTTCACCTGTCTGCAGCCCAGTTAGAAAAGGTAGTATGGAGGTATAACGGCCTTGGGTCTGTAGGCTGACACTGACCTCTCTGTGCTCTTACTACTGGTTTATTGGTTCACTCATCCCTCAGTAGGACATGGGGAAAAATCAGGAAGAATAAGAATGAGAAAGATGAGGGAGGGAGAATGAGGATAAAGACAGGGACATTATTTACCGACTATTATTGCTGGCCAAGCAGGCTTGACTTGGGAAAGATTGAACTAATTTATTGCCAGTTAAAATAAAAATAATTACTAATTTGGATAATGGGAAGCAAAAAGACAGACATTAAAACTGCACCTTTTTTGTCCCTTTTCCCATGCTCAGCATCAGTCCAGACTCCCTTACCTACCCCATGCTCCTGAACAGTGCGGGAAGGATGGAGAATGGTGGGTTAGTCAGTCCATGAGTTCTGTTTTGTCTCTCCTTTCTTCTCGCACTTTTCTGCTCTAGCTCCACTGGCTGCAGTCCTATCAGGAAAATCTGCTCCAGTGTAGGCTCTCCATAGGTGGTAGTTCCTTCAGGAATATCCATCTGCTGTGGTGTGTTCCTCTCTGAGGACTGCAGGGAAGATCTGCTCTGCCATGGAGAACCTACTTGTCCTCTTCCTTTCTCTGACCTTAATGTTCCCTCTCTTGTTTCTCACTCGCTATGGCATTTTCTGCCCTTTTTTTAACATAAATTGTCAAACAGGTGCCACACACTCAGCTGATGGTCTCAGCTGTGTTGTGCTGCAGAGCTGGCAGAAACTGGCTGGAAGCAGCCATAGCACAGGGCAGCCTCTCACCTCCTCCCTGTAGCAGCCACTGCTACCAAAACCCTGCCACCTACACTCAATACATCTAATCTTACCTAAAGTGAGTGGGTTTGCATAAAATTTCTTGTATTAGTGCTGTTTTACTCAAGTGCAAGAAGTTTTACCAAGTGATTGTAATTGGCTTTGTCCTCTAGTGGAATACCTTGGATAGTGCTCAGATAATTTACTTCTTGCCCACGCTTGAGTTAATTCAGCCAGTAAAATTCACTTCTGAGGGAACAAGTACAGAAAATTCTGGTTTGTGATTCTGATCATTTAAAAAAAATGTTTTCTGAATAGCTTCTGTGAATACTGGATATGCTACTAAGTACATGCACAGTTCTTCAAAATAGTGTGTGATACTTGTTCTCCTGATAACATAAGTGACAGGTGTGGAAGAATCACTGTATTAATTAATTAGCAATTAATTAATGAATTTTAAAGGTTAGGTTACTGCATACTGTAGTAATTATGTAGTGAGTTTCCAAAAGAATGTTAGAGCTTCAAGATAAAAAAAGAAACCAAACAAGACTTCAATATAAGTTGATGCTGTATTTTTTCCTTTGGGGGTATTTCTGAAAGAGGGGAGCCTGCCAGAAAAAGGAAACAACAGCTTATTGAAAATGACTGTAATTTGCAGACCATACATGGCCCTTGGTTTATCAGATAACTTTTATGGAAGACAGTTAGATTTTCTTGAATGGATAAGAAAAGTATCTTTCCAGGAGTTATAATTGTAGCTAAATTATTCTAGCATGGAAATTTCTAAACTGCCATCAATTTAGAAATGTCTCTACAATGTAAATCACTGCTTTGTGTTTTTATTCTACTTGTATTTTATATCCAGATTGACTCCATCAGCCTTATCATAGTAATTGGAGATTTACACTAGTCACACACATGTTGAAAGCACTGTTGTAATTGCTTCAAAATATTTAATAATAACAACATTGCAACCATTTATGTGTCTACTAGAAATTAGCCCTACTTTTCCTCTGTCTGGACTGGTGTGTATTACAGAACATCGGCAGAGGAAAAAAACCCAACATGTTACTTAGACTGACAACAGTTTGTGTGAAACACACACATTTAAAGAACAATAACCCTGGCAGATGGGAGGAACAAAAAATAAAAATGGTTTTTCAGGGTCTGTTTAGATGAAAAAATTGTCATTGGATTACTTTTGTACTTACATTCAAAATGAATCAGCTGATCTTTTGTTACCTTTAAAGATGAATGGTTAAGTGATGAAGAAATAAACAGTGTGTTTAAGATACAAAAGCAGAGGCAAGTTGAGTAGGCTGTTGCATCTGAGCCATAATCAGAGGGGCCTCTTGCTCTCAGTATTTAAGGAGATTAAATGTATCTCCTCTGCAGTATTTTTGACATTTTTCATTGTAGCAGAAAACCCATAATGTCTGAGTTAGGTCTCTTTTCCAGATCATCTTTTTGGCTACATATTTCTAAACTGTCATAGCTCTGATACTAAATTAAAGACAATCTACAAGACAATATTTGTGGGCAGTGATTCTCCACAGCTTACCAAGCCAATTTAGATTCATTTTCTCTTCTCATTTGACAGAGGTTTATTTTCCTTTAGCTTTGTAATACAAGCATTCTTTGTTATATATCTGGATAGTTCTTTCAGCTCATTGAATTTTAGAACTATTGATACTGCTCATAAAAATGATACTTTTTCTTGGAGTTAAGCATAGAGTTTTTCAAGATAATACTTTTGCAAGGTATATCTAACCCTTCATATAAATTAGCTACTTTTTTAGCCAGAGATTGTACTAGCATGTATTTCTAAATGTTGATAGTAAAAGTAAAATGCTCTGTTGTAAATGTGTGACGAAATTTTTAAAGTTACATTCAAAATGAGACCATGATCTTTGTTCAGTTTTAGTAGTCTTAAGTTTCACTAATTTCAAAGGAACTATGAATGCTGGACAGCTGTGGGAATTCAGGAAAACCTGAAGAAGTTTTTCGATTGTGGCCAAGATTTTGGCAGTACAGTAAAATTGTTTGTCAACTATTTTGGAAAAAAAAACAACAACCCCCACAAAATTTTTAATCACATTTTAAATGTTTACCTTTTAAGGTTTTCCCTTAGAGGTAAAGTTTTACCATTTTCACTCTTTATCTGTTAAGGAGGGACATTTTAATCATTTTTATTCTTGGATTTTAAATGATTGTCCAAAGAACTGCATTCACCTTTCTTAATACACTGGGTACTATATGGTTGGTATAGGAGCTCCCTCTATAGGTATTATTTTAAATATCAGCTTATGAAAACACAAAGGAGAGTAAATTCCACCTCTTGTCAGTGCTTCGTAAAGATATTCCATTGAACAACATGACCTAATTTTTAAAAAGCAGGATTTTATAGAAATAAAACCATAGATTTTACCAGTGGTAAAAATATGAAAATGCAACATTATAGATCTATTAAGCTGTATTTACAAAAAATTGTATTTTTGATAGCAGCCTGATAAACTGCTTAGCTTAAGCTACTGTTGTATAAAACAATAACTAGCATTTTCTCTCTTGTAACTGTTTTTAATACATGTAAATACCAGAGCTCTCAAGCTGCAGAAGTATGGCTCAGGTAGTAGTACAAATTTCTCATCAACTGAGAAACTATCTGGCTTTCTTATACAGAGTTCTTCTTATTAACAACAAAATGAAAAAAAATCTCTGTATGAAGGAGCCCATTCTTTTATTTCTATTTGAAAACCAAAGCCTCCAGTTTTCTACTGAAGATCAAGAAGGCATGAAGCCTTATGGTTATTAATCAATGTACCAGTTTATGTGAACCTATAAGCTGGTGTATTGCCTAATAACGAAAGCTGTGCTTGGAAGTCAGTGATGAGGAACTGCTCTTTGACTCATGGGCAGGTGCTCAGTGTTGTGCTAGTTCTCGTATGTCCCACTGCACATCGCTTTTAAACAGCTCTTTTGAGAACACAATTTACCACAGCAGTTGTATGAGATAGTATTATATGATGTTTCTCTTGAATATCATACAGAAATTGTCTGAACTAACTGAGAAAGAGGTAGCTGACTTCAAGACGTAAGAATAAAAGTTTGCATGAACTGTCGTTGTAAATAAATACAAATATGGTATATAGCTACTGAATAATATACATATTCTGCAAGTTATGTCTGTACTAGTCCTCAGTTCAACATTTCTCATGGCATGACACTGAACATATAGGAATAGAAAGTTACTGAATGAAGGGAAATTGATGACACTTTAAAGAGAAATTTTAAGCCCACTACACAGAATGTACTTTAGGGTTTATAAACAAAATCTTTATGGCCATTGACACTAAAGCATGTGGCTTTCAGAGATGAAAAAGGGGCTTATATACATGCATAGAAGAAAATAGTTTGGTTGCAAGCTAATGGAATTCTTGTGGTAATTATTGCAATTAAACACTAATTAAACAGTTTGAGACAATCAGTGAGGGTAGTGGCCTGGAATAATTCTCATTGTACAAACTTTGGATAATTGAAAATATTTTTCTTTTATGTCACTGCTGTTACTCTGGATTTGCAAATGAGAGGAGAATTTTGTCTGCAGTCCATATTCTTGAAAAAAAACCCCAAAACAATGGGTCAGAACATGCATATATCATAGAGGTTTCTAGATCTTATTCTCATGATATTTCTAAATATAGTTTAAAAGAAAAACATGTTAGATTGACAACAGAAAAAAAGTCAATTAAAATGCCTATTACTGTGCTTTCTGATTACTCTTCCAGCTCATCTGTGAATAGGAAGCCACTGAAAAATTAATATTCATTCCTTAGCAATGATACTCAGAAACGCCATTAGGTTCAGGTTATTTAGAAATGCAGGTTCCTCTAGTTGTTACAAAACCTGGTTTTGAGGATTAACATCACTGTGTATCAAATCAATAGCAACAATGTCTGACCTTGAAATGTCTGCAGTCCTAACTCTTCAATCTTACCACTTACTGCTTTACTGAAAGTACCTTTGGAAGGAGCACTGAAAACCTAATGCTCAGGTATAACTGGGTGAATCACTTCATTAGCACTCACATAAGCAATTAAATTTACAAATAAACTATGTTTACGCCCATGCAGCATTCTCATCCTACAAAAGTGACATTTAATGTCTGATTTTATAGCCAGACTTAAGATTTGGTTCCTGGATCTGGGTAAGTTATTTTCTTTGTGTCCTAAGCAATGAATTTGAGATGTAGGATTACTCTTGATTTCAATTTTTGTTTTCAAGATTGTTACTACTTTTCTGAAATTCTTGAACATCCCATTCTCCTCACAGGGCAGTATTACATGACTTGATAATTTAAATGCAAGGGGAAGGGGAAGAAATTCAGACAGAAACTATAGAAACGAAAGACGACAACTCACTTGTTTCTTAGAAGAGCGTCTTCAAAGTAGGATTGGTTATGCCTGGTTATTTCTAACCTGAACAGCAACTGTGAAAGTGGCCTGTCAGTCTCCTGCATCTGCACCAGGAGTAAGTGTATCTGAAACTGAATGGCAGAAGAACACTTTTATCTACCAGAAGATACTTATCCAAAGCGTTTAAAGAGGAGAAAAGATCTCAGTCACTTATTTATCCCTTTTCCAAAAATATGCAGAGGAGAAAATAAGAACATTCAATCTCACCAAAGACAACACAAGTTCAGCTATTTTAATTCTAGAGCTTTACAGAGATGAAGAATTGTTTGTAAATACACTTTGGTAGAAAGAGTTTTTTATCATACACACATAGCTTTATACTTTATGAAGCAGATTGTGATGTGGTTCCTTGCAACAGTAAGGAGGTGGATTTGATGACCCTCACATCCTTCTAGTCTCATTCCTAACTATTTTTTTTCCTCTTTTACTGCAGTCCAGAAGATGGTGAAATTCATCCTGAAATCTGTAGACTATACATCCAGTTGCAGTGTTGCTTAGAAATGTACACAACAGAAATGCTGAAGTCCATATGTCTGCTAGGATCACTGCAGTTTCATCGGAAAGGTATTGAATTGAACAAATTATACAGATGCTGATTTAATAAAACCAGAAGAATCTTTTGGGGCATGCGGGGGTATTCATGAAAGACAAAGCAGCATGCTGTAAAATGAACCATACCACTGAAGCTTTTCAGCTACTGAAAAACAGCTGTGTTTCTATTTCATTATCATCATTCTTACAAAAGTGTATCACTAGTGCATGATTTTTTAATTTTTTTTTTTTAAAAGAGTGGTCTCAAAAGATTTAGCTGCCATTAGTCTGTTCAGTGGACAAACTAACTGAGTGATTTTATTAGATGTATTTGTTGGGTTTCATATTTGAGGCCAAGTGTTTGGTGGAACAATATGGCATGGTTTTAGTATTAAACTGGTCCTTTACTATCTCTGTTGTTATTTATCCAGGAATGTCAGTTTATAGCAAAAGTAATAAATATGGTTAAAAAGCTTTATAAAACTAGAGACTAGATTCAGAGCTGAAATCTACCTCATAGACTTATTCTTGCACACAAAGGAAATGTCCTCGCTTTAGTGAAAATGCATCTCTCTAATGATTTCATATATGATAGGCTGTTTTCTGAAAGGAAGACATATAAAAGCAGATAATTTACTGAACATGTTACTTAGTAACTTCATTACTCAGTGATGGCATACACTGATTGGGACTGTATCTGTGCTGATTCTAACTACTGTTTCCCCAGATAATATCTCAGCAGAATATTCTAGATAAAGACAAGACAAAGTTCTGTAATGAACTGTAATGAAGGTTTTGTAAGAAACCTTATGTATTGCCTGTCATGCTGGAAGATCCTGTAATGTATTTTTCACATGTCCTGTAGGTAAAGGCTAAAGCCAGTGATATTTTTATTATGAAAGTAGGAATTATACGTTTAAACTGCTCAACTGAGCTCCTCAGTGATTTTTCTAAAGTCAAAAAGAAACCTATAAAATAGGAAGAGATGGGATTAACAGAGCCATCATATAACAAGATGCCAGTAGCTGCTAAAATGAATCATCATTTTAAAGACATTTTGTGCTACATTTCCTAGCTTTGGCTACTGTTGTAAAACCACCTTCTGTAGAAAGTAGCTTGAGGTGACCTGAGTAACCCCAATATGTCTTATCTCTCCCTTTTGCCTCTGAATGGGATCTGCATTAATCAGCTAAACATCAATCTGTTAGATGTCTAACCTTGGATGAGTTACAGCCTTATAGTATGGGCCAGCTTAGTTCCTGTCTGGCAGTACAATTGAATTGCATTTTTAATATGTAAACATAACAGATAAAAGAGCTTTGCTGATTCATATGTCCACAATAATAATATATTCCTTACAATGTTAGGAAAGAAAACTGTAAAATATTATCATTAGATTGTTACAGCATGTCACTGTGGAAGTACATATTACATAGAGATGTACGTTTATATAGAAACCATTTATTTCTTAGGATCTTCTATGGATATAATTGGAGTGTGTGGTTATATAATTA
>WUAM01000107.1:30848698-30864511 GCA_024336885.1 Actenoides hombroni | reverse complement strand
GTGATAGAAAGCAGCCCTGCAGAAAGGACTTGGGGGTTCTGGTGGACGAGAAGGTGGCCATGAGCCAACAATGTGCATTTGCAGCCCAGAAAGCCAAACACATCCTGGGCTGCATCAAAAGAAGCATGGCTGGCAGATCAAGAGAGGTGATTCTGCCCCTTTACTCTGCTCTGTTGAGACCTCACCTGGAGTACTGCATACAGCTCTGGAGCCCTCAATGCAGAAGGGACATGGACTTGATGGAGCGGGTTCAGAGGAGGGCCACAAAAATGATCAGAGGTCTGGAACACCTCTCCTATGATGTGCTGAGCAAGTTGGGGTTGTTCAGCCTGGAGAAGAGAAGACTCTGGGGAGACCTTATAGTGGCCATGCAGTACCTGAAGGGGGCCTACAAGAAAGCTGGGGAGAGGGCCTCTTTACAAGGGCTTTTAGCAAGAGGACGAATGGCAATGGTTTTAAACTAGAGAAGGGTAAATTTAGTTTGGACTTTGGGAGGGAGTTCTTTACTATGAGGGTGGTGGAACACTGGAACAGGCTGCCCAGGGAGGTGGCAGAGGCCCCATCCCAGGAGAAATTCAAGGTCGGGCTTGATGGGGCTCTGAGCAACCTAATGTAGTTGAGGATGTCCCCGCTCGCTGCAGGGGGTTTGGACTAGACCTGTAGAGGTCCCTTCCAACCCAAGACATTCTATGATTCTATTTTATGACTGTATTATTGATACATTAGTTTTTAATATTGTGTGTGTGTGTGTTTGATTATGTGTTTATGGTCTCTTTTGAGAGAAGGTAGTTCATTTGTTTGCAGTATTATAGTGACTAAGAAGAAAAAACATTTAATTAAAAATAATCTTTTCTCCTGAAAACAGAAACTTTTAAACACCATTGTTGCATTAAGTAACGACATTGGGTTTATTACTGTCTGAATTTAGAAGAAAATTAACAACATATTTTCTGTGTGTAAATATTGATGTAAATAAGCGTAGCCAAAGAAGGGAAAAAATAGTTACATGCTTAAATTGTGTTCTTTTCTGTCTTTGCCAGGATGAGTTTCACTCACGATTGCGATTTAATCGAAGAGGACTGGTTGCTATGGCAAATGCAGGGCCCCATGATAATGGGAGTCAATTTTTCTTTACGTTGGGTCGTTCAGATGAACTTAATAACAAGCACACAATCTTTGGAAAGGTCTGCTACATAGAGTGGAGTGCCAGTTTGAGTTTGACAAAAGCTACTACAAGTTTCTCTGTATTCAAAGGCTATTTTAGTGTCATTTGCTACTATGTGCAACAAATTTATTTCACTGCTTTCTAATCCATCTCCGTTCTCTTTGTTTCCCATGTCCGGTAGAAATGTGTTTATGAGTTGTTCCCGTAATTTCCTACTTTGCTGCTGTTCTTCTAAATTATATTTTCCTATTGTGCTTCCTTTGAATAACCTTACTAACTACAAGTTAGTAAGGTACTTACTGTGAGTTACTAAGTTACTTACTATACTAAAATCTTATTATGGCTCAGTCTTATTAAGCAATTCATTAGTAACATTTTAGAAATATCTATTTGTAAATTCTGATTACCCTAGAAGAATCAGGAAAACTAAAAACAAGATGAATTTACTATTCTCATGATTTACTTGAAAAAAAAAAAAACAGCTTTTCTTTTTATTTCACAGTGTTTTTATTTCCCTGTTTCATAGCTCACAGTAAAAAATTGTCATCTTCCTCTCCATACGTGTTCAAAAATGCAGCTTTAGATACCTCTATTCCTTCAACTTCTGCTGTTAAGTGCAAAAACCCCAAATTTTGTATTTTGTACTTGCTGTCTGTTAGAAATCTTACACGCTTACAGTATATTCTATATGATTTGCATTTGCAAAATTTCTTACATTATAATTGCCTTGCATTTTGCAGAACAATTGTAAAAAAGTTATAAGCAAAGACATTCAAACTTTTTGTATAAATTTGACAGGTTACAGGGGATACAATATATAACATGTTGCGCCTTGCTGAAGTAGAAGTTGACAAGGAAGAGAGGCCTCTCAGTCCACACAAAATAAGAAGTAGTGAGGTGAGTATGTTCAGGATTGAAATTTGAAAATTCTTTTAATAGTGTTCATAAAACTGTGTTCTAGTATGAAAATTTGGCATGTCTTTTTATACATTGTTTTAAAATATTGAGTCATTTAATTGTAATAAAGTACTTATTAAAGACATGTCTAAAATACTCCTTTTTAACAGGTTTTGTTTAATCCTTTTGATGACATTGTTCCAAGACCAAATAGGAAGCCGAAGAAAGACAAACCTGAAGAAGAAACTAGAAAGACCAAAGTAAAAGGCACAAAGTAAATATATGCAACATAAATGGTGGTTAATTTTCTTTCACCTTTAATTTGCATCTTGTTAATTTTATATTTCTGCTTTTAAAACACAAGGCTTTACCAAAATGCCTAGAGGAATATTCGTTTTCTACTCTTAGCAAAACCTTCTTCTCTGTTTCTAAAGAGATCATAGAAAATCTAGTTGCTTGAGTGAAGTGGTTAGTGTGCATCAGCTGAGCTGTAACTGTTTTCATGCTTCTTGGTAGTTGTTGCAAAAGAGACCAGGTAAAAGGTAGCTGACACCTTGTGCAGTCATTCTTTTGTGACTGAGATGGCACTGAAGTTAATGTGTCCTAGTAACTAGGTCATAGCTCGGTTTGTTTTTTGTTGGTTTGTTGTTTTGGTTTTTTTTAATCAGCTACCACTTTTCTCACACTTAAAAAAGGCAGGAAATTTTGACATGGGAGATTTCCATCTCTGAGGATGAAAATTGGCAGTCATAAACACACAATGAAAATTAATAGGAAATCTAAAGTGTGTGTATGCTGTCAGTTCTGTTGGACAGAAGCAGAATGTGTTTTAACTAACTGGTTTCAACATTGTATAAAAAATTTTGAAAAACAAAAAGACATTATCATTTTTTCTTTTAATTGCATTTTGTGAATGTGTATGCCTTTGATGCCTTTCTGAACTGTCATCTTGAAAATGTTGTGTTTGGTACTTGATTGTTGCTCTGTTGGAAAAAAAAATAAATTGAAAAAATGCAACTGCTGTGTTTTCAGAGCTGCCAGGATTTAATAGGCTGTGAAAGCTAGTGAAGGCAGAACTTTTTAAATTCCATCTTTATGGTTTTTAAGTGATGCTTAGCTATCCTCTGTGCTTTGACTCAGGAACAGAGTTGCTTCTCTCAGTATTTCATGGTCTGTTGCAAAACAGCGTGTTGTAGTTGTTTGGAATTGGAACGTTTAGTGGGACAAATGTTTTTTTTTAAAATCGCATATGGTATGAAAGTATGTTTAAAGTTTATGGAATGTTAATAAGACAGTGTCTAAAGTTTTATTAGGAAACATGTTTTCTCTCTTAAAGGAATTTTAACCTGCTTTCCTTTGGGGAAGAAGCTGAAGAAGAAGAGGAGGAAGTCAGTAGAGTTAGTCAGGTACTGTACCATATTGTCCCCATTTTTCTTTTCATCCTAAAATTACCTTTTTTGCATATTTGTGAAAAGCTTTAAAGTTACTATTTTTTTTCTTGTGTTACAGTTTTGAACAATAATACTAGAAATATCTTCAGCCTTTATGATTCTACTATTCTAATATATTACAAAAAACCAGACATTTTTAACTTTTCTAATGTTAAAGATGCCTTCTGTTACTGCACAGTATTTTTACATTCATAAACATTAAAAGTTTCATGGTGTAGATCTATATCTGCTGTTTAAAATTCGTGGAGGTGACAGGTACTTTATTGTTCTTCATATCCTTAATTATAAGAGTATGATTTGATGGTAAAATATTGAAGTTTGAAATCAATGAACTTGTTGAATGGCAATGCATTCTTAGCTCCATTTTCTTATGCACATCCATTCTGTGAGCAAAATGAAGTGGGTTTATGGTGGGAAAATAAATGAGTTGTTATAATTAAAAATTACATTACTGTGAACTGTCCACATTCATAGAACTAGGGTTCTATGGGTTGTCTTTGATCTAACATTTTCAGACTTTGCCATAAGGTCTCTTATTTGTTCGTACAGTTTGAGTACCTACCTGCTTCAGTTGGTCATCAAACGACATGGTGCTGAGTCTTGTACTACATAAGTGGAAAAAAAATGATCCTCAGGATTTAGTTAAAATACAAAAGACAACAGTGAATGGTTATGGGTAATATTTCAGTGAGATGGTATCAGTCAGGACGATAGTAGAAGTTTATCCCAGCAGTAGCTTTAACTCTTTTTTAATGTTTCCATTAATTTTTAGTTCAGCGAGGCCAAGGCTAAAATTATCTAAAAACTAAAGTAAAACACCATGTATCAGGGTGAGATTTTTATGGTATTTAATGTTTTCATGCTTATATGTGAAAAATAAGAATTTTTTTCTTATTCACATCATATTAATCAAGTAAGTACTGAATTTAAGAATGCCTTGTAAATCTTTTCTCCATTTCCATTTTTCTCTTCTGGACTTTTTCAGTCTGCACTACACTTAGTGTAGTGAGGGAGTATATTTTGCCTTTGCTGCAGTGCATTACCAGACTCTTGTTCCCGAGACTGTACAGAAAAGGGCAAGAAAGATAACTGGGGATATGGATTGTGTATCATGCTTTTTTAAAAATTAAAATAAAAAAGGGAGAGAAGGAACGGAAGATGAGAATGGTTATTCCCCATTTCTTACAATAAAATGTTGAGACGCAAAGATAAATGAACAAATAAGTATGCAAAGGAAAAGTTTCTTTCCCTTTTGAAGCTTATGTGGTGAATATTTATGCCACAGAACATGATAAAAGTAAGAAGTATAAATACTTTCAAAGAGAGGTTAAAAATGGAAGTAAGGCCATTGGTATCTTTTAAATGTTACAGATCGAATTGTGTCTTCTGTGTGAGGACAGTCTCTTAAATGGTTATGCTATAGACAGTATCAAGCTCAGAATGAAAATTTGTGTACCCCAGGAGGTTACAGAAGGCAAAGGATCAGGGAATTTTGTGTCGAGTAGTGGCAAGAGCAGAATAGCTAGGTGCATGAGGGCAGCCAAGTAAGAAGGCAAGAGTAATTCCAGTGCAGTTCCTTTACTCACCAACAGGGTCACAGTCCTACAGGGTATTGATAGAGCAGGTAGAGTTGGTTGCTGGTAACAGGGTCCATCAACAGTCCTGGATGTTGCAAAGCAATAACCAAGACCAGGGTCCCCATCCAGAGAGTCCAATCAGGGGCAGCAAGAGATGGGACAGGAGACAGGGCTGGAAACAAGTCTAAATGTGGGTCCAGCAGGCCCATCTAGAACATCTTACACAGGTATACCTCTGACATAGCTCAGGCAGCAGGTGGATTCTCAGGCCTGAGCTGAAATATTGCTCATGGGCAGAGGAGCTCTAGGTAAAACTCCTCAAGGCTTTTAAGGCAATTAGTGCGCTTGGGGGCCTAGCAGTGGGGACCCTACTGGGTTCACTAGTGTTTGAACTGAAGTGTCCAAACTACTTATTTAATTGACTGTACTTATTTGGAGCAGTTTGTAAAGATGATAAGCACTTACCTTATGTTTCATCTAGCTTCTGAAGACACACACACACACACACAAATTATTTGTTGAAGGAATTAATTTTTCATGTTGTTGAGTGTGTTATTTCTACACAATAAAAAATGTAAATTGTGTTTAAAGGAATGGAATTTCATTATCCGTGCAACTGCTGTTCTTCCTGAAAGGATTATAAAATCTGTCTGAAATGGAGACGTTCTGGTCACAATACACATTGTTTCTGGAACAGACATTTTAAGTCTCATTTCAGTATGAAATTTAAGTGTACCTTTTGGATTGCCATGGGAAGTGCTTTCTTCATGCAGTCTTTCTGCCTGAGAAGCTTATGTTGTTAGATTTGACTGCTTGCTTCAATAGATGATTCCTCCATGACGTATTGCAACTTGATGTATTGCAGGTTGTTTGTTTTGGTTTGTTTCTTTGTTTTTTCTATGATTGGTGTTCTGCCAGTTGAGAAGTACTGCTTTGTACATGGTAGTTATTTGATTTGTCATATGCCATTATAGGAAAGTCCAGTTCTTACCTCTTCATTGACTCAAGTATATATGTGCTAGACCACGTATCTTGATAAGGTCTAATTATTCTGGTGATTAAACAAGCTCTTTTTTTTTAATTTTTATTTTTCCTTTTTACTTTAAAATTAAATGCATTGCAATTGCACAAATACTCTTTAAATCCATGGCGTCAGTTTGATGCGGTTCATTCTGGAATGTGTTCTCTGTTTTTCTGCTTTTAAAAGTGCTTATGCTTACTGGTTAGACTAAAGCTAACGAGACAAGTTATCATTTTCTTACCATTATACTGTTTCACCATCTGTTCTCTCAAACATTGACAGTAATCTCTTTTTCCTTTTTTTTTTTTTCTCCTTAGAGCATGAAGGGAAAAAGTAAAAGTAGTCACGATCTACTGAAGGATGATCCGCATCTAAGCTCAGTTCCTGCTGTTAAAAGGTTAATATGTGGCTTCTAATTTCCAGAACAGGTTTCCTTTCAGGATGTTAGACTTGACTATCATTGTTTGTCTGTTCTCTTTAAGAAATGAAGAATGGCAGTGCTAGGTCAGACCAAATGTTCACCTAATCCATTTTGCTATCACCAACAGTAGCCATCTGTGGATGCCCAACAAAGAATAAAAGCAAGGCAAGCATAATGCTTGCCTGAATAGTCTTGCATCCTCCATCCACTTTCAGTTCAGAGGACTGTCAGAGTTTGATATGATTCACCTGTTTAGTAATCCTTTCTAGGGCTCTCAACAAAGTCTCTTGTAATATTGTTTATATTCATACCTTCCGCTCTGCTGCAGGAGGAAGTACATCACCTTTTTGTTCTGAACCTGGTTGCTAGTGGCATCATTTGATAAATTCTAGCTCTTAAGCTGGAAGAGACACTGAGCAGTCCGTCCCTTTATACCTCTCTTTACCACAGTCCCTTCTTAGGCCATCTGTTTTCTAGACTAAACTTCTAAAGGCACTCAACTTTTCTTCACGCAGAGGCTGTTCTATCCCTGTAGCTATTCTTGTTCCTCTTCCCAACACTGGTACTGATGTAAATTTTTTTTTTTTTTTTTTTTTTGCCAAATCTGAATGAGATTAAGATGAGATGAATCATAAGTCTGTATACTTGCTTAAAGATGGTCTCGGTTTTATCTCTGTTTCTTTTTAATGCTACTTAACTTCTACTTAACCACTGTCGAGTATTGACAGCTTCATAAAAATATATCAATTCCCAAAAATTTGCTTATCATAGAATAGCTTGGGTTAGAAGGAACCCTTAAGGGTCGTATAGTCCAAGCACCTGCAGTGAGCAGGGACATCTTCAACTAGATGAGGTTGCTCAGAGACTCATCCAACCTGACCTTGAATGTTTCCAGGGGAGGGACAGCTATAACCTCTCTAGGCAACCTCTTCCACCACCCTTCCTTATACCTGGTCAAAGCATACCCTTTCTCAGTTTAGAACTACTACACATTGTCCTGTCACAAAAGGCCCTACTAAAAAGTCTGTCCTCACCTTTCCTATAGGTCCCCTTTCAGTACTGAAAGACTGATAAGGTCTTCCTAGAGCCCTCTCCTCCAGGCTGAACAAACCCAGCACTCTCAGTCTTTCCTCACACAAGTGGTGCTCCAGACCTCTGATCATTTTTGTGGCTGTCCTCTGGACCTGCTTCAAAAGGTCCCTGTGTTTTCCATACTGAGGACTCCAGAGCTGGACGCATTACTGCAGTTTGGGGTCTCACCATAGCAGAGAGAGGCAGAATCTCCTCCCTCAACCTGCTGGCCATGCTTTTTTTGCTGCAGCCCAAGATATGGTTGGCTTTCTGAGCTGTGAGCACACATTTCTGGCTCACTATCAGTTTTTCATCCACCACCACCCCCAGCTCTGCAGGGCTGCTCTCAATCCACTCATCGCCTGGCCTGTATTTGTTCTTGGGATTGCCCCAATCCAGGTACAGGACCTTGTTCTCGCTCTTGTTGAACCTCATGAAGTTTACATGGTCCCATTTCTTGAGCTTGCCTGGATCCCTCTGGATGACATCCCTTCCCTCACACATGTCAACTGTACCACTCAGCTTGGTGTTGTCTACAGACTTGCTGAGGGTGCACTTGGTCCCACTATGTCATCAACGAAGATATTAAACAGTACTGGTCCCAGTACAGACACCTGAGGGACAGATACGTCATGATCAGTGATGATCATCTGAGAGTTCCTTGTTCTCTATGTGGGACTCCTTTTCCTCACATATAACTACTTTTATCTACTTCAGATTTCATCTATCATTATCTCATCATTCAGGTCCTTCTGCAATTCTTCAATCTGCTTTTGACTTTACTATCCCGAGTAACTTAGTATTTTCAAGAAATTTAGAGTGACCTGTTTGCCTGCTTTGTTTCTGAACTTGCTGAACAGCTTAAGCTCCAACAAAGGCTACTGTGGATATACACTAGTGATCTTCCTCCACTGCAAGAAGTGATTGCTTCTAACTTTTGCTTCCTGTCCTTTAACCATGTATTTCTTTATGCATGGACTTTCTTATCACCCCGGGACTACTTAGTTTATTTAAAAAACCTTGGTTAGAGGTGCTCCATGAGTCCAGATAGATCAGAGAGATCATCTAGAACTATTTGTAGCTCCTTCGGAACACCCCCAGAGGTTGGTAAGGCAGTTACCTTTATAGCCATGTCACAAATCCCAAGTAGATCACTTTACCTCCTACTGCTTGTTCAGGACTGACATCAGAATTACAGACCTGGATGCATTCTACATATTTTCTTCAATACATATAAAATGTGGTTTTGTTGTCTTGTTTGTTTTGTTGGGGTTTTTTTTACATTGTAATCTTCTATTAAGAAATACTTCCACAGATAGTTTTTTGGATTAATTTTTAACTGAAATTCATGTCATCGATTCCAACAAATTTACAGTTTCTTTGATGACAGTGATTATGTATTGATGGCTTATAGTGCAACCGCAAAGCACTGACTTTAGGGACTGCTTTAATATTCCTTGCTTTGTTTCTCTAACTTCTTTCTTGAATTGTGGGATGGAAAAATCTTCAAGGGACTTTATTACTAGTTTATGGGAATTAATAGTAGATCTGTTAGCCTTAGTATATTCAAATAGATTTGCTTTTTAATATACAAAACTGTAGCTGTATAAAAACTGAAAATTTTGATCTTAAGCTTAATTATCAGTATGGTGCATGTTGAACATGTCTACAGAAAGAGGGCTCTCCAAAATACAGACGTTTGCATTGAAATGCTAGAAATTGTGTGATATATGAGATAAAAGTGTACATCTTAAGTGAATTTTGTTGGGTTTTTTAGCTTTTAACTGTCTACATTAGTGTTTTGTGTAGGTAGCTCAAGATATGGTTAGACTTCATCCATTGTATATGAAAGCCTGTGGGCTTATCCTGTGTTTTTAATAATTTCTAATTAGAAAGGATTATGACAGTCAAATGTTAGAAAGTACTATTGATACTTTTAAGAGGAATGTGAGGATGACATAAATGTGTAGGATGACTAAAATTTCAAGTAGCTAACCAAACATTTTTTTTTAATTTAAGAACTGGGTTTTTTTAAACAGTATTTTAAATCTTCTCTGGTACTTCAAAGTAGTTATAATTATTTTCTTCTTTTAGTGAAACAGCAAGTGAAGAAAGGGATTTGAGCGAGGTAAGTAACTTTATTTACAAATAAGTCTTTGCTTTTTACTGTGTGTGAATTATATTTTCTTAGACAATGCTACTTCAGAAGTTTTCAAAACCTAGCTCGAGTCAGATTTCCAGCAAAAGACTCAAGGCCCTGACAGAGCTCTAAGGTTTGTCCATTGTGAGCAGTTACAGCAGAGTAGAGGTAACTGCTGCAAAATACCTACTGCATTTTATAGTATCTGCTTTCCAGATATTTGTCCATAGCTTAGGTATATGGGAGTTAATATACCACAAAGTGACAAACCATTAATAAAATCCCTGCTTCTTAAAAAAAAAAAAAAAAAAAGTTTTAAATTATATTTGTCATAAATAATTATGTAATTCTAATGTCTGTGAGGAAATCTGTGTATGAGTGAGTCCTGTTGGAAAGATTTCTTGAAGGAAATGAGTGAGTATTTATTACTTAAACTGTATTGATAAAGACTGTCACCTCTGAAAGACAGGCAATCTGAATAACGAAGCAGTAATGTTCAACTAAACATGGAGGCTATTTTAATTACAGGTTTGCCATACATGTTGCAGAGTAAGGTTGCTAGCTGAAGTATTTCTTTGCCTTTAGCCGTAGGTCATGAGAGTACCTCTTTTTGCTGCTTTTGAGACAAGGATGTAATATTTGACTAGGAATGTAAACTTCCATTCCCAAAACGGATTCCTGAAAAGTGCTGTTTTCCATATCTATCCCCCATGCACAGCTACTTTACTGTTAGTGGATGTACTGCGGAAGTGGAGGAAAGACACAATCTATCCCCTTCTTGTGTCTAGGAAAAAGAAAATAGTCTGCTTCTACCCCATGTCCTGTTGGTTCTTTTCCATAAGGTGTAGTACGAGTTCAGGTCCTGGACTCTTCTCCTTTGTAATTCCTTCTGTGCAGGCACATGTGTAGAAGGGTTCTGAGAAAGGCATTGAATTAATAATTCTTCAGACCTTCAAATAGCCCAGTGTTAAGTGAGCTGGATTCAGGGAATATGTAAGAGGGACATTTTAGGTATTTTTATTTAAATTTTTAGTTTTCAGTCTGATTAATCTGAATGTTGTTAAAATAATGTCATGAAGTAGGAAACAGGAAGGCTTTTCTTTTCTGCAGATTTCATTTCATTGAAAGACCTTAGCTAGAATCTAGCATTTCAGGCAGTTACCTGGGCCCTGTAAAGTGGTACTAGTATTTCATCATCTCTGTTGGATTTATTTCAGTTAACACATCACAGGATCACTTTCCCGTTTACATGACTGCAATACGTTAGTAGGTTTATAGCCATCCTATGACCAAGTGATTCTTCCAGATCCCCCTACCACCCACAAATAACAAGTCCCTAGCATTTAAAAGAAACTCTTTTGTTGTTTTGCCCTAAGCTTCTAACCTTGCTGTTAGTGCTATTAAATATCATCCTGTTTCTTTTACTGCAGTCTTCAGGGTCGTACATTTTATGCTTTGAGAGTAGGATCCTTTGTATTAACAGTACCTTATCACTACTTGTTAAACCTTTTTTTTCTAAACAAGTTATTAATGAAGACATTATATGAAATGTGTTCACAAGACTAGGGCTTTTTTTCCACACCAGTGACATTCCTCCATTTTCCCCGTTCTGCACAACTTGTTTTCCACTTCCTATTTGTCAGTTACTGAACAGTTAGTGTCATGTATGGTTAGATAGAGCTTGATATCAGTGCCTTGATTCTATAATCTTCTCAAATGGCTAAGTCATATTACATAAAATAGTAATCAGTCATTCTGACACAAAATCTCTTACTACATTTTTATTTCCAGAGCAAAAAGAATAATAAAGCAACTCCATGCAGCTAACAGCAGCAAAAATTTGTACAACTTCCAGGCAGATAGTTTTGCATTTCTGTGTCACTAGAGCAATGCTATCATCCAAGTGAACAGAATCTTCCCTCCAGAATTGTCATGTAGCCCACTCTGGTTGGAAATGTGTTAAATCTGTTAGCTGCTAATGACACTTATGGAAAATGAGACTTTAAAAGATACGAGATCAGATGGAGTTAGTGAGACAGAAGAGGGTCCGAAGGAAGAGACTGGGCAGGAAAAGAGAGTAGAGTTGTAGGAGGGAAGGAGTTGAGGAGGAAGGTTATATCTGATTTTGACAGTGTTTTTCTAGAAAACTGTTGAAATCCTGTTCAGAGTGAGGGGAATGGATGGCTCAGGAAGTAGGAGATTCAACTGAGTGGGGAAAATTGAACTATTCTGTCTATTCCATTTTAAAATCACCATCCATGGAACCCCCCTTCCTGTTACTCAGATTTCCGTAATATTTAATTAGCTTACTACTTAGCAGTTGTGATGTGTCTAAAGTTGTGCATTTTCATTCTAGAAATTCTCCTATCCAGTTCTTTGTGTCTGGTAGTCTGACAATTACTAAACAGCGACTAAAATACAACATCTGAAATCCAACTCTTGTTTTTTCTCTTATATTCCCAACATTATGACTTTTGATGCTTTGATTTTTCTCCCTGTGTCCCTGGATATTTATGGACATGGTCTTCATGCCACTCTTCCTCCCACCTGTCAGTCACTCTCAAATGTTAGTTTGAAAAGTTTGCTTTGAAATTAAGTATTTAAGGTTTTTTTGTAAGGAATTATCTTTGTAAGAAAAACTTTCATATTCAACACTCTCTAGTAAAAAAAAGCTAAAGGAGAAGTTTTATCATTTTAAATCAATAAAGGAGGAAGAAGAGCATGATGAAGACACTGATAGTGTAGAAGGTGAAGCTGCTAGCAATGAGAGATTTCAAATAAAAGAACGCATTGCCAAGAAGTTGAAAATTGATACAAGTGAAAATACTAAACAGCAACTTCAAGAGGAAGAAACTAAGACAGAAAAGAAAATAACTACTCGCAGGTAAGTAGTGTGCTTTTTTACTTTTTTTTTTTTAATCCCTTCATCTTCTTTACAGTTAGATTTTCTGCTTAATTCCAGTTTTGCAATTGCTACATTGACAGGTTAGTGTTACATTAAAATTATTCCTCCCCTGCCTACCTCCAACTGTGGAGGATGAAATTGCCTATTATTTACTCATTTCTTAGTTTTATGTGACATTTTAGCTGAACAGTTGTTACATTATGTTTTTTTAATTTACACTGAGCACTTATTGATACCTTGTACAGGAGTTTTTCCCTGTGAAGAGGAAATGAAGAGTATAAATGAATAGTACTTATATGTATTTATCATGCTTTATTTTATCTTTCTACACTGTTGTAAGATTAAGTTTTGTAGCTTCTTTATCTGAGATAACACATGGTGGTCATCCACCACTGAGACTTAAAGAAAGTAAAGGCTTCCTAGTCATCCATTAAAGTCTGGTTTAATGCAGTAGTCATTCTTGCAGCGTACCAGTTTTTCAACACTGCAATTGTTACATCAGTTTTTACATACCATCTAGGGCTGTTCTTAGAAGGTCTGTGTTTAGTAGTGTAATTCTGTATTCCAGTTGTTAAACTAGCTCTAGGCAAATTGTTATGTTTCTGAGTAGTTCAGCTCTTTACAGATATAAAAGCATAGGTTCCAGTCATGTAATACAACTGTGCCAGCCTTTGTGAATATAAGTGCATTGTTTATTATAAATAAGGTGTTACTGACTTTGAGATATGAGGAGATAAAATGAGATAAACTTTATCAAGTTTCATTATAAATGTAAGAGTTTAAAATGTCTCTAGGTTAGGGGTTTGTTCAGTGCAGACGGGGGTGTATGTCTGGTTTGAGGGCTGAGATGCAATACTTATTCCACACTCAAGTAATACAAGTGAAAGGGTTGTTAAGCAGCACAACAGGTTGCCCACGGAGGTCGTGGAGTCATCATCCCTGAAGTCATTTAAAAGACATGTAGATGAGGTGCTTAGGTACATGATTTAGAGGTGGGATTGGCAGTGTTAGGTTAATGGTTGGACTCGATGATCTTAAAGGTCTTTTCAGCTAAAATGATTCTATCTATGATTATCTGGATTAGTGACTTTCTTGTAAGTGTACTGGAGGTGGTTGGTAATACTTTCATGAAACTTCACCACCCACTGTGGTCCAAGTGTGTGTTGATCAGAGCGGACAGACATGTGAGTGGTGCAAATATCACCCCAAAAGTTGGATCCACCATATATGGCTTGAAGGGTAATGTCTACTAACGTATTAGAAGGGCAAGAAACATCTGATATCTTTTGGAATTGTTTATCTCATCAGATATTTAAATGTGCTAATAGAATAATTGAATTTCTAGAAATATTTTATTTCAGAGTACTGTCTTGTGACATATATGACTTTTTCTAAAATTCTGTATTAATTTGTATCAATCCTGTTTCTTTTAATACAAATCCATTTGAGAAGTCTGAAGTTTGTACATATTTCAGATAAATAAGATGGAAACAATAGACATCTTCTCAAATTCATGGTACTGAGATCCAATACCACTTCTAAATGCAAACATACATAGAGTGCTCAAATGGTGAAGTTTAATCTTAGTCATTTCATTGTAATTTTTGTGTATTTTTCAAAAAATAGTTTGAGACACTTTCCAATTTTGTATTAGGTAGGAAACTTGTGAAAAACAATTTCCCACTCACTCTGGCAAGTTGTAGAGAAATTATACAGGTCTATTTTTTGTTGTTGGGGTTTTTTTTTGTTGTTTGTTTTTTTCTAATTAAAAAGCTTAAAACTAAACTTTCAAAGTATAGAACAAGCTATTTACATGAAGGTATGTATACAGGTAGAAGTGTTTGCCATCATTGCTATAGTAAGCAAATTTATTAATATTACATTGAGCTTGTAGAATGGCAGTGGCTTGAAATTATTATCTGAGTGGTTCAGAGTGAGCAGTCCTCTTCTAGTTTGGTAAAAAAAATTGGTTTTACATGTGTTTTCATCCTGTAGGTGGAGCTTGGGTACTACATGTTTCTGATTACCAGCTTTTAAAGTTTTTTACTGCTTCTTGTTTGCAAGACCTTCAGTGTGCAAGTAGGGTACTGTTGACTGTACAGTTTTTCACTGTACAGTAAAAATTTCAGTTGCATCCTTATAATGGATGTGCTATTAAATAGCAATGTGAAATGGGTGTCTAGAATAGCTAAACTACTGAGAAAGAAATGCTGACTTACCTTAAGTAGTTAGCATCATATGAATTTAACTCTGATTGTATTTCTTGTTCTGTGTTTTCCTCCTAATAATCCTTCGAATTGTAGTTGAACAAAGTAATCGTTTTTCTCTTATAAGCCAACACTACCATAAGAAGATGAATAGTAATAGTAGTAGTTACTATTAATTACTATTGTAATTAATACTAGCTATGTTGCCACTCCCTTACATGCCGAGTTTGTCTTATATGCATCTTGCTTCTCCTGGGTGAAATAAATTATGTCATGAAGCTTTAGACATCTACTATGTGTACATATGAGAAATTAATTGCTTCATCTTCAAAGCTGAAGTCTGTAACACTTTTTAAGGTGTATTTTGTCTGACTTCTTTTTCTGCATTTGTTAAAGGACAAAATGAAGTAACTAGTTCACTTAGAGATATCTGCGTTTTGTCAAATGTCTTGCATCCCCGCTGTAATTTTGTCATCTAGGCACAAAAGTAATAAAAATACTTAATATTGCTAGACAAACTTGCTCTAAGTCCATTTCAGACTATGCAGTAAAAATTGCATATAGTTAAGACACCAAAAAATTTTCTTAGCATCTGAATAAACATTGACACACTGAGCATGTAAGATGGCTTTCTTGAAGTGCTCTCATAGTACTGTGGTATAGAACAGCCAAATGTAGTTTTATGCGTGATCTTATGAAAGTCTTCTAAAAGACCTTTAAGTCAAAACTTCTTTTTCTTTTCATTAATCTACAGTTGTTATAAATGAAGAAATGGGGTAGGTTTTGTTAGTAAATTAATATATGGTAGAATATTTTTGTTCTAAATGCATTTAGTATGAACTTTTTACCTGGTGCTTGTAATGCAGGCATTATATTGAGAAGAAATAATAACTTTTGGAGATTCACATAATTCTGCAGTGGAAGAGGTCTTATCATTCTTGTAATTGTTTAAAATCTC
>WUAM01000107.1:30814629-30824880 GCA_024336885.1 Actenoides hombroni | reverse complement strand
TTCCATCCCATATGTTTCATATTCAGTATAAAGCTGAAGAACTGTGAGAGTCAAACTCTCTTCTTCAACGGCTGGTGTCTGTTCTGCTTTCAATCCTGATCCTGAATCCAGCTCCTGAGTCCAGTTCCTGTCTGCTGCTGAGTCCAGCCTGGGACTTCCCCAGTGCCTGCTCCACAGCATCAGTGGTGATGGTGATGTAATGGCCATGAAGGGGCTGAGTTCATTACAGGCTTTGTATGTATTTAATTTTATTACTATTACTTTCATTAAAGCTATTCTAGCTTTCTTTTCTAATCATTAAATCTCTCTGCGTTATTCCATTTCTCTTTCCCTCTGGAAATGGAGTAAGGCAGCCTAAACCAGATGTCGTTGTAGAAGAAGGAGAAACAAATTAGGATGGAACAGTAGTGCAGTACTTTATGTTTCCAGTATCAATCAGCTGAGCTGTTGATGAGACCTTTGTCTGGGCATAATGGTAAATGTCAGTTTCTGTAGTATTTAGTGATGCTCATTTCCAGCTGTCAAATTGTATTAAAGCATAGTATTTTCCTATTTTCTGAACTTTAGCTCTCCATTAAATTCTTTGTTGTGGTTACAGTCATTACTTAACTATGAAGGAGAAAGGTGGACTGTTGGGGTGTTATGGTAAAAAATATTTTTTGAAAAATATGAAATTGTGTGATTTCTGTAGAATTGCTACTATTGGAGCACTCACCTCAGAAAAGGAAAGCTAGAACATACAGAAGGCCCTAATTTAAGATCAGATGTATAGTTTTCTCTCCCTACCATGTCTGCCAGTCCTGCAGTAGAAGAATAGAATAGTAGGTCCTAGAAAAGACAAAAGACCTCAGTTTCTCAATAGAAAGAAAGCATGGGAATAATATCTTTCAATTATTTTAAAAATTATCTCCTTATTGTCATTAGAAGTTGAGGAAAACATTTGTAAGAACCTTGGAGACCTTTTATTCTCTTGCAGCATGTTGCCAACAATGGTTTTCTACTTCAGTATGAATGTAAGAGTACGTCAGTGAAGCTTATATGGTCACTATTTTGCCACTTCTTGTAGTAGTACCGTTCTTCCAATAGTGAGGAGGATAGCCTGATGGAGAACAGCAGATTTCTTCTTCCTGTCCCCTTGGGAACTTACTTTGCTTGATGAATGCAACATGCTGAGTTGAAGTACAGCATCAGATGATTTCTCTCCTTCAAATGTGTCTTCTAGGATTCACATAGAATTGGTTTTGCTCACTTTGTTGAGTTCAGGAGGACTCAATATGAATTAAAGGAGAGAAAAGTTTTTGAATTTGATTTCCCTCTCTTTCTGAAGTTTTTGAACAGAAAGCTAGAGAAATTACTGATTAATTTTTCCTTGTCTGTCTCATACCTATTGCTGTAGCAGTCCACCATTGGCAGATCTTGTCTTGTTTTCTGTATCTGCATAGTTCATTTCTCTCTCCCCTTTTTTTCTCTTTCCTGTTTAATTTTTACGTCTGATTTACTTTGACCTCACATTGAGTGTTTTCACAGATCAGTGTGATTCTTTGCCTTTCCTTCACTTCCCATCCTTGGTGATAAGTTACATTGTCTACTGCCTACACTGATTTCAGATTTTAAAAAATTTACTATATATTCTAAATAGATTCATTATTTTAATTTTACAGCTTTCTTTTTTTAGCGTAGGACATTTTAAAACCTGATTTATTTCATACTGATTTATTTTTAAATACCCCAAAATGTAATTCATGTGCACCTGATGCTTTTTTCAGGCTTTAAGTCCTTCTAAATAATAAAAGTGGAAAAAACTTCACTCAAACTGATTATATTATATTATGCCCTCCAACTCACCCTCCACAGAAGAATCTAGGGTTACATAAACTTTTCGCTGACCCATCAATAAAACTGCATTTTTGTCATGTCTGTCATAAGGGTTACGGATTCCATGATTTTAAACTTGTTTTTTTTAAAAAAATGTCTGTGACTTTAGACATTGTGGTTTTTTGCATGTGTGTGGGAGGATGTGATGGTAAACAGTTTGAACCACTTTCAGTGAGAGCTGTCAGAGCTGCCAAGTTAAGCTTTGAGCTCCATGGGAAGCAAGTGGAGAACAGGAGCTCAGCAGCAGTTCTGCAGTGACACACAGGATTAGGCATGCAAACTTCAGTGAGAACTTCTAATTCTTCCAGAGGTAGATATGCTTCCACTTCCTCAGGAGGATTGTTGGGGTTTTTTTTCATACTGTTACATAGAAAGGTCAATAACTGTATAGTGATTGCTGTTTGAGATTATGCAGTTGTTTTCAGAACAAACTCCACTCTGTATTTTTGGGAGACTTTGCCTTTTTTGGTGAAGTTGAGTGCTTGAACTTCGTAGTATATGAAACCAGGGTTTATGACACTCTGCACTGCATTTCTGTAATCTTTAACCTTTTACTTCAGCTTAGGCTCTTAGCTTTTAAAATATATCTAAAGAAGAGCTCTTGCACATGGTTGTTGATTATAAACACTTGAATAGATGTCAAGAAACAAAAGTTTCTGTTTTGCTTTGAAAATATAATAAACTAAAGTAGCAAAAACACTCTGTGGGTTTTGTGGTTCCCGAGTTTGGCTGGGATGAAGGTTTGCAAATAACTTCAGGGACATAAAGTAAAACTGCATTGGATTAAATAATGGTGTAGAAATTTAATGTTTTTACCTTAAATGCCTCAATCTTTCCAACTTGTCTATCTACATACATGTGCCAGTGCCTCATAATTTGATACCTAGCAGGTTTTTGGATGACAGATTGGCTTTCAAAAGAACACAAAAGTAGTGTGTAACTAAGCTTTGTATTACAGATTGGTCTTGAAGAGAGATATTTACATTCTTGTATGAAACACTTACGTTAAATGGTGTTTGCTCTTGATAACCTCTGACACTTTGTAATCTGTCTCAAATAGTTTAACCTTATGATTGAAAAAAGATGCAAAACCAGTTATGCTTAATCAGGAAATATTTTAACCCATGCATGAAATGAAGGGGTCCATTTTGTTTTTTTGTCTGTCTAGGTAAACTGAGTTTTGCAGCTGCGTTGCACAGCAGGTTACAGGGAGCTTAGGCAAGGCAGTCTTCCACTTCATGAGTAGACAAATGTCATTGAGGCACCATGTCCATTCAGAGAAAACCACTGCTTTCAAGTTTTGATTTTGGAAGTCCATATTATTCTATTCAGTGTATTAAATTAATGGGATTTTTATTTTTTTTTTCCTCTTAGTACAACATATATAGATAGCATATGGGACTGTATTGTTTTAGTGTCCAAAAAATGTGGGACCTTCAGATACTAGTGACTTGTTGTAGCAAGAAGTTGAACTCCCAAAAAGTGATGTTCAGCTGGACCTGTGGAGAAAATCTCTTGTGATACTCAGTTAGATATTCTGAGTCTTTATCTCAAGGTTTTACAGGATGGTTTGGTTTTTTTTTAAACTACCTGAAAAGAGTGATGTAACACCTTTGATTCTTTTTCAGTCACAGGTTTTACAAGGAAAAGAACTGCAATAAATTGCATAAAAGTGGGATAAAAATCTTTCTTGTAATTTTTTTCTGTAGTATCATTTATGACTATCATTACCATCTTAATTCAGAATTCCTAATGTTGTGACAGTATTAGAAGAACTGCAAACATTATGCTTTCCACCACAGACTGTGAAGTATGTACAGGGAAAGTGGATCATTTGTTTATTAATGAAATAAAAATGGATCAGAGGCAAATGTTATATTCTTAAGTTAGCAAACTTTGTGCTTATTCTTTTATCATGTGGAACATGATAGGGGCCTACAGGAAAGATATGGAGGGCATGTAGCAATAGGATGAGAGGCAATGTTTTTAAGCTAGAGAAGGGTACAGTTAGTTTGGATGTTAGGAAGAAGTTCTTTACTATGAGGGTGATGGAACACTGGAACAGGTTGCCCAGGAAGATGATGGAGGTCCCATCCCTGGAGACATTCAAGATTAAGTTTGATGGGGCACTTAGCAACTCAATCTCGTTAAAGATGTCCCTGATCACTTCAGTGAGGTTGTACTAGATGTACTTTAAAGGTCCCTTCTAACTTAATGCATTCTGTGATTCTTAAATACATGCTTGCTGCCAGGAAATTCTTTGGTAAACGAAGGCCTACTCTATTCTGCTTGCAGAGAGCAAGCAGAATCTAGGAAGACAGGAATAAAAGGGATCTTGGAGGGCACTCAGAACAGGCCCCTGTGATCCCAGGTACCAAATTATACAATTGCTTTCACGAATTTGTCAAGATTTATTTTTAAAAAGAGTATGCTGTTTTTTTCCTTAATTTAGATAGTTAATACTACATAACTATATTTTCACTCCTATTTAGAACATAGAATCTTAGAATAGTTTGTGTTGGAAAGGAGCTTAGGCTTCAACCACCCTGCCATGAGGAGGGACAAGTTCCACTAGAACAGATTGCTCAAAGACCTGTCCAACCTGGTGGTGAACACTTCTAGGAATGGGGCATCACAGTTTCTCTGAGCAATCTGTTCGAGTGTCTCACCACCCTCACAGTAAAAATTTCTTCCTAATACCTAATCTAAGTCTACCATTTTTAGTATGAAACCATTACCTCTCAACCTGTCACTACATTCCCTGATAAAGAGTTCCTCCTCACCTTCCCCATTGGGCCCCTTTTAAGTACTGAAAGGCTGCAATAAGGTCTGCCCAGCACCTTCTCTCCTCAGTTTTTCATCCACCAGCATCCCCATGTCCTTCTCTGCAGGGCTGCTTTCAGTCCACTCATTGCTCAGCCTGTATTTGTGCTGAGGATTGTCCTGACCCATGTGCAGGACCTTGGACTTGGACTTGTTGAGCTTCGTGAAATTTGCATGGGCCCACCTCAATGCTGTCAAGCTCCCTCTGGGTGGCATCCCTTCCCTTCAGTATGTTAACTGCACCACACAGCTTGGTGTTGTCCACAAACTCACTGAGGGTGCACTGGATCCCACTGTCCATATCAACAACAAAGGTGTTAAATCGCACCAGTCCTAGTATAGACCTCTGAGGAATGCCACTTGTCACTGGTCTCCACTTGGACATTGAACCATGACTGCAACTGTATAAATGAAACCATCCAGCCAATTCTTTATCCACCAAGTGGTCCAAACTTCAAACCCATGTCTCTCCAATTTAGAGATAAGGATGTTGTGTCTGGGACAGTGTCAAATGCTTTCCACGAGTCCAGGTAGATAATGTTAGTTGCTCTTCACTTATCCACCAATGCTATGACCTGAAGGCCACCAGGCCTTTTCAGGCATGACTTGCCCTTAGTGAAGCCCTGTTGTCTGTCACCAGTACCTCGTCATTTTCCACATGCCATAGCATAAGTTTCTAGGCGGATTTGCTCTGTGATCTTACCGGTCACAAAGGTGAGACAAACTGGCCTGTAGTTCCTCCAGTAATTCTTCCTTTTTTCTCTTGTTAAAAATTAGGGTTATGTTTCCCTTTTCCAGTCAGCAAGAACTTCACTGGACTGCCACAACTGCTCAGATAGGATATTTTTCTTTTTGCCTTGTCAGAGCTTTACCTGGACGTGATTTTCTGGAAAAATGTTAGACTAATGTCAGAACCTAGTTATTTATATACAGTTAGTACTTTTTTTTTGAGATTTTCATCTAGAAATGTGGCAGCTGGTTACATTTCCTTTCCCTAATGTGTTTACAAAGCTGTCTTCTATTCTGCTGCTTCTCTTTTCACTTTACTATGCACACTTTTCTAAATACATCCTTTACTACTGTGCTGCCTAGATGTTACAGTTTTCTTCAGTATATCTGAAGAATACACTAGTATTTTATTCCACACTTGTCATTATATCCTTCATTTATATGAGTGACATCAATGAACTAAACTAGAAATAGCATAAGAACAACAAAAGGAAAAATAAAAGCAGACGTATTTTCTTCTTAATTTGCTGTTCACATTTCATTTGTTTTACAAATACAATGACTGGTCTTCATAAAATTGAGCAGTTCTTTTTGACTCAGAGTTATGATTATACACAGGAATATTTATGCCATCAAGTAGTCAGATTTGTGCAGAAGAGGATAGAGTTTTACTTACTTACTTATTTACTTATTTATAAAAAGGTTGTATCTGTTTTTTTAGAAGTCTACCATGCATTCATAAGATGTGTAGATCAGGAGCGAGATCTAACCATTTAATTTAAGAGAATGAAATTTACTTGCAGTCATTTTTATGAAGCCAAGTATTTTTCAGATATCCTTCATAGATTATGCAGTGCCTGGAAGAGACTAGGAAGAGAGTATTTAATTGTTGGTTTGCATGATTCTGGCATTAACTCAGGAAGCCAGGGGCTTTGTTAAATTTACCCAAATACTTGAGCTCAAATATTCTAAAACAACAGATCCAAAGGATTTTTACCATATTTTCTTTCCAGTTCTCTGTAGGTAACTATCCAAAATTAGAGTAGGCCAATGCTGTCTCTGTGTATAAGTAAGTAAATGTTGCCCAGTTCTGTCATCTTCATACTAATGATTGATCAAAGACAATAGAACATAATGGAGACTTTGGTCAGAAATTTACAATTTGCACATTTCATTTTTATACAAAGGTCTGTGTTTTGGTCTATTTATCTTAGTTAAATTTGGGCACTGTAGATTTTTGAATGCTTGACAAGGAAATATGTTTTTTTTGGCTAAGAGTGTGGAAACATAGGAAACATTCTTTTTTTCCCATCATATAAACTCAAAATAGAGAAAAGTAGCATGGATTTTTGGAGCTATTAGATCATCTTTTCTGACCTTCTTTATACCATGGTTTGTTCCACTTTCCCTTATTGTAAACCCAGTAATCTGTGTTCTCTGAATGCAGAATTTGTCTTCAGCTGCAGAATATAGTTTGAAAAAGTGTTTATCTTGATACAAAGACAAGAAAATGTAGAGAATGTACTGCTTCATCTGGTATTTTCTTCTAGTGATTGGGTACACCTCCTGTGAAACATCTGTGCCCAGTTCAGTACCAGTAAATACGTCTTGTTTGCTTTTTTCTGCTAAGGTTAGGTCCTTCTTGATTCTCAGTATTATTTCCTCTGATTTAATTTCTAGAATTATACTATCTTCGCAATTATTGTTTTTTTCTGGGAAATATAGAATAGGCAGTCTTGCACTCTTTATACAGGGTAGCTGAGCAATTTCTTGACTCACTTCTGTGCTACCTATGAACTTGCACTTGTCAGAGAAGATCTGTTTTCCATAAACTTCTTTAGTAATTAAAGCTTAATGACTTACTGTTTGCAAAGTACATTTCTTTTGCCTCTTATTTTTTTGTTGTATTCAGTAGTTTGTTGATACCAAGCTAACTGGCCAATAAAATGCCTGGATAATCCTAAATTCACTTTGCAAAGATTGGCATGATAGTAGTCTTCTAATATTCATATGATAAATTGAATGGTGAGGAGACAAGAGAGTCTCTCAACTAAGACTTCTAGAAATTTAAATAGAAATTGACACACTAAGATTTATTTATTTATTGTTCCATTATTATTAGATGACGTCTAACAACTTCCCTTAAACCTGATGACCTGAACAGTACTGCAGCACTTTTCTGTGGTAGGAGAAGGCAATTACAGGTTTTGACAAAGAGAAAGAAATAATATCTATGTGTGTGTTCATTTCTTATTGTTACATGTAGTGTTTTTCAACTCTAGTTGCAGCCTTCACTTTGACAGTGAATGTGACTGAGTTTTCTACTAGTATTTTTTCTGTGTTGCGGAATTGTGGTTTTGGGCCAACTAAATTGCTGTCTTTAAGGGCTTTCAATTGCAATCACAATCCCTTTGCTTTTTAGTGTTTTCAGTTATGTAGTAACTGTAGAAATGACATAAAAATCCTTCTGTGATTTTTATCAGTATTGGAAGACTAGCTCAAATGTCACACTGTGGTTGTGAGCCAATTAGCTCTTACTTTATTTCTATTTTGTTTTGTAATGAGTGGTCTCTAAACAGTTTCTTTTCAACACTCCAACCATGCATATTGACCCAATAGGTTTCAGTAATGTCACCTATATCAGCCAATTATACCAATTAGTGTCATCTCACTAGGTGCTTAGAATGTGTGATCATTCCTACTAGAAATAAGGGCATTTTAGTAAAGGCAAAAAGAATATATTAGGTTATCTAGTCTGTCATCTCATCAGTGGGGGATTATACTCTTTAATACTTCTCTAAAATTGTGTTGAGGACAAAATGTTCAGAGTAATGGTACTTCTATCACTTCTCTTAATTACTCCACATACAAATATTTTCCAGCAGCAAAATTTATTTCTTTCTTATGTTTCCTACTAGATCATTAAGTAACTGAACTTTAAGGTACTGGCAGTTTTCTGGGTCAAGCAGAAGCCTTTCAGCAGTATGGTTGTATATTCTTTTAGATTGGTATACCCTTTCTAAAAATCCAGCTTATGTGGATTCTTCTAAATAGAGAACTTTGTGCAATACTGGTAGCTTTTTCTAGTTTTATGAAGAGCAGTTCTCTAAGTTCATGTGTCTTAGCCATTTTATTTTCCACTAGATTGTCAAACTGTACTGATTTCATTGAATTTCTCATTATTGATCCTTAATTCTTCTTAGTGTACTGACTTTTTACATCAATATGTAATCATACTCCTGGAGAGGAAGAAGAGGGTCATGCACCTATCAGAAAAAACACTTATTTAAAAAGTTGGGGGGTTAATGTGGTGGTAGTGTTTTATTTATTTAATTTCTTTTTAATTTAATCCTTGCATGTATGTGTATTAAAGTTGTTTTGTGAACCTATCTTTGGAATGGGTTTTTCTCTCCCTTTTCCCAGCAGTCAAATCATAATTTCTTCATTTAGTTATTGATCCAAGCTGGTTCTATGTATTTAAAGCACCTGAAGAATTACAATTTTTATTATTAAAAATTATTATGGATTAATCTTGAATGATTCACTGCAAATCCTATGCATCTTGCAGTGCAGTTACATAGTTGGTCATTATCTGTTTGTCTCCTTTGGTGCTAGCCATCGAGTTTCCTTGAAGTTGGCAGTTTCTGTGTATGGTTTATCACTAGTTTATACTCTGGCAGCTGGTGAAAAAATGAAACAGTACAGCTGTAGTAATCTGATTTCTAAAAACAAGGAGAAGGTTCACAAAATTCTTTAAAATATTCAGTGAGGCTAAATGGAAATAGATAAGGACTCTGAATTTTTTAAATTATTATTTTAGTATTTCTTTCTATGTGTAGTGTATACAGTTTGCCTTTTGGTGGAGACCTAGAATGCTCTGCAAACATTTTGCTGGAAAGTAATAGCTGCTGACTCACTGAATTCAAGGGGCTAGGCTCTGGGTTATGGGGTAAAAGGAGAGGTTTGTTAAGGCTGTGAAACAGGAGACAGACAAAACAGTGTCCAAGTCCAAGAATTTCTTAGGAAATATGTAAATGTGTAGCACAGAATGGAGGTGGGAGAAGGAGTTTGGAGGTATCTCAAGGAAATGAAGTTATAGGGGAAGGATGCATTTTAATGAAAACACACTGTGTGCTGGAAATATCTTTTATAAGCCCCTCAATCAGATGAAAGGGTGCTTTTTTATTTTCATGAATTGACACCAAAGCATAACAACACTACTCCACTGGAGACTCCTGTGGGACAGGTGTGGTCAGAAAAAGACTGCTAATGCTGTCTGAAGGGAGAGATTCTGCATGAGCAATGCAACAAGTTTTTGCACACATTTCCAGACCATTTTTTATAAAATTTACTTAAACAGTGAAAATAGTAGTTTATTGTATTTTCCCCATTAAAAGAAAATAAAAATAATGAAAACATATTATTGAGATTTTTAGGTTTGCTGTGATTTAGGTTATTGACTTGAAGTTTTTCGTATCTAATTCTTTCCTATGTATATTGAAAGACAGCATGAGAAAAGTATGTGATACTGAGTTAATCTAACACTGGCATGGAAAGGAACATGGGCAACCCAGAAGTTGCCAATTACAAGTAGTCTGATCACCAAGAGCAGCAAAGGCATATTTACTCTTTGACCAAGTATTTCAAAATTGGAGATGGGTTGTTGAGCACAATGAGGTGTATGTCTCCAATGTAATAGTATTTTACATGTGTTACTCTGTGGGACAGGACAATGACAGTTGAATGCTATGTCTTTATTTCTGTGTATATTACAGTCTATATCATATTGTAACTATATATTATGTCTATTGTATTATATTCAGT
>WUAM01000107.1:30786795-30797878 GCA_024336885.1 Actenoides hombroni | reverse complement strand
ATGAGCAAGTTGCTTTGGGAAAAAATTATATGGAAAAAGGAAGTTTACAGCATGTGGAAAAAGGGACTGGCCACATGGGAGAAATATAGGAGTGTTGTCAGAGTATGCAGAGATACAATGAAGAAGGCCAAGACCTTCTTGGAATTAAATCTTGCAAGGGATGACAAGGACAACAAGAACAGCTTCTTAAGTCCATCAGTAGGAAAAGGAAGACAAGGGAAAATGTGGGTCTGCTGCTGAATGAGGTAGGAGCCCCGGTGATGAAGGAAACAGAGAAGGCAGAGTTACCAAATGCTGTGTTTGGTTCAGTCTTTACTGACCAGCTGTCAGGAATACCAGTCCGTGGAGGTAAAAGAGAGTGTCTGGGAAAAAAGAAGACTCTCCCTTGGCCGAGGAGGATTGGGTTAGAGATCATTTAGTCAAACTGGGCACCCACAGATCCTTGGGCCTTGATGGGATGTACCCATGAGTGTCGAGGGAACTGGCTGATGCTAAGCCACTGACCTTCATCTTTGAAAGGTCTTGGAGAACAGGAGAGGTGCCTGAGGACTGCAGAGAAGCCAGTGTCACTCCAGTCTTCAGAAAGGGCAAGAAGGAGGATCCAGGAAATTACAGACCAGTCAGCCCCACCATCATCCCTGGAAAGGGGATGGAACAGCTCGTTCTGGAGGTCATCTCTAAGCATGTAGGGGAAGAGAACATTGTCAGGTGTAGTCATCAAGGATTCACCAGGGGGAATCAATCCTTGACCCATCTGATAGCTTTCTATGATGGCATCACATGCTGGGTAGGTGAGGGGAGAGCCATGGATGTTGTCTGCCTCCACTTCAGCAAGGCTTTTGACACTGTCTCCGATAACATTCTCATAAACAAGCTCAGCAAATGTGGGTTAGATGAATGAACAATGAGGTGGATTGAGAATTGGATGAATGACAGAGCTTAGAAGGTTGTGATCTGTGGCACAGAGTCTATTTGGAGGCCTGTAGTTAGTGAAGTTCCCCAGGGGTCAGTACTGGGTCCAGTCTGGTTCAACATACTCATCAGTGACCTAGATGAAGAGACGGAGTGTACTCTCAGCAAGTTTGCTGATGATACAAAACTGGGACGAATGGCTGATACACCAGAAGTCTGTGCTGCCATCCAGCAAGACCTGGACAAGCAGGAGAGTTGGACAGAGGGGAGCTTAATGAAAATCAACAAGGGCAAGCGTAGGGTGCTGCACCAGGGGAGGAATAACCCCACGCACCAGTACATGTTAGGAGTTGACAGGCTGGAAAGCAGCTCTGCAGAGAAAGACCTGAGAATCCTGGTGGACAATAGATTAACCATTAACCAGCAGTGTGCTCTTGTGGCCAAGAAGGCTGATGGTATTCTGGGGTACATTAAGAAGAGTGTGACCAGCAGGTAAAGGGAGGTTTTCCTTCCCCTCTACTCTGCCCTAGTGAGGACGCATCTGGGTACTGTGTTCAGTTCTGGGTTCCTCAGTTCAAGAGAAACAACTACTGGAGAGAGTCCAGCAGAGGGCAACAAAGATGCTGAGGGGACTGGAGCATCTCTCTTTCAGGAAAAGGCTGAGAGACCTGTGGCTGTTTAGCCTGGAGAAGAGAAGACAGAGAGGGCATCCCTTCAGTGCTTATCAATATCTAATGGGTGGGTGTCAAGAGGATGGAGCCAGACTCTTGAGTGTTGCCCAGGGATGGCACAAGGGGAAGGGGACACAAACTGGAACACAAGAAGTTCTACCTCAACATGAGGAGAAAGTTCTTTACTTTGAGGATGCCATAGCCCTGGAAGAGGCTGCCCAGAGATACTGTGGATTCTCCTCTGGAGACTTTCAGAACCCTTCTGGATGCGATCCTGTGCAAGCTGCACTAGGTAAACCTGCTTTTTAGCAGTGGGTTTGGACTAGATGATGTGCAGAAGTCCCTTACAACCTCTACCATTCTGTGATTCTGTGAATTGTTTCAACTACAACATAGCCTTTTAGAAAAACAGCAGGTCCAATGATGCAGAACACACCATAATCTTTTGTTTCTTCAGTTACTGAATAGTTCTGCCATTATAAATTCACACTTATCTGGGTGAATCCTCTGACTGTGAAGCTATCTGTATGGTTTTGGCACCAGCTAAGTACTTAAATTTTGAAAGAATGTGGCCTTGTTTAATATTGTTTGTATAAGGATCGGTGAATGACTGTGTGCTAGAGTAACCTCAAGCAGTCTGGGCCCCTCTGGGAGCTTAGATGGAGTTTAGAGGGGAAGTGGTGAATACTCTCAACTGTAGTGAAGTTTAGAGTGGAGCTGGGATAAAATTGAAAATGCGTAGAAGGCAAAGTTTCCAGGCATTTTGTGATGAAAATACAGGCATCAAATGAATTTTAGCATCTACTGATCTTTGTCGTCACTGGATGGGGAATATTTAAATTACAGTTCTGAATATATGCAACCACCTTTTCCCTAAATAGTAGTTGAATAAGGTACTGTGTCTCTCTAGGTTTTATTTCTGTCTTTGTGTCATATATATTTTATTAGTTGCAGATTTTACATGCTTAAATAAGTAAAGACTGTGATTGTTTATATGCATGCATGCATAAGCTTACAAATACAAAGAGATATATATACATATATAGAGAAAGAGGGATGGTTTTGTGTTTGTGCGGGGCAAGTGGAATCATATGGTCACTTAACACCAAAGTCACAATTAGAGTTTATTTCTGTAAACAGTTCTTTTTCTGCCGAAGTGAAGTTGAATATGGAACTGCTTCTTTTTGCTTTAAGAAGTTACATCGTAAATTCAGAAGACTCCTTATTACTTGCAATAATACACTTTCACATAGAAACAAGTTTATTCATTTAACTTAGTCAATAAAGAGTAATATAAACTAGAAATTTATCCAAATATTCTAAGTATTAATTCCTAATTTACAATACAAAAGAAAAATAAAATAGAGAACTGAAGCATGGAATATGTAATGTTATAAAGATAACTGCAGAAAAACCTAGTATTAAGACAAAAGTATATTGAAATATAAAGCTGTAATACTGGTACACATAAAAGCTGCAAGATGGGAGGTCTGATGTAATGAAAAAGCACTACAAGTGGGTTTTGCAAGCACTTCAGCCAGGCCAAAAAACAACTGAACCTGAATCAGTAAAATGGCTATGGTACTGAAACTTCATTCCATAGCAGTACCATCATGAGTTTTGGATCTATGCTTGCTCACAGCTCACCCACTAAGGGCACAGTGTAGCAAGTGTGTGCTTGCTCACTTGTGGTTTAAATCCTTAGTGACAGAACTGAGATAAGAATTACGTTATTAACCTTTAGTCTTGTGTTCAAGCCACTGCTTCCCCTTGCATGTAGTAGGGATGGAATCTTGATCTGGCAAAATCTGCTTTCTTTCAAATTCAGTAGGAGGATTAAGGTCAAGCAGTCTCTATCAGATTGTGTATGGAGTCTGTCCAGCCATATGGATGACTCCAGGTGTCTTAGGGTATTCTAACTTTGTACGACTTGTGACATTAATCTCTGAAACAGTTTTAGACTCGGAGTGAAGAAGCTTTTGCAGCTTACATATTGAAACAATCAATTAAAATAATCTTTTAACCTTAGTATTACAGAAAATAGAGGAAGACTTTCCAGACCAATAATTCTGTGTGTCTGAGGCCTGCTTTGCTGTGAAGTACATAAAACTGCAAATAAATCATGAAGGTACTTCTGCTATGTTGAAGTTAAGAAAAGGTACTTTGCAGTCATTAGGTGAAAGCTAAATTGTTTGAGATTTGTTGATCCACTTTGTTGCTGGGTTAGAGGTTAGCAGTCTAATAGTGTTCATGATTGAATCACAGAATCATAGAATGGTTTGGGTCATCTAGGTCATCTAGGCCAACCCTCATCTAGTTCAACTCCCCTGCAATAAGCAGGCAGACCATCTACTAGATCAGGTTGCTCAGAGCCGTGTCCAACCTGACCTGGAATGTTTCCAGGGATAGGGCATCTACCACCTCTTTGGGCAACCTGTGCCAGTGTTTCACCGTCCTCACTGTAAAAAATTTATTCCCTATATCTAGTCTAAAGCTGCCTTCTTAGCTTAAAACCATGACCCCATGTCCTATCGCAACAGGCCCTGCTAAAAAGCCTGTCCCCATCTTTCCTACAGGCCCCCTTTAAGTATTGAAAGTCTGTAATAAGGTCTTTAAAGGCTAAACAACCCGAACTTTCTCAGCCTTTCTTCATGGGAGAGGTGTTCCAGACCTCTCATCATCTTCATGGCCCTCTTCTGCATACACTCAAGCAGATCCATGTCTTTCTTACGGAGGGCCCCAGAGATGGATGCAGTTCTCTGGGTGGGATCTTACAAGAGTGGAGTAGAGGGACAGAATCACCTCCTGATGAATCACCACCTGCTGGTCATGTTTTTAATGCACCTCAGGGTATGGTTGGGCCTCCTGGGCTGTGAGCACACATGGCTGTCTCACATCCAGCTTTTCATTCACCAGTATCTCCAAGTTGATCTCTACAGGGCTGGTCTCAATCCCTGCATCCCCCAGCCTGTATTGCTACTGGGAATTGCCCCAACCCAGGTGCAGGACATTGCACTTGACCTTGTTGAACCTGCTGAGGGTCACATGGGCCCTCTTCTCAAGCTTGTCCAAGTCCCTCTGCATGGCATCCCATCCCTCATGTGTGTGAACCACAGCACTGAACTTCATGTCATCTGCAAACTTGCTAAAGATGCACTTGATCCCACTGTCTTATGTCCTTGATGAAGATATTAAGCAGTACTGGTCCCAGTACAGACCCCTGAGGGACACCACTTGTCACCAGTCTCTAGACAGGGAGCCATTGACGACTACACTCTGGATGTGGCATTTCATTTAATTTGTGTAACTGAATTGGGAAATTTAAGACAGAATGAAGTGTTACCAAAATGTAGGAATTGTTCAGGTTATTTTTTAAGTTTGCTGTATTAAGATTGTAAAATCATTATGTAGAAAATGAAAAATTATTTAATAGGTATTTATCTTCTGTGTGTGAAGAGTTGAATAAAAATTCACATCCATTAAAAAGCAGGAATTTGTACAGCATCCTTTAAACATTCTCAGATAACAAACGTAACTAAAGTCTAAGAACTTTGGTGAAAATACAATGCTTTCTGCTCTACTAGTGTAGATTTTTAATAAGAAATGGAAAACTATGAGAATTCCAACGAATAAAACTACAATTTTAAAGTCAAATCATGGCAAAAGGTATCCTGTAGACAAATGAAGACAGGTTAGACTTGCTTTGGTCCTAACCATGTCGAACGGAATGCTTTGTTGGGTACAGTCTTCAGAAAAAAACAAAAAAAAAAGTAGACTAAAGTTGTAACTAATGCTGGTTAGTGTGATTTTGTAGTTGGTAGATAACTGTTGCCTTTTCAGAAAAGTGGAAGGAGGGAATGATATAGGTTTAAAAAGGGTTGACTTTTTTGTAGTATAAAAATAACTGAGTTGGTACAGTGGTTATAGTACAGGTAGATTTGTACCAAACATTTGTTAAAAGATACTAACATTCTTATCTTTATTTTTTAAATGTCATTATAAGAAAATAATAGGATACAGGAATGCTGGACCCATCAGTATGTCTGGTTCTGAAGTCTATGTTCCAGAGGATTGTGGAAATACTGCAGGAAGCTCTGAAGTGATTAAAACTAGGACAATGTTCTTTCCTTGAAAAGGAAATTTTTAAAAAGATATAAATTACTTAGTCTGCTAAAGAGAAGACTGAGTGGTGACAAACGTAACAGTGTAGAGGTGTTTGTTGGTCATACATTCACATATTTTACTGGGAAGTCTAATGCCTTCAGCATGCATGATGTCTTCAGACTCTAACTAAATTTCAGCCTGAAGTTGCTAAAATCCTTGTAGTTCCTAGATTTTGTGGTTTGTGTCCATTGTATCAAACTGATGCACAGTCCTACAAAACCAAGCCACAGTTGAACCAGAAATTCAAAGGGATTTCTCGACTTGACTTCACTATAAATTTTCTAGGAAATACAATTTTACTTGTTCTGAGAAAGTAATCTGAAAATTTGGAAGTTACACAGTTTGTTCTGAAACCATTTGGCTATATTTTTTTCAGTTTTCTGCAGAAAAAAATTCTGATTTCAGTCAGAAATCTAATGTTTTGATATTGCTGTTTCATTCTGTTTTTACACTTCAGTGGGCAGTTTTTTGGGTTTTCTTTGTTTCTCATAGTGCTTATTAGACCTACGTGTCCTGGAGAGTTTGGGCAAAGTTACTTAGAGAAAAAGACTATGATCTATGGCTCTTGCCTTTGGAAACATTCAGTATACAATTTACTGTATGTGTGCATGCATATACATACACAAATACACATTGATCTTGAATACAGACAGGACAGTTGAGACAGTTACGACCATTGTGCTTAGCCCTAGAGTAGTATAAGCCCTGCTGGTAAAGTTGTTTAACAGCTGTTATCTTTCATGATGTTGCAGCTTGAGTCAGAAAAGGATACTGAGGGTTATGTCATTCAGAGATTGTAGTAATAGTAGACAAATAATGTGTCTAAGCTACTTCAGATAAAAGTTTAAAAGCTGTTGTTAACATATAAGCTAGTGCTAGCCAGTATTTAGAAAGTTATGGCTTTCATTTACGATCAAATGTAATTTACTTTCAAAAGATATTAAAAAAAAAATCACTGGTAGTAGAAAATTTGGTCCATGTTGTCTTGTTTTAGAAGGTGAAATCTAGCTTGTGTGCTTAAGCAATTTAACTGAAACATTCTTCATAAACTGTGGAGATGAAAGATTAGCATTTTAAAGAACATCCTCCTTTTATGTTTCCAAAATTCAAAATGTTGGGAGGAAGTAATTTTTGGTTCTGTATGCAATGCCATTTTGGCAAGAGAAAAAGCAGTTGTATGTTACTTGGTTGTTTTCCATTTGTGCATTTTTGCCCTTCAAAATGGTGACAAGTAGGCAGGTAAGAAGATGGCACCTGCTCTGGAAATACTCCTCTGTGTTGAAGGGACAACAACTTTCAGGCTGCAGGAAGTGGCAAGGAGAGGAAGAAACAGGGAACAAGAGCAGGGAAATGCCTGCAGCACAGCAGCAGGACTGAGAGAACAGTGACATAAGCACAGAGCAGACAGAGCTGTGCCTCTGTAGCGACCGAAACTTCCCAGGGACAGGAAGCAACTGCATGATTGGTTACAAACCAACAGCTGCAGTATGTGAAACCTGAATTCATACATGCTGCATGCAAAGACCTATGCTTCAAAGATGTAGCAGCAGGTACAGACTTATTTGTAGTCCCTTATTTTGATTCTGCTCTGCCTCATCCATTTGACACTTCACTGTTCCCAAAAAGTCAGTTATTTCTAGTTCTGTTCCAGTAAATCTGTCTTGTGAGTATAGCCTGGCTTTCCTGTCAGTTAGTTCTTGTGGCTTCCTCTTTAGCATGCAGGCTTTTTGGATTACCTTTCTCATCGACCTAACTTAATAGAATCTAGGTATAAAAAATGCAGGAATTGTGGCGTCTATAAGGAGACAAGTATCAGAGTCTTTTATTGACTGAGTAGTGATCATAGAGGAAGAATTGAAAAAACTTTTTTTAATTATGCTTTCCAGGATTTAGGACCGTCTGTATTCTGTATGAACACCTCCTCCCATTGGAAAAAAAAAAAAAAAAAAGTGGATGCTGAATAGTTGTCACTAGCTAGTTTGTTCTTCATTGCACAATAGCTTAAGATCACTAAGAGAAAGTGTTTCCCTCTTACAGGAAAACTTATGTGATAGGCTCTGTTTCTTGTAAATGCCATTTGTAATCTCCTTTTGCTCTGTTGCTGTCACTAGGTTCTGACGCTCTAATTATTTTAAACATATAACTTTTAATGAAAGGTATGTTTTTCCTTCTGTACAACTTCTATAAGGAAATGTTGCAACATACCAGGTTAATTTTGTAATGCGGCTTGCTTGCCATACTATCCCCAATTTATATAAAAGCGATGGAATTACTTGTGTTAAAAATGTCTCTTTTATCTTTCTGCTATGATTTTCTTCTTGGGATAAAAAAGTAGAACTGTAATCTTTTGTAAAAACTTTTAATCTGGTTTAGTGTAGCTTCTGCCATGCTGTTGAAAATTAAGACCTACTGCTGTAGTTGACTGATTGAATACCTTTACAATGACAATGTTCTTTTTCTAGTGCTTTTCACAAACTCTATAGTTGTGCATACATACAAATGAAAATGACGTTTAAAAGAAGTGATCACCCTGCAATTACAAGTCTTTGCTTAAAAGAGGCTGTTGTATTGTGAGCTTACAGTATTGCAGATGAGAATCTAGGTATATAAAACAGCTGCAGGGAGATGCGTGCATTCAACATTCCTGCATTGTAATAATTTCTGCAGTCAATCATATTTTTTTTTGTTTGTTTTAAGAAGTGGGAAATACAGTTTCTAACACCAAATAAACTTGAAGCAGGTATCCGTTCTTTTCCACTGGTAACCATTAGACTGGCACAAAAAGCATGAGCTTAAATTCAAGAAATTCCATTTAAACATACAAAAGAGGTTTTTTGCATCAAGGGAGGTCAAGCAGTGGTTGCCTGGAGAGTTGTCTGTTGTGGAGTCTCCCTCTTTGGATATTCAAAACCTGACTGGACAATGCTCTCTGCAATCTACTCTGTTTGGCCGTACTTTGAGCAGGGGAGCTGGACTGGCTGATCTTCAGAGGTCTGTCAAGGTTTAGGGTTATGGCCATCCACTAGACCTGTTATAGCTACTGTCTTGTAACACCTCTCCCCCTTCCAAAGAGGAAGAGAAAAGGAATAAGGGAGAGAGACTTATTGATTAGAAAAGGAAACTAGAACAGCTTTAATGAAATTAATAGTAAAATGGAATATATGCAAAAATATACAAAACCAGTATCTAACTGGGTCCCCTGATGGCAATTATATCACCGCCATCACTGATGCTGTGGAACAGGCACTGGGGAAATCCCAAGTGGACTCAGCAGCAGACAGGAACAGGATTCAAGACCTGGATTCTAGAACTAGATTCAGGAAAAGAGAGATTGGGATCAAAGACAGAATGGGCAGAGTCCTCCTCTGATGCCATCCATTGAAGAAGAGAATTTGACCCTCATGGTTCTTCAGCTTTATACCAAATATGATGTATATGGGATGGAATCCCTTGTTGGTCAGTTTAGGGTCACCTGTCCTGTCTGCTTTTCCCTGCAGGTGCAACCTTTTACTTCCTGCACCCTCAGTGTGGTACACAAGATCCAGCAGTGGCCCTGGTCTTCACACCAGTTCTTGACAGTAACTCTAAACATGGGATATTATCACTGCTAGAAGCAGACACTGTCTGTGAAAATCTGCTGTTAACTTCAGACAGTGCAGTTAGTAAGAAGAGACGGAGCTGAAAAGTAAAAATCACTGAACAGAATTGTTCTGTTCTAACTCAAACCAGCACATGGTCCCTTCCAGCCTGTGAGTGTGAAGATAGATACTTCATTTGATATTGGCACAGTAATTTGCAAATTTTGGTTTCTTATTTCTAGTGGTATCACCTGGTTGTTTTTTTTTTTGTAAAATTTGTAAAATGAAATGAATTTTCATATGTAATAATTTATGCTTACATACATATTTACCATGTCTTTGTCAGTTAATAACTACAGTGCCTGTCCATCTAAGAAATCCAGGTTGCTAACACTTATTAATTGAGTAAACAGAATTTTATAACACTTTTACATCTCTTTGACAGTATATCTGTTTCTAATTCTCTTTTTTGTTGTTCTCATGATTATTACCATGTTAAATTAAAAATACAAAGGGGGATTCTTTGTCTTATTATTGCTTGGTGTATTACTTATAGAGTCTTAAAATAAGTCTTCTGTTATGTTCTTTTGTTTTCTCTGCTAATGAAAATATGAACTCTTTTAGGTTCTAAATGATTTTTAAGCCGGCTCCTAGCATCAGTGAGTCAGTACCTTCCCTTTGTTTGTAGCAGAGATTTACTGCCCATTAACTTTTATTCTGTTTCTTCTGAGTGGCTTTACATTCCCAGAAGATTAACGTCTTGTAAATATTTTCCTCTTTGCAGTGAGGAGCTACGGAAAGAAGCGCGACAGTTGAAACGTGAACTGCTGGAAGCAAAGCAGAAAAAAGAAGAAAGAGCTTTAAAACCCAAGGAAAAGGAAGGTAAGAGTATATTATAGCTGGTGTTGTGTAGATCTACAGTTAACATAGAATCACAGAATCACAGAATCATTTAGGTTGGAAAAGACCCTTGGGATCATCGTGTACACCCATTAGCCCTACTCTACAAGTTCACCCCTAGGCCATATCCCCCAACACCACATCTAAGCGATGGTTAAACACGTCCAAGGATGGTGACTCAACCACCTCCCTGGGCAGCCTATTGCAATATCTCACCACTCTTTCCATGAAGAATTTTTTCTAGTTTCTAGTCTAAACCTACCTTGTTTCAGCTTTAGGCCATTCCTAGGCCATTCTCATCTTTAAATTTTTTAGTTGCTTTGTGTTTCATGTGGATAAATGTGGACATTATATTGTTGAAATGTAGAATTTTTTTTTCCAATAAAATGAGTTTTCCTTGAGAATGGTAATAATGTAAAGATCTCAGTACGTAAATTTTACATGTAGCATTCATTCTTTCAATGAAGTGATAGTTGTCCATCCAAATGTTATTTAGTTACTTGTTCATCCTGGCTTGTATCAGAAATGATGTGGCCAGCAGGACTAGGGAAGTGATTGTCCCCCTGTACTCAGCACTGATGAGGCTTCACCTTGAAAACTGTGTTCAGTTTTGGGTCCCTCACAAGAAGATAGTCATTGAGGTGCTGGAGCGTGTCCAAAGAAAGGCAACAAAGCTGGTGAAGCATCTAGAGCACAAATCTTATGATGAGTGGCTGTGGTAACTGGGGTTGTGTCTTGGTTTGAAAGACAGGAATCTGCCAAGGAAGGCAGGAGCCCCCCGTTAGAATGGAAAAATACAACCCCCTCCCCTCCGAATGCTTATAATTTGAAATTAAGGGGCTTTCAGGCAAAGATAAG
>WUAM01000107.1:30732604-30743593 GCA_024336885.1 Actenoides hombroni | reverse complement strand
TACTGACTAAAATTATGGTGAGAATGCATTATATTTTTACTATGTGAAATCTGTCTAGATATTAGTACTGATTCTTGTAACCTGTGCTATTTAAAAGCCTCATTTATTCAGGCAGTATAATGTTTTATTGCAATTGCAGTTCTTATTGAATACTTACTATTCATAAAGCTTAACAATTGAAAACTGGAAAAGGTGGTTGTTCCTGTGGCTCCATCATTCTTATCAAGGACACTGGCATTTTCCCTTAAAGGAAAAAAAAAAATAAATAACGCCTGCTGTCAGAATCTCAGTGCAGCAAGAAGAATTCTGATTCTCATGAAGAATCCTGATTACAAAATTTACAGCAGACAAGCACTGTCATATGCACCAACATATTACAGCATTTGGAAAATCAACTGTTATCCCAACAAGCCCAGTGCATCACATGCATTAGGATAGTGTAAGTAAGATTTGGAGGAACACAAGCAAAAGAGGAGACCCCACGGGTTGAGGAAGGAGCTGGAAAAATCTGTGACTGTGTAAGGATGTTAGCTGGGCAGCTGTGGTTCATAGGCATGGGAAAACCCAGACAGGCATTTTGAGTAAAAGTGTGTGGTATTAGAGGCTTCACAATATATCCACTAAATAATATTGTATAATAGTTCTGCTTTCAATATAGAAAATGGATGTTTATGTACTCCACAGAATTGTGGAATATTTGCCATTCTTCCTCTGATATAGTGCCATTTAAGTCCATGTTTCTGACAGTGCCAAAACATGCAGAAAGCTGGGGCTTTTCAATTACATAAAGAGAAGCAACCATTTTTGTGTTTGGTTTGAGAATACTTTTTGTGAACTGTTAGTCAATGTTATTACATTACAGAGACTGGCAGCAGACCATGGAGTCTTGCACTCCCACATCTGGCTATTCTAGTGTTTAAGTCTGACCTATTTCACAAATACCAGTTGCCTTTTCAGCTGTTTATTTCAGGCTTCAAACAGAAGGGGGAGAGGCAAGGGAAGAGCTTTGGTAGTGACAAACTATTTGCTATTTCCACAATAATACCGTGTGACTTTTGGAGTAGTCAGCACTCTATGACCACAGTAGCCACAAGCATTCAGATCCATTTGAGCAAGCCAGCATAATATCACACAGCTACGGACAGTCCGTGTATGACTCCTGGTCACCCTGTTTGCTATATAGTTTTACATGAAAAGTACATTAAAGTACTCATCTGAAGTGTAAACCCAAAGACAGCTCACACAAAGACTCGGTGCTTCAAGTTACCTACTGATTTCTACCTTGAATATCCAAAGTACACATTTCATCAATGCATCTAAAAAGAGCACTTGATGGCTGAGGTGCATATTTATTCACAGACTATTGAATAAATATGGACTGTACCCCTCAGAAATATAGGCAACAATAGGAAGGGAGAACACAACCAGCAATTCATGGAAGAAAAGGATGATACTGTATAATGGTCAAACCTGACTGAACAGCAGTTACATATAGACTCATTTAATAGTAATAAATGAATCAAGAACATTCAGTACCAGAGATACATCAACAGCAAGTGGGTCTTCGTATGACACATTCCCGAAGCTTCTCTTTTCATGCTTTCTGGCCTCTGTGCTTACACAGAGCACTCTCTTTTTACTGAGTTTTCCAAATAACAATTACATAGCCACTAAACTATGTGATTTCGGGTCAGAATAGACAGGACATAATCAAGTGTACCTACATAATTTAAGAGATAGGCTTGTCTAACCTCTCTCCCTCAATACTCCAAACTTCTGCAACACAATCTTTTCCAAAGCATGATTATTCTTGTCTTCAGAAATATTTTCCTAAAATCTTACCTAAATCTCTCTTGCTGATGTTAAGCCTTCTTGTATCACTCTGAATGAATAACTTTTTCCTCTCTGCAGCAAAATCTTATGTATTAGAAGATTCATCATGTCTGCTTTCAAATTATTATTCTCTAGAATAAAGAATCCCAAATTCCTATTTATTTCCTTACATTTTGTATATCTCTAAATCATTCCTACTGATCTTACCTGTTTTTTCTCACAGCTGGCCTGCATGCTTCTTTACCTGTGTTACCTAAAGAAGGCTGGACACATCAGTCTAGCTAAAGCCTTACTAGTGCTAAGAAGAAAAGAATGAACCTTAACTTACAGCACTCCTGTCTGTTCATCCCACTACTGGTTAGGAGGCTTTTTTTAATCTTAGCAATTGATTATTCCCAAGTGGCATTTTGTATTCACCTGTACTGAACTGCACCCTATATAGGGCAATGTTTTTTCAATTATTTGCAGTTGTTCCGAATTTTAGTATTACTCTCCAGCATGCTTGCAGGCTCTTCTAGCTGTAGTTTCACCTAGGCAGTATTTCCTAGATTGCTTATCAGAAAGCCATACAAGACAGGTTAAAATCAAATGATTAAACTTAAATTACTTTTCTGCAAGGTGCAAGATCTTTTACCATACATTATAAGGAAATTAGGTAAATGAATTCATGCTACCAAAGCTAAGTGTAATTTCATCATGTTCTGAAAAATAATATGAAGTGAAAAATCTACTCCTTGGAAAGAAAATATTTGCTGAAATGCAATTTATCCTTAATATGATACAGTCTGTGTAAGATAAAGAATGTTTTCCACAGTTCACTAAATCTAGTAGCATGAGCACAGAGTTGAGGCTTAAAGCCTGATTAGCCATTCAGTCACAGGCATTTCTTTTCCCCAGGTGTGTCATGAAGAATAGTAATACAACCTCTGGCTGCAAGAATTGCAAGAATATATATACCTCAAGTCCTTTAAACTGGATGGATGAATGTGTGAAACTGAATCAAAAGCTATCTCTGGTTATAAACAGATGGTATGATGGAGGGAAGCACTACTGAGATTTCTCAACCTTTTTTTGTTAGCAAGAGTGCAGAGCTCCTTCTGAAAAAAGGTAATCTGTAGACCTTTTTCCTTGTGCTGGCATGGCAAATTGTGTCATCTAGACACAGTACCTAAAACATTTCATTTCCTATATGTCCTCATATGAATGTTTATAATTACTCTTTACTGAGGAAAAAGGTGAAAAGGCCAAGAATTAAGGTGTCAGAAAAAGTATTCTCATCTGTCATTTGGTAACTGATCTGCCATGTCTGCACAAAGAAAGTAAAACACCTCTAGCAATTGTTTTTAGACTGATTTCCATGTGGTTCTTTACACTTTAATCAAGTGTACTGCCACTGAGAGGAAGCCCACACGCTGCAGAGAAGGAAGATAAGGGAGATGCTAAGTGTGTGAAATATTTAGTGGTGACTGTGAATGTAAAACAGCATTTCACATTTGTGAAAGCCAACTGGACTTAGGGTGAGCTAATGGGATGACCTCTAAGAAGACCCCCAGCCTTGCATGTGAAAACAGAAGCTGTCAGTGGTCAAGCTGAGGGTAAATCTCTTGTCTTCATCATCTGAAATATTGGCCACATAATCAGGATGCCTCTTCTATTTGAGTAGCTGTAACTAAGCAGATCCAAATATATCTATCCTGTGCTGTGCATTCTTTGCTGTCATCTAGCCCTTGATTCTGGCACCTTGATTTTTCTCTGCATATCAGTGAGACTTCAGATAGCTTGATTTGGGTATCTTCTCAGGATGAAAGAACATATTTTTTGTGAATGGGGTCTGGTAGTTCATTAAACAGAATCCAAGAAAAAGAATATATACTGTCTTGAAAAGTCTGTTGAACTGGGAAGCAATTGCCTTTCCTTGCTCCTGCTGGCATATCAGTACAGTTTAGGGAAGCAGTATTTCCACAGACTGCTCTAATCCTGGGAATTAGTAGAGTGATCTGGTACAAGGTACAAGTAAAATAGAGTGACAGTTGTTTCCTGGGAAATATTGGTACTAGAATGTGGTTACTTGTTCTTATCCTCACGGTCCTTAATGCTTTGCTATTGATGTTTTCTGTAGACTATTCCATCCCATACTCAAAAATTTGACCGCTCTTAAATCAGACACTTCTTGAACAGAGCCACTGCTTTCCCCAGACACAAATAAAATATTATATGACTAAATGAGCACATCTACATTTTTTCAACAACTCTTTTTCAGTGGGTATTAACTAAACAGAACAGATGTAGGTATTATAAAAGTAATTTCTGCCTTAGGTCTCCAAATTTTTGTTCCCAGGACAATAAGAAACAGTTGGTCAAATGGTCAGGGATCCATCCCCTAGACAAGGCACACAGTAGACTCATTTTTCTGAAATTAGATTTTTGACATGCAAACAAGGCTGCAATCTTCCACAGTAGTACCCACACAGAAGAACCTCTTTTCAGGTCCAAAGAGAAAGTTAAATGTTCATCTCTTTTATAACTGAATGAAAGCAGTTCTGCATCAGGGTTGAGTTGGAGTCAGATTGTACCACCAGCCTCTCCCCTCAAACAGAACTTAGAACCTGTTGTGCAAAACATGTCCCACAACCAAGCACTAGTCTAGTCTGAGCTTCTGAGAAGCACATTATAGAAGCTCATTCTGTCTTAGCTGGAAACACTTGCATGCTGCTTCAAACACAGTGTTAATTTACCTCCTCTGTCTGCTTGCACCTCATTTCTGCTTTGATGGTGTGCATTGAAAAAAAAAAAACACACAACTGTTTTGTTGTTAAAGCAAAGCACTAGGTGTCAGAAGTAAAGAGCACTACTTTTTTATACAGTCTTTGCACCAAAGCAGTTGCTTCTCTTTTACCTAAGATATTATTTTTTACTTACTTGATATTAGATGTTATTGTTACCAAATAGCTACATTTGTTCTGAGGTTTCCTTTTTGGCCAAAAACTGTCTTGGAGGAAGACCAATCATTAAAGCATATTTTAAACCTTCCATCTTATTGCATGGATTTTATTAATATGACATTTTTCTCTTTACAAGTATTTTTCCACAGCACCCGTGCCAAACCAACTCAGGCTGTAGGGAGGCAGAAGACAGACAGGGACAATGCTATTTGAAAGCAGTTCAACTCACCTCCAAAATAATGCAGCTGTAGTCTCTTGCTACATTGGCCCATGCTCACAAATAAAATTAAATAAAGTGCTTGAAGGCAGCACTTGGTTCCTCTGGAATCCAAAGAAAACATATTCCTGCTCAGTACTTTGGACCCTTACATACAGGTGTAACTATGGAAAGACTCAGATATTGAGTACTGACCCAGTATTTCAAGGACACCGTCTCTCAAGCTCAGGACTTACGAATTTTATGTCTAAAAAGCCATTCTGGAGTACTTAGGAGTTTCAAAATCAACAGCCTTGAAAATTGCAAACATGAAACTATGATTTTTAACCTAGGAAAAAAAACCCCAACATAATATAATCATACATTATTGGGGTGTTTAGAGGTTGTTTTCTGAATTCCCTTTCAGCAGCGTCCTGTGAAGACTTTTGTGGAGTAAATCTACTTGATACATCACATGGAGTTAATGCGACTACCATTAAAGTAGATTAAGATAGATTTGCTTCATTTGTGAACTATCTGAGCATCAAGCTTGGAGGTTACTGAAGAAACAGTCTTTGGATAGACTACAGCAAGCTTTTTCCTCCTCTCCACAGCCAACATATTATGGGAACTTCACAGAGTTAGAACTCGGTATTGCACAACAATTAGTTTTTAACTGTAAGACACAGGAATGTTTTCTATCTGAAGTGAAATAAAAATATGTTTAATAAAATAAAAATGTGTTTAAAAGCTACTGGTACAGAAAAATCCTATTGAGATCTCACAGTGTATCCTGCTGTATATCAACCTTCCAGCTTTATTTATCTTAAAAAAAAGGTATTGCTTCTGTGGAAAAGAGTCATATTCTCTCTTCATCTTTTTAGAAACTGTTGAATGAAATGTCAGCTCCCCTCCAAGGAGTCACTGAGGAAAAAACTTCTTTCCTGGGCTTTGAAAATAATTACTGCATGAGATAGATATATATATTAAAAAAAAAAAAGGTATGAAATAAGTCTTACTCATTCTTTCATAACAATTTTCATCATATGTTCAATTCTGGAGTCATTACTGCATTTCTCCATAGAATAAAAGATCTATTTAGAGTTATATAAAGCACTCAGAAGCAAGAAAAAGAACCAATATGATGGAAATAAAACCAAATGGATTACACAACTCACTTTCTCCCTCATTTTTTCTCCTCTTCCACTTCTCTAGCGTTTCTTTAAAAGACCCTTACTCCTCAATCTTCCTTATTTTTAAATATGTTTCTTTTGTTTCTTCTTTCAGCCACTTTCCATCATTTATCAGCAGTCCTGTCTAACCAGGGAGGTCCCAGCTGTCTAGAGGTTACCAGGCATGATGCCCATCTATAAGAAGGGCTGGAAGATCCATCTGAGGAACTACAGGCCCGTCAGTCTGACATCAGTGACAGGGAAGGTTATGGCATTGATCATCTTGAGTGCCATCACATTGCACATACAGGCAATCAGGCCCAGTCAGCATGGGCTTATGAAAGGCAGGTCCTGTTTGACTAACCTGATCTCATTTTATGACAAGGTGACCCACTTACTGGATGAGGGAAAGGCTGTGGCTTTGGTCTACCTAGATTTTAGTGAAGCTTTTGACACTGTTTCCCACAGCATTCTCCTGGAGAAACTGGCTGCTTATGGCTTGGATGGGTGTATACTTTGCTGGATAAAAAAACTGGCTGTTTGGCTGAGTGCAAAATGTGATGGTGAATGTAATTAAATACAGTTGGCAGCCAGTCATAACTGGTGTCCCCCAGCACTCAGTATTAGGGCCAGTTCTGCTTAATAACTTTATCAATGACCTGGGTGAGGGGATCAAAGCATCCTCATTAAGTTTGCAGATGACATCAAGTTGAGCGGGAGTGTTGATCTGTTTGAGGGTAGGGAGGCTTTACAAAGGCATCTAGACAGGCTGGATGTATGGGCTGAGGCCAGTGGTATGAAGTTCAACAAGGCCAAGTGACGGGTCCTGCACTTGGATCACAACAACCCCAGGCAATGCTACAGACTTGGGCAAGAGTGGCTGTAAACTTCCATGGCAGTAAAAGACCTGGGGGTGTTCATTGACTGTTGGCTGAATATGAGCCAGCAGTGTGCCCAGGTGGCCAAGGCGGCCAACAGTATCCTGGCCTGTGTTAGAAAGAGCGTGGCCAGCAGGTCTAGGGAAGTAATTGTCCCCTGTACTCGACAATAGTGAGGCCACACCTTGAACACTGTGTTCAGTTTTGAGCCTCTCCCCACAAGGAAGAGGTGGTGCTTGAGCATTTCCAAAGAAAGGCCATGAAACTGATGAAGAGTCTAGAGCACAAGACTTACGAGGAGTGGCTAAGAGAACTGGGGTTGTTTAGCCTTGAGAAAAGGAGGCTGAGGGGAGATCTTATCAGTCTACAACTCCCTGAAAGGAGGCTGTAACAAGGTGGGGGTTGGTCTGTTATCCCAATTTACAAGCAATGGACAAGAGGAAATGGCCTCAAGTTGTGCCAGGGATGGTTTAGGTTGGATATGAGGAAAAATTTCTTCACCAGAAGGGTTGTCAAGCCTTGGAACAGGCTGCCCAGGGAAGTGGTGGAGGCACTATCCTTAGAAGTATTTAAAAGATAGGTAGACATGGCGCTTAGGGCATGGTTTAGTGGTGGACTTGACAGTGCTGGGTTAATGGTTGGACTCAATGATATTAAAGGTCTTTTCCAACTTAAATAATTTTATGATTCTATCCTTTTTCTTTACAAAGCCACATGCTTGTCTTCTGTTGTTGTAGTTAAATATAGCAGCCTGGATCCACCTGACTTCTGTGACTTCTCTGTATCTTCCTCTCTGCCTCTTTGTTGAGAGACATTTACCTCTGGCTATAAATGTAGAAAGTCTTTTTCTTCCTCATGAAAAAAAAAAGAAAGAAAAAAAAAAAAGAGTTTTAAAAGAATCCCAGGTCAGTGATGGGGCAAGCACCAACCTTTTTCTAATCATAACTGCATTCTCATATCCCACCTCACCACTGGTCAGACCTTCTCCCTTGGTTGTATGATAGAATGATAGAATCATAGAATGGTAGGTGTTGGAAGGGATATCTGGATATCATCAAGTCAAATCCCCCTGCCAGAGCAGGAACACCAAGGGCAGGCCAAACAAGAACAGATACAGGGGCATCTTGAAAGTCTCTAGAGAAGGGAACTCCACAACCTCTCTGGGCAGCCTCTTCCAAGTGCTCCATCACCCTCACTGTGAAGATGTTTTTTTCCTCACGTTGAGGTGAAACTTCCTGTGTTTCACCTTGCTATCACTACCTCTCATCCTATCACAAGGCACAACTGAAAAGAGACTGGCTCCTTCTGCGTGACACCCACCCTTCAGATAGTTGTAAACACTAATAAGATCCCCTCTCAGTCTTCTCTTCTCCAGGATAAACAGCCCCAGGGCTCTCAGCCTTTCCTCATCAGAGATGTTCCAGTCTCTTCACCATCTCTGTAGCTCTCAGTTGGACTCCCTCTAGTATTTCCCTGTCCCTCTTGAACTGGGGAGCCCAGAACTGAACACAATACTCCAGATGTGGTCTCACTAGTGCAGAGTAGAGGAGAACCTCTCTCAGCCTTCTGGACCCACTTTTCCTTATGCACCCCAAGACACCATTGGCCTTTCTGTCCACAACAACCCATTGCTGTCCCATGGAGAACTTAACTGTCCACCAGGACTCCCAGGTCCTTCTCCATGGAGCTTCTTTACCTCAGGAATAAACCTCATTTTCATATCAGTGGAAATTACACCAAGTCACTGAGGAGAAATCTTTCTCAAGTCAGCACTTCTGTGCTTCCCACAGAGTCTGGGAGACTGGGAGAGAAAGGGATCCTCCCAGGGCCGTGCAGTGAAGAGCCTTGGGAAAAGTGACCTCTGCAAACCATCTGGTTCCTGTGATAGGGAACATTTGTAGGGTATAAAGAATATCAGCATTTTCATCCTGGAGTTTCAGAGTCTCTCTCTGTATGGTGGAACTGTAACAGTTTCTTCACATTCACCTCTTTTGATAGTTTTAAAGTGACAGTTTAAAAGGAGTGAGCTTGCACTTACAGTTTGTACAGTCCCAGTCATTTTCTGGTGTGGGAAAGACCTGCTGGCCCTGTCTGATGATCCCACAGCACCTGCATAAACTGGAAAAGAGTCTTCTGCTTTTGGCTTGTTATGGTCAACCACCTTCATTGTGTGGACCTTGTCAGACTGTCTCTTGCTGTTCAAACGTGCAGCCAGACAGGAGCACTTGGAATCCTGCTGGGCTGATGGAACTGCCTGCTTTGTGATAATTTTGGAGGGCATACCCCTAGCATCTAATATGAGTGTGATTGATCCCTGTCCTTTTTTCCTTTCTGCTTTGCTTACATGGTACTTTTTGTCATCTTACGTGTACCTACCCTAAGAGAAATGGAGCTGCTTTTATTCTACGTAGCGTGACTTACTTGACTTGGTTATACCACCCCGTGGTCTCCTGGGGGAGATTTCCAAGAGCTGTGTCCCTTTGTCTTCATTTTCCCTGATATCTCAGAAACAGGGGGAACACAGATAGAAATGAGCCTCTTCCTTTCCATTTTTCAACGGCCTTTTGGTTGAGGGTGTCAGTGATTGGCAGCTCAGGAAATGGAATTACTGGCAGGGATGCGAGTGTTTTAAAGGTTCAAATGTAGAATCATCACTGCAATCATCTGCAGTTTCAGAGGCAGTGATTTGCTTGGGACAGAGGGACTGAAATATGAATTGCACTTTATCAGGATGATGATGGTTTTGAAGAGCCATTTATTTTCAGAAGAAAGTTTGCTGTTGTCACCATGAATTACAGGAGTTCCTAAATGAGTAAAAAGGTACAATCTCACTCTGGAAAAAAGATCTGATATTTAAGGTTTTTGGATTGCTGAAGTGATTGCTAATAAACATATAAAATAGCTTTGGAATACCATTCAAAGAATTCTGAGACACACATTGAAAATTCAAAGAATTCTGAGACACGTATTGAAAATTCAAATATTTCTGAGACACACATTGAAAATTCAAAGAATTCTGAGACACACATTGAAAATTCAGATATCTTTTGAAATATTTCTGTACCAAAAGATAGACCCCATCCAGAATTTCAGCTTTTCTCTTTCTTATATCAAAATATACAACTACAGATGTGGGAAACTCCACGCCCAGGTTTTCTAGAGTAGCAACATTTCTTCTTTGCCTTTATCTTCCTCCAACTCCTGTTGGCTGTAGTTCAACAAAGCAATTAAGCACATTACTTGGTTCTCATTAAAGTCAGTGGGTGTTACCTTTATGCTTGATGCTGAGGGTGTGCTTGAGTGCTTTTTTGCTGTGGAATGGGGTGTTGTCAAGGGAAAGGATTCTCTGCCACCGTTAACAGAAAGCTGCTGGTGAAATTTAAACTGTGATTCCCAGCTCTGCTGGAGCAGTTGATTCAGGTGCCCACATTCTTACAGTGTAGTGTCCTATAAAGTTGGTGTTTTTTGTTAAAACAAATACCAAATGAGTCTTCACTTTTAAAATCCAGTCTCTGTGTAATGACAGCTCAGGTAGGACAGGCAATGTGTAGTCTTGTAGACACAGACTGGCTACCTAAAAGTTGGAAGTAGGATTCAGCTGTGCCTTGTAGACATCTGGATTTCAGTGTCTTTGTGTGAGGAGGTGTCTTGAGTTCCTGCTGCCATTTGGTCCATATGGATAGTCAGCATACCCTAGGAAACTGTTCTGCTTACCCTGGAGCTGAAGAGCTCTTCAGGCTCATTTGGCCGTGGCTATTATGAGAGGTTTTAGATGCCTAAAATAGGCATTTAAAGCTATTTACAGAATCTCAGAATGGTAGGGGTTGGAAGGGACCTCTGAAGATCATCGAGTCCAACCCTCCTGCCAGAGCAGGACCAAACTAGGGCAGATCACTCAGAAATTCATCCAGACAGGTCTTGAAAGTCTCCAGAGAAGGAGAACCCACAACCTCCCTGGGGAGCCTCTT
>WUAM01000107.1:30714932-30732504 GCA_024336885.1 Actenoides hombroni | reverse complement strand
GTGTAGGACTCTACACTTATCCTTGTTGAACTTCATTAGGTTTGCCTTTGCCCAGCTCTCCAGTCTGTCCAGATCTCCTGGATGGTAACACAGCCTTCTTGTGTATCAGCCACTCCTCCCAGTTTAGTATCATCAGCAAACTTACTGAGGGTACGCTCTATCCCTTCATCCAGGTTATTGATGAAGATGTTGAATAAGACTGGACCCAGAATTGACCCCTGGGGAATACCACTACTTACACGTCACCAGCTGGACTCTGCACCACTGATCATAACCCTCTGAGCTCTGTTGTTCAGCCAGTTCTCAACTGATCTCACTGTCCACTCTTCTAACCCACACTTCCTGAGCTTATCCACGAGGATGTTATGGGAGACAGTGTCAAAAGCCTTGCTACAGTCAAGGTAGACAACATCCACTGCTCTTCCTGGATCTACCCATTCAGTCGCACCATCATAGAAGGCAATCAGATTAGTCAGACATGACTTCCCTGTAGTAAATTCATGCTGGCTACTCTTGATAGCCTTCTTTTCTCCCATGTGCTATGATGTCTGGAATGAGGTGCTCCATTACCTTTCCAGAGATGGAGGTGAGGTTGACTGGTCTGTAATTAGCAGGGTCTTCCTTCTTGCCCTTTTTGAAGACTGGAGTGACCTTGGCTTTCCCCCAGTCCTCAGGCACCTTTCCTGTTCTCCGTGATCTTTCAAAAACGATGGAGAGTGGTAGAGCAACAACATCAACATCTCCCTCAGCACTCGTGGGTGCAGCCCTCTGGGGCTCATGGATTTGTGTGTGTTCAGTTTATGCAAGTGATTTCTAACCCAATCCTCATCGACCAGTGGAGAGACTTCCTCCCTCCAGGCTTCCACTCTTACTTTCAGGGTCAGGGATTCATATCACCATTGTAGCTCCTGGCCAAGGGCTGTTTCTTAATTACAAGCCAGCCGACATACCATACAGTAGTTCAAATGCCAAGTAAAGACCTCCGGACATTTACGCTTCTCCCGCCTCCTTGGCATAGAGCTTCAGCTGACTTCTTTTCTGTGGGAGGCTGGATACTTACTGGAAATTTGCGGATAGGATGAGCTGAATGACACACCTATTAGGGTACAAACATTTGCAGCTGTCCTTAAGACAAAAAAATTGGACACATATTTGCACTTCAGTTTGTGCCATTTTCCTAATTGTTTAGGGCAAGCTACTGGCAAACACACACAGCAGCTACTGTCAAGACAGATATAATATTCTATAAATTTGGATTGTAGAGCAGACAAACTGCGAGATTTTGTGTTGACTGCAGCCCCACCTTCTCCTTGAGATTAGATCACATTGGTCAGAGTAGTACCACAATGTATCAGGATAGGCCAGTTTCCTTCTAGTTAAGCCATTTCAAAATAGGAGGATTTCAAAGCTAATCATTGGTTCTAGGAGGACTATCCTGGCTTATGAGGACCAACCAGGTCAGGTCACAAACAGTGAGAGCAAGGTCCCATTTTATGAGGTCATCTACAATCTTTCATCACCCGTAAAGGAATAAAGAACATCTACAGCTGCCCTAATGGTTTGGGTAGTGGGATACAGCTCAGAAAGGACACAGAACATAAACAAGAACCATTAGACACATCTGAGAAATAAAAGATGCCCCTTTAACACTAAGTGTACTACAGCAGCACAATAAACCCGTCAGGGTCAAAGACCGTTTTAGCTTTTTAACTAGGAATCTCAAATTCAGATAATGGGCTGTCTGCCCAGGAGCTCAATGAAACTTGTTCATTATCACAGTCTCCAGAGACATATAAACATGGTGTTCCACCTTTGAACAGGGGATAGGACAACTTATTTTGAACAGTAGAAAGCAACAAAAAAAAAAGTAGACATAGACTCCTGTCCCTTAGTCCTTCTGCAGGTTCCTATGACAAGCAGCTACTTGCTCCCACCATCTCCATGTAATCAGTCCAGTGATTTCACCCAGTTCCTCCTGGACTTACAAAATGGATGCAGTACTTGCTTTTTCAGGTACCCTGACTGGATTTCCAGTTGACAAAGCTGGTAGGACAAGTCACCCTTTCAGCTGGCCACAGGAGTACAAACCCCAAAACGTGATTATAAGTCAGCTCTGCCAAAGAATGCTTGCATTTGACCCTCTGCTCCAAATCGTCTGTAGCTCTTGTATTCCTCACAATCTTTGCAGAAGCAGCAGAGTTCTTGAATGTAATGCTTAGCACATGTTTTCTCCCTCAGAGATCATCAACCATAGCTCAGGGTGACACAAGGTCCTTGGAGTGATCTGCAAGTTGACTCTCTGAAGAAAACATGGAAGAAGTCTGCCTTGCTGATTTTACTACTGTGGCCTTCTGGCTATAGGGCCTTCCTGCATGAACATGCAGTTTGTTGAAATGTATAGATGGTCAGCAGTTCCTGAGGTAGTGGTGGCTCTGTGCTATACTTTGTCCCTGCCCTAATGCCCAGTGAATGATGAAGGTCACAGTGAAGTTCAGCTCCTGGCCTAACCTCAAAACAGCATTTCCCCTGTCTGGACTGCAGCAAGATTGTTGGACTCCCCTCTGAGCTCCCCAAACATGCCATGGCAGATGCCTGGCAAACCCAGTGGGATTCTGAGTGCTCACAAAGTGAGCAAAGCCTGCTGCCAGACAGCCTTACAGGAGAGGTCTGTGATTCTCTAGTACCTGGTGGCTCAGAATGCGTATCAAATGCACCTAATTGGAAGAGGGGTCATCCTACCATCACCACAGAGTAATCTTAACACACAACAAGAACATCAGTCTGTCTAAAAGGTAAGTCTCATCACCATCCATACAGGAGGCAGCATGAGGATGAAGGGACAGATACTTGCTTTGATCTGCTTTTCCTCCCCTTCTCAGCAGGTGACAAGGGATTTTTCTCCCCCCCCAGGTCTTTTTCCAAATGTGTACAAATATATGGATACAAGTTATGGGTACAAGTTACTTCTGGGGAGAATCCAATTGGACTCCGGAAGAAGACTTTTCACCATGAGGACGATTAGACACTGGAATAATCTCCCAAGGGAAGTGGTGGATTCCCGTACACTAGACAGTTTTAAGACTCAGCTTGACAGAGTGCTGGGCCATCTCATTTAAAAAAAATATATATATATGTATAGTTCACCTTAAAAGGTTGGACCTCGAGGTCCCTTCCAACATAGTATTCTATGATATTATTCTGTGAATCACAGGGTGAGTAATAACATTCTTCCTCCAGCCCTCCTGATGCCAGGTCAAAGCTAGGAGAGGAGCAATAAGAAGTTACTAGTCTCTATCTTGGAAAAACTGTTCTTCAGCATTTCAATTTAGACTTTTCTTCCAAGTGGGCTTCAATCCCATCCAAGACCTGCGAGCAGTAGTCTACATGCTTTCCTTAAATTATATACTTCCTCTGCATGGGGCCATGCTGTGCCTTTCCTCAGCAAGCAGTAAGTCTATGCACACAACAGGATAGGCCATATTAACCAAAGAAGAGGCCTCTGCATTGTATCTGACTTCGAGGAGGTATGTTATGAAGCGCTGTCAGCAGAAGATGTGAGTGTGCTGTCATGACCAATGACAAATGCTGTGCACTGCCAGTATGGGGAGCTCTCCAGCTCACAGACTGCATGTGGGTAAGACTCAGTACGTACAGCCTGGCTGCCAAGGCTTCATCTTTGCTCCAACCAAACATACAGGTGCTATCACAGTGTCTGAAGGTTGGGACAGGATGAACAGTTAGGAAAGTTAAACCTCTGGGAGGCTGTGTCAGTGGTGCCACAGGACACGTCACCCATGGTCAAACTTAGGTCTTTCCTGAGGAAAAGTAAAGGGATTTTAGAATGTCAGTGCAAAGCGGAGAACAATTACCAAAAAAAAATTGCAATAGACAATGGAAAAGCAAACTCTGAAAAGGTGTAGAATATATGCTAAGCACTAACTAAAGGGGATATATTACTGAAAATGTCTGGAAATCAAATAATTTTGATATGTCTGCATGTGACAGGTGACTATCATTTGATAGATCTCAGAGAGAAAGGGCAAGTATAATTAAATCTTTTACAATTCATGCTTTTACCTATAGTTCATTTCCATATGCCAAAATCTGATCATTCAGATTGATTTAGCATTTTCCAGGCTCCTGTGGGATTCATTTGCACTCAGCCGATTGTCATTCCATTCCCCATTCCAGACTAATTAATGTGGTACCACACATGCAAAAAGTAACAGTGCTGTTGTAAAATTAAAATAAATAAATAAATAAATAAACCCCAAACCAAACAAAACACACATCAATTTTAGAGCATGCAGTGAAAGCTTTTAAAATGCAAATGATATGATTGTCTTTCTGTTTGAACAGTGATATGAACAACAGGATTTTTGACTAAGCCCTACAGTTGTAGGCAATTAGTAAAGAAAGATTTTAAAACATAGTAACAATATTTATGTAGCAACAAAATGCTTGTTTAGAGTTATTGAATAGCTACAGGTGAAATTTCATAGATGTCCTTTTATGTGTGCTATTTTGCAAAAAAACAAGCAGCAATGAAACATAAAATTCTGAAAAAGAGTAGAATCCACAGGATGAGCAAGGGAGAATGGGTGCAAGTTGTCAGAAGTGCAAATTTCCCAGTGAAGGAAATGAATAAAGAGATATGAGACATAGCAAAAATATGAAACATGTAAACAAAGACAGTGTCTAAATGGAAAACCAACAGAGAAAGGGTAAGGAGAAAAAAACAACTATCAAAAACATACAGGAGGATATACTAGAGCATCAGAAAGAAAACTAGTGATAGATGGTAGATGGTTAATATCGTCCAGGTTTAAAATATTTTTTTCACACCAGTACACACAAAAGGAAAGAAGATAACATCCTAGGGACTGAGGCATGTTTTCCTAGGCTTGAGGGAGTGACTCCTTGAAAGGCTTTACCCTCATCATAAAACAGATAAGGCAATTAGAACTACTGAAAGCCAATAAAGCACTTGACTCAAATGACTTAAATCCCCAGCAGAAGAAAGGGGAACTGGAGATGTTATAGAAAAGATTTATAACAGCTTATTGAGAACAGGGTAATACTAAAGGTCTGGAGAAAGAGTTGGTGCAGTTACCACATTTAATAGAGGAAAAAAGGAGCCAGGGAACAAATATGTTCATCTGTAAGCACAGACATAGGAAATGCACACTAGGAAAGGTAAAAAATTTGTATGAGGGTGAGATAAGATATAAAAGTAAGAAGAAGAAAAGGAGGATAGGGAACACACATTTGCAAAACTCACTATTTTTTGTTTCCATAGATATCTATTTGCCTTCAGTATTGATCACCTAACACTAGGAAAGGGCATATTTAGTATTGATCATTTATCTGAGCTTGAGGCAAGAATGTAATGTGCAGCCAGAGACAGTCTTCCCCATATTTACATTCATGGTCATTAATTGAGGAGAGCAGTTCTTTCTGATAAAGGATGAAGCACAGGCATCTGCATCAGTCAGTGGAGCATAAATGCGTTCATCACAGTGGCAGACTCCAACCTCACAGAAGCAGAAGTTAATTGAATAACCTGACAGATACATCTGACCACTTAAGAGCAATTTCAAAAGTGCCACAAGGCATGCAGACATGTAAATAATAATCCTTCAGAGATGACAGAGCAGCAGCAGATCACTACTGAAAGACATGTGAGTCACAACTCAACACTGAAGGGACACCTTCAGAAGTGCCCTTAATAAGTAAGCACTTTAATAAGTGCAAACACCACAATTTGAAACTATTTGCATAATCAAGACAAGATATAAAGGGGAAACATTATAGACATTAATTCCATTTAAGGACAAAACACAAAAAAGCGGTAAGTGGATGCTTGTAATCCCTTCTCTTTCTCCTCAAAACACTGACAAATTCACCTTTCTAAACTATGCTGTTAATTTGTCTGAACATTAATTTGTATGTTTAAGTTGTACTTTCAACTTATAAAGAATAAGTAGCTTCAGAAAAAGCAAAATCTCTAGGATCAAGAGGTCAAATGCCTACTTACACCTCTGTATTAGTGCACTTAGATTCCTGAAGACAAAATTAGAGCTGCCCATTTAAAAATACTCTAAACACTAATTTTCTTGAGATAATGTGATTTGACAGACAGAGCTGAAAGTCAGGTAGTCAGCTAGCTCACTAAGTACTTTAAAGACCTTCTCACATATCACTTCACACTATAAACTGAGAAAAGTACTATATAATCAAAACACTGAGGATATTTTTCAAGACCAGAAGTATGAACATTTCCAACAACATTAAGCTTATAAAAGCATAACCACAGTTATGGGAAGAGGCAGACCCATAATACAGCTGTTATACTTAAATGAATGTACAATCTTCAAAGGCTTTCACCTTTCTTATCAGCAAGCCTGTGCATACTCTTGTCCATAGTTTGTCACACAATTTATCTTTTCTAAGGGGGGAAAGAGTTTCTGTGGGAAGTACTGTTAAAAGACTGACACACTTCGTTGCTGTGAAGCAATTTAAATAATTCTATTTGTAGTTTCAGTGATACGTTTAGTTCATTAAGTGGCACTGCTAGCTGTCCTAATCACCATGTCTTCCTCTTCTTTCTGATCACTGGAAAACTAAAGTAAGCTTGCAACATATACATCATCCTCAGAGTAATAACAGGGATGAGAAAGGGCTGCATTCACCAAGGAAAAGAAAACCCAAACCTAAAGAAAATTTTACCATGCAGTTCAAAATGCTCATATGGACACCAACAAATAAGAATGTGGTACCATACTGGAGTCAGACATCATGTTTTATTTGTATTATAGAAAGTGCCCGAAGTATTTGTGTACTAGATCCACATACCAAGACCACAGGAAGAGATTTTGTAAGAGGTCACACATTAGTTAACACACAAAATCAACAGAACAACATTTACTAAAAAGAATTTCTGAAATGCATTATAATAAAATCAGCATTGGAAAAACGATTATGTGCACTGAATTAAGAAAGTTGGGACATATGGGTAAGAGGAATGCTGGAAGTTCAAAACAACTAATTTTTAAATGTAAAGACTATGAGAATAGAAACAAAAAATAGTCCTGTTAGAAACTCTAATATCTTGTAAGGACAGCTCTTTGTAGTTTCATTCTAAATAGTCATCATCTGACATTTAATATCTGTGTACTCACAGCTACACAGTTAATATTACTAGAAGGTAAGAATCTAAGGACTGTCCTTCCACTCTTTATTCATAACATTTCTCACTGTCTTTAAAAGTATTGATTGGACAAAAAAATTAACACAGATGGTGTATAAGTGCTGTATAACAGTCATGAGCATACTTGCTGGTTATATATAATAAGATCAAAAACAACTAAGAGCTGTGATGTTGCTTGATTCAAAATAGTTAACTGCTAATTCAACATCTGACATACATCTCTGCACAGACAATGTTTCTTTGTTTTTTGGTTTTTACCGATATTTTGACTTTTCATTTTACCAGGTCAGACCATATTATCTTGGACAGCCTTAGGGCCTGCTGAGCAACCAATGGCACAAAGGTTGAAAAAGCAACTACAGGTGCAAACTCTGCTATCTCTAATCTCATTTGGTGCACTGTAATCATCCAATGCTTAAGGCTTTGAAAACTCCAAAGTTAACCCTGTAGTTTATAAATCATTCTGCTTTTACAGAACTATCCCCTTCAGCTATCAAATGCATTGTTTGATATAAACATGCATCAGATTTTATTGTTGCTTTCCAAGCTTCCAAAATGCATAGCTCAGCCCAGACAGAGAGGCTAAGAGAGACTCAGAAGATCATAACAAACAAACAAACAAACAAACCAACAAAGCAAAAACAAACAAGTGCATAAAACAATACCCATCTACTCTATTCTGGCTAATCAAAAACTATACAAAACAATTCTTATGCTCAGAATTTATCCCTGTTAAAACAGTTTCTGGCATTATTTGAATAAGTTTCCCAAGAACATTCAGTTCTCAAATGCAGTAAAACACTTTTTTTTTTTTTTTCTCATTCATAATCTCATATAATTAGAATAAGCACAGGAAAATGTTATAAGGCTCACCTTCAGGCAAACAAACACAAGTATTTTATGGCTACAATCAGTGCAGGGAAAGTCAATATATTAGGGTCACAAGGAAGCTCCAGAGTTGCATCCTTTTAGATGCTCATCAAAACCTAGTTCCTGAATCCCCCACCTATGCCTGTAAATAACAAGTTAGCAAAGTTACTGAGAAACTGCACTTAGGTTTCAGTATATACATAAATGCATATCACCTTAGATGCATTAAGCAGAGAGCAGCTAAGTTACTCCTTATTCACAGAATAGAGATGTTGAATCTTTCTGACTTCTGAGCATATGTATTTAGAACACATATGTGTCCAAATAAGACACAAAGGAAACATCATAATTATCTCCTACCCTGTGATTAAAACTGTCAACCAGGATGTGGGAGACCAGAGTTCAGTGCCCTTATCTGCCTTGGGGATTAGAATCCATACCTCACCTATGCTTTTTTGGTGTGTTTTTTTTTTTTTTTTACGCAAACATCACACTATGGGATATCTTAAGCAAGGGGGGAAGGCATATGCTATAAACGGGAGATATCCCATTACACTGACACAACATCCTCTTGTGCATCTAACCATTACATACTCTTGGAAAGTCTCCCCATAGCATTTGTTTACATGGCATTTTGAAGTCAGGCACATGAAAATTCCACCCAAACTGAGCCAGCAGGACATATGCCAGCTCTGAATGAAAAGCCATACTGTTGCATTTAGCACAACATTGAGCCTCAAATGATAAACTCTGCTCAGCAGTAAGCAACTTTAAAACCTGACATTTTTAAACTTTTCACTGTTTAACTGTATTAAAACAAAAATGACTGTTTGCAATATTTCAAGTAGCAGGATCAGGAATTTTCCTCTGTAGCACTTTCTTAGGACTTGAGCTAATGGTAGTCATAAACTGACTTTCATTTTTGTGGCCCTGTCTGTAGGTAGAAAAGACACAGACCTTGTTAGTTTGTTTTACAGCTTTTTGCAAGACAGTAATGCAACCTGAGATCTGGAAGGAGTGGTTCTGTAGGCAAGCAGGCCACAGTTAATGTGCCAGTCAAAATGATCTAGCTGCTTCTGAGAAAAACGTTAGAAAAAATTGAAAGCTTTAGAAAAAAATCATGATCTTAATGGAAATGTTTATCATCTTTGACTTCCTGTTCCCTTCACGAGCACAAAAAGCTCTGTGAAAAACACTAAAAATTACTTGCTAAAATGTCTGAGATTCACATAGAGGACAGCAACCTACTATTGCTGCCAGTTACTTGCTTACTTCAAAGGATTTGCTTTGATAGACGGAAGATTTCAGTCTGTTTAGAACAAAAAAATCACCTTAAAGAAAGTATTCTGATTTTTAAAATCAAGCACTCAAGAGTAACAAACAAATTAATCTAAGACCTGCTTTTGCAACATTAATTCAACTGCCTGTTTACACATGCTCAGGTCAGATCTAACAGGGAAGGCAGCTAAAAGGACACCAGCCTTTTTAAAAGACACTCCTCAAAGCCAGGGCTAACAATATTCACTGCAAAATTATATCCACCCAGAAAGTTACTTAAAACCATCCTGTCTAGTTTCAGCTAAGAGGTAGCAATGATTTGTGTATGCTTTTGGAATTTTCAGTTTGCCTATATAAAAAATAGGTTTCAGTGCATAAAGCAATTATATAAGCACTTAAGAGCCAAATCCCAAACCACGAGTCCCACATTCCTCTCACAACAGGTTAGCAGTTTGTATATATTTCAGCACCAGGTCATTCATTAAAAATTTTTGCTTACTGTTGGGATTCTGAGACCTGCCCAAGGGTCCTTCTAGCTTAAAGCAGGTAGGAGTTGTGAACAATCTACCAGCAGAAGTGTGAAGCCTAACGTTAAATTCTGAATGTGCTTGTATTAGTAAGAGAGGAGGCTCGTGAAGAAAACCCCAGGTGAAGTTCAATATTACATGTATCATTTGATATCCAAGAGAGATTTTGCAAGAGGATTGAATCTTCATCTTGATGTGAAATGTGACAGTCCTCACCAGATGAAAGAGGAAAAAATCCTTGCGGAGTTCATCTAAGTTAACCTTGTAACTAAGGAGTTAATATTGAGTTAATACTGAGGTTGGATAAATAGCTATTTACTTACTTGTCTAACATTTTCTTCTGTAAATGTTGATTCCAGTCTAGGAGACCAAACACCACTGCATTCCTTTCCTGTGAACATGGCAATTACTAAAACTGAGGGAAGTACATCATTTCAGCAGGGAGAGCCTGAACCTCAGGACACTCCCTATGAGTCTGCAATACTCCCTCACTCCCCTCATCTGTCCATGACATTATGGTGCATACTTTAATGATCACAAAACAATTTTTCTTGAATGACCTCTGCCCCATTCTGTATGTTCCAGACTTGAGGGGTCAATCAAGGCTGCACATGTAGTACAAAAGGCTGTCTTCTGCAAGTACTCAGTTTGGCCAAAAAGCTGGAAAAAAAATTTGAATAAAGCAAGAACTGCAGAAAGAAGACTCTGTTTTCATAGTCAAGGCTGATAAGTGATAATGTGTAGCATTTTTCCTTGGACCTGTCCCTGCATAACACTTTTCTGTTAATTTTAGTCAGTGCTATACAACGCTAAGTACATGGGGGAAAAAAACATAGAATAGTATCATTCCAAAGCTTCTGAAGCTGGACACCCAAAGTGGGTTTGCAAGACCTAATTCTAATCTATTAAATTGTGAAACATAGGGGCTTTTACCCTGCTAGAGGTGTTTTGAAAATATTGGTCATGCCTGACTAACATTTGAGAATGCTTGGATATTGGCATGTCACCTACCACATAAGAAACCATCAGGAAGTTAATAAATCTGTTTACTTAGCATAATTTTAAGAAAGTACAGTAAATTTGGTCAAATTTGGACATTGAATTGTTATTTCATCATCAGTTATGTTATACAGAACTAGCACAGCAAATAAAACTAGCATAATATAATTGGTCCTTTATGCAAAACTACTACACATTGCATTAAGAACCTCTTTTAAAATGTTGAGTTTTGTTAACAGCAATCCAGAATTCAGAACAGTTGTGTTCTTGCCAAGGTCACCGTGGTTAGGCATGATAAAATTTCAAAATTAGAAAAGCAACAGCAAATCTGGGGAGGAAGGTCTTATTTTTATACCATCATTAACAATCAATTAGAGGAAGATGAGAAAGATCCCACCTTCTCTTATTCTGCTCAAAACTTCTGAAAATCTAAATCATCTAAGATTATCTTCTTTATCTTAAACACAGAAAAATACATTTACATCTTTACATTTTGTTCTAGAACTTCATTAATGAAGGTGATCACACTAAGGAAATATTACTTAGAGGCCTGTTTCTTTTCCAAGGATTCACAGAAAAAGTCTTTAACACTTCCTAAGATGTAAAACTTCTTACAACTGTAATGTTAGATAGAAGGAACTCAGTAGAAAATACACTCCTTCTTTGTGGCCTGTAAAATACAGAGGACTTTCATTTACAAGTGAAGTATTAATAATTTTACTTCATCGTCATTATCCTGGACATATCTGCACAGCTTGTTTCTCCCTAAACTGACCAAAGACCATAAGGCTAGACCCAGATTTACAGTGATTAGATCCCACCTAAATTTTTGTGACTTATTTCTTACTGGCTAGACGACTACCAAGGTCACAGGAGTTGATCAAATGCTGTACAAACACCAAATACAGGCATCTAGGTGGAACATTCAGGTAGAATATTGGGCTGGCATTTAGCCATTTAGGTAGAGGCCAGATGAATCTGTGTCCAGGAATCATATTCAAACAAATCTCATGTTGTAAGGGAGTCACCTTTCTATGAGACAGTTGCTGAAAACACATCTTTATCTAATTTTCACAGCTCTGAAATAAAAAACACTCCCTCCACTTCAATGTCAGAGAATGTCAGTGTAGCAGAATCTTACTAAGAGTGCAGATACCCAATTGACTGGGAATATTCCAGAAAAGTCCTATTTGTTCATCTGTTATGTCTGAACATGGAAAGTTGTATCAAGCCAAACCACACTGTGTGACTACTCCTTACATAGTTCTGGTCCTGCCCTTATACTTATTTTTTTTTTCATTTTTTGGGAGGGGACTGGACAAAGCAGTCATTCCTCAGGAGTCATTGATTTGGGGTTCCTGCCTGCCATGGGCCTTTAGTGAGCTGCTGACTCCTCTGATGGGCTTGGCAGGACAATATTTGGCCTGTCTTTCCAGACACTGTATCTCTGAGCTCTTTTGTGAATGTTTTATGACATAACCTACCATTTATATTTAAAAATAAATAGGCAAATAATTTTGAAAAATAAAAAAATTTTTTAAGGATGATACTCAAAGCAGTAAGGGATCTAGAATATGGCCATTTATAATTTAATCTTTCCATTTATTAGTAGTCTCAAGCTATAATGACTGATAGTTACAAAAGACCTGGTGGAACCAACAGAAATAAAACAAAGATAAAGTAGTACTTAAAAATAAAAGTTGCATCTGGTTTTGGACCATTTTTTTCTTTGTTTTATCATAGTTCTGCCTTGCTCAGCAGATATTAGAAGAGTTATTTTGAACACACTTGAGCTATAGTTCTCCTGAGCTGATCTTATGCTCAGCTTCTTTTCATAAAACATCCGCCTGTTTCAACATCACATAGCAAGTGACAGATACATGGTGAGAAGTACTAGCATTAGATGGGATAAATACACATTCTGACTGTGGGTTTCAAATTGTGAAACCACACTTGGACACAGAAAGCCTGATTAGAACCAAGTGTTTAATTTTTTTCCAAAGCTCACAAGTTCTGGCACAAAGAGTGGGTACCTCAGCTTCTCCTACTGCTTTTAGAATAAGACAAAGCTCAGTAATACAGTATAAATTCAGTAAATGTAATACCAAGGGATTTTTGCCTTCATATTAGTAGAGAGGCCAATGACCAGATTACAAACTAGCAAGGAAGGGAGTCTCACTTTACTGACTTCAGCCTAAGATTCCCTGAGACAGGGAAAAGAGAAACAATAATTTGTATTTTCTAATCAACACAGCATAAGCTTGACTGGTCACAATGCTCGTTATTAAGAATACTTAATTTTATCTTGTAATGCCCTGCTCCTCAAGTGTTTGGCTATTCAGCACTACAGCAGCTTTAAATACTTCTCAGTTTCTTTTTACCACCAGGGCTTGCAGCATCTATAATACTTTGACCACCAAGAATCCAGTAACTGAGATTAAACCTAGCAACATTCAAGCTGCTGCTGTTTCAATTCATTTCCAGCTGTTCACAAAAGAAAAAAAAAAAAAAAAAGGTGATTTAATATCTATATGAAAGCAGAGCACAGAGTATATAGAGTTTCTGTCACTCTATCCCTGCTAACAGGGCTCTGAATAGCTAATCACATAAATGCAGGATCTAACTCTCCTAGATTGTAACAAAGGTCAGTGATGATTGTTTGAATTGCTTCTTAATGTGTAGACATGCCAGATCACTGCTTGATTTCAATGAAAGACTCAGTCAGATTGATAATGTATCTTCTGAAAGTAGACATGCATCATCAGACCTAGTTAGTTAGGTCAAGAAACCAACTCTCTACTTATTCTTACCCTGCTAGCATCAGCATGAGTTACAACCTCTGAAAGGTACATTTTCACCAAATTACCAGATACTAAATGCTTGTTACCTCTCACAGCAGTGAAGCAACCTCCTTTGCCACCCTGCAAAGCAACATCAGTAAAAATGCACTAAATACCTGAAAACCAAGTGTATCTCAGCTCTAATCACTGTAGTGCCAAAAGAGATGTTAGCTCCAGCTGCTTTGGCACTGTCAGCACTGAAGGTCTTCTGACTGCTGGCAGGCTGAGTAGTGAGTTCCCAATACTAGGGGATTATTAAACCAGGCCTGTTTTATGATCTCTTTGTTCTAAGCAGAGATCTAAGAAACAATTAACTTGCTAGGGAAAAAGTGTTACTCTTCACCAGTGATAAAGAAATTTTTCTTCTGACCTTTGAGAGAACAGCAACTATCCCTTACATCTTAACCCTCTATTGAATGCCCCACAGAGTAAGAGACTAATTGTTAAAATTTACATACATATATATATACGTATCATAGGTTGTAAAATTCCACAACAGCGTGGCCAGCCTGAGATCTGCCTGTGTGTTCCTATTTGTCTTCATGCAACATCACTGAGTAATACAGAATGTCTAGGGTTGACTAAACATCGTGACTTGCTCTACACAAATTCCCATGACCTTCACAGATTTGCTGTTATTTACAGCTCCATATATCAGGCACCCCTTGGGAAACCCAAGCATCCCTATGGACCACTTTATCACTTCAAGAAATCAGCTCATGAGAACAGCACAAAGACTTCCTGAAAAAGATTTGGGAGCAACTCCCTGTTCAATGGATTGTATGCACCAGACTCAAGTTACAGGACCACCACAAAGAGGTTCAGTTTTCCTTCAGACAGAATTGCTCCAGCAGGAACTCCAGAAATACCCTTCCAAACCACAAAGAAAGCATCAAAACAGCCTATCAACAACCCACCTTAACATCCTCTTCAGAAGTCTCACACCAGGGACAGCTACCTAAAGGCAGTTTTGAGAGGAACTGTAAGAGCCATGGATCAACTCGCTTCACAGCCTGACAGCTATTTCTATTAGCTTTAGAAAGTGCCTGGAGACTAGGACTAATAGTTTCCCAAAACTCAGCAAAGGGTTCACAAAAAATTCCCAAATTCTTTCAAATCTTCCTGTGTTTTCAATGTCTGCATGGAGGATGAGTGATTATGAAGTCAGTTAATGCAGCTGAAGTAGCAGAGGAAGCACCTACAGGACCTCAAGAGGAAGAAAGTTTAATTCTACTATTGTTGTTCAGGCATTTTGGAGTCTCTCATTTTCAAATGTACAAATACTTGACTTTGTCCGTATACAGTTCAAAATCTATCTATATATGGCATTTCTCACAGCTGCAATGACAGCACCAAACCAGGAAGAGTAATACATCAGAGAAACTATTTCGGTGCGACATCTTAAGTGTTTGTAAATTAAGTAAACACAGCATTGTATCTCACATGTATTTGTCTATTCACTTTCCATATGCCTTTTGGGTTAGCCACACAGAATTACTACCTCAGACCTTCGTGAAACAGGAAAACCAGTTTTGTGCTGAAATACTTCCACTGCAAGCCAATTTGGCAAATGCATTCCCTCCTTTCTGTGTCATCATTGCCCCTGTGTCAGCCTCTGATGACTTCTATACATAAGGAAAACAGCACAAATGTAATAATTATGCCTTGCCTTGAGCAGGCTCTTCATAAAGGTAACAGAGGAGTTGCTGTGGATTACACCGAACAGGAAGGTGAGCTCAGTAGTTGAAAAAACTGTCCAGACTTAGGAACAAGCAGTCAAGGTGTGACCTGGTCTGAACTCCTTTCACTTGGGTACCTTGAGATACATGGCACCAATCCTAGAACAGGTAAAGGTCCATGTCCTGGTTTTACTGGGACAGAATCACAGGTCTGTCATGGTCTGAAGGCCATTAGCAGTTTGGAGTCAACCAGGGCAACTGACCTGAGCTGACTGCAAGTGCATCCCACACCATAAAAGTCAGCATCTGTATAAAGGCAGAAGTTTGCAGGGATGAGGGAAGAGAGGGAGAGATCTCCTGCTTGGGGTCTACTGACCATGCTTCTCTTCTTTCTCTTAAGGTCTGTCTTCCTGTGACCACAGCACATTTGATGACTATAACTCTGTTTATTTTATGCTGACATTGGTGATAGTTTGGCTGTTTCATTAAATCTGTTCTTGTTTCAACCTGTGGGGCTCCTTTCCTTTTCCTGATCCATCTTTTTAGCTGGGGAGGGGTCATTGGGTGATAGAGCAATTGCTACAGTTTAGCCCCAGATACTGGCTAAATGTAGAAAGACTATTTTGAAATCAGCTCATTCTGTGCCAAAGTAGCTCTGTTAAAAAAATATTTGTCAAAAAAAAGATACTTCTCATTAACCTGAAAGCAGTGTAAACTTACCTTGTGACGCTGTTATTGGTCCTTGCTAATCATCAGGAAACTTGTAATTAGTCTGAAGAGAGAGGAATGTTAAATTAAATGTCACTATATGGAACTTACACAACTTGGGACTTGGTTCCAGGTACCAATGGAATATAATGTTTATAACTTTTAATATTTAAATATGACTGCTAGTGGCCAATTTTCAAAAAGGAAGTGACAGGTAACTTCTGGCACAAAATCATTCCCATGTTGCTTTTCAAAAATTCCTCTTTAACAGAAAAATATACCTGTGACAAGAAAGTACAAGATACAGCTTGAAATTCCTAAAGATTGTATATAACAAGGATACAATGCTTAGGTGATCATCATTGAATAAACACCTTGGTGTCTGGGTATGGTCATTTACACATGATCTTGAGAATGCTGGTGAACTTTCTGAAGCACTAGTTGATTTCTGTAAAATGCATCAAGGTCCACCAAAGAACAGAGTGAGTGAAGAATAAAATCTGTCAAGGAGGAAGGAAGGGGGGTACTGAAGGAAGACCCTAAGTGAGTTTTAAGGTTTTTTTGCTGTCAACAAACAGCATTTGCAAGTTAGTTATGCAATATATGGGTCATGGTGAAAAACTTCTAATTTCAAAATTGTTTCTCTAAACAATGCTCTGTGAGTAATTTTCCTAGTTCATGCATATATTTTTAAAGGAGACTGCTAACAGCTTTTGAAAACTAACATCATTTTAGTTCTGAATCTGAAATGTCTGTGATCTTTTTTTGAAATTTGAACAGCTATTCCAAGATGTTCTTCAAATCTTCTTACCCCCACATGTCTTCTTCAACAGCTGCCCATCAGGAAGCCATATTAACCCTGTAACAACATGATAGACTGCAAAAGGATCTTAAGCAGAAGTAAAAAGGAAACAAAATAATTAATTTGGAAAAGATCTCTGTCATTTTGTACTAAGAGAAATGAAGGAAACTTAATCCCTTATCTAACAAATTCACATACAGGATGAAGTGTTCAGTATATTCCTTTTTATTAAGTTATCAGAAAACTATAAAAGTAAATGAGCTTTCCAACCATTTGTTAATCATTTGAGTGAATCGTAGTAGCACCCAGAGACCCTCATATCAGCATAGTCCTTCATCAAATACTTACATATGAAAACAGGTCAGACTATCCACCCAGATAAATCATACCGTCATATGTTTACTTCAGCATTGTTATGTACTTATATGGAATTGTTAAACTAATCATACTTTTGCCAAATTGGCCATAGCATAATCCACCTATGACTGACCAACTACAGAAGAAAAGTTAAACAAACATTTTGCTGGGGGTTTTGGTTTGGTTTTTTTTTTTGTTTTTTTTTTTTTAGTTTTTTTTTTGGTGGTTTGGGGTTTTTTTTTGTGTTTTTGTGTTTTTGAAGCCAGGGGGTCCCTTGGATTATGTATATACTTTTGGCAATT
>WUAM01000107.1:30699173-30709434 GCA_024336885.1 Actenoides hombroni | reverse complement strand
AGCTATGAAAAACAGTAGGATGGTTTTTGTAAACTGGACCAACACCTGGTGTTTTGTTAAGTTCTGTTTATGGTACACTGGAAAACTATTTTGAAATGGGTGTTGTAGGACTTGAGCCAATCACCCTAGGAGATGGGTGATCACTGACCAATTGCCTTATGGGGCTAGGGTATATAAAACGGGGTTATAAATTAATAAAAGGGCCTTCTCTTGCTGAATTTGTGTGTTGCTGCATCTCTCCGCTCCCGGTATAAACAGCAACATATGACCAGCACACGACAAGCGGTAATGTTCTGGTGGAAGATTCTGATCTTACTCCAAAACCTGCACCTATATGACCGTTGATTAAAAACGAAGTCACAGACAAGGGGGATGGTAATGCTGACACTACTGTGTGCTCCATTTCCTGGTCTGCAGCTGAATTTGCAAAGCTACAGGAAAAGTATTCCAGGCATACGGAGGAGTCTGAGATGGAATATGTGTGAATCTCCCTTACTGGGAGGACCAAATCCTATTAAGCAAGGAAGAAGCAGGAGGCTATTGGGGCTCTGGAGCATTTCTAACCACACACATGGGCCCCAATGGGATGTACCCACGAGTGCTGAGGGACCTGACTGATGTTGTTGCTCTACCACTCTCCACCATTTTTGAATTCTGGCAGAGGAAGTATGAATATTCACAGTATGTGCAGGATAACCAATTGCATTATTTTACATTATACATTTTAATCAGCGGTAAAAGCTATGGTTTTTGAGATGCAAACTTGGAATTGCCATAAGTATCTCAGCCAAAAGAAACCTAAAGGAAATTTATCACTTTTCAGTTCAGACATAAAAGAGAGGGGACAAATCCTTCCATTAAGAATTGTACTTTTAGTAGAGTTAATAACCCTTTGCTAGATAAATTAAAATACTAACTGCCTAAAGGTCATAAGCCTGTTTGAGTATCTGATCCCAGCTCCTTTGTGATTATAGGAATGAAAAATTTCATTGAGCTGGGTGCTCGATAATAGATGCCCACAACAACATCCACTTTATTTACTTTCCCCTTCATCCTTAACCAGAGGGTCTCTACTGTGTCAATGCCAACTGTGTCATAAAATCCAACCTCCCCCTTACACATATCACTACCCCCCTGCCTTGCTTGCCCTGTCCATCCCTCCTGAAGAGCCTGTAACCATCCATCATGGCACCCCAGTCACAGTACTCATCACACCAGGTTTCGCTTATGCCAGTGATGTCGTATCTCTGGGACGGGGACAAAGCTTCTAGCTCCTCTTGTTTTTTCCTCATGATGCATGCATTAGTATAGAGACATTTCAAACGTGCTCCAGTGTACTCAGCACATCCTAGAGGAGACTGAAAGATCTTGCTAGCATACTGTCCCTCAAACATTGTTATACTGCCCCTAGGCTTATCTCTAGCAAGCTTGGTTTTATCCCTTTCCCCCTTCAAATCTAATTTAAAGCTCTTTCAATGAGCCCTACTAACTCCTGTGCAAAGATCATTTTCCCCCTTTGAGACAAGTGTACTCCATCTGTTGCCAGCAGGCCAGTGACACCAGGCTCAGAGACGGATATTGGTCTGCTGGGTCTTCCTGTTTCTTCCTTCATCATTCCCTGCAACTGGAAGGATAGAGGACAACACTACTTGTGCTCCTGATCCCTTAACCAGTAGTCCCAAGGCCCTGAAGTCTCTCTTGATTGCTCTCAGACATCTTGTTGCAACTTCATCACTGCCTACATGAAAAAACAGTAATGAATAATAATCCAAGGGTTGTACCAGGGTAGGAAGTCTTCTTGTCATATCTTTAACCTGGGCCCCAGAGAGGCAGCAGATCACCCTAAGAAGTGGGTCCAGTCTGCATATCGGACCTTCTGTTACACTCAGAAGAAAGTCTTCTATGACAATGACCTGTCTTTTTTTTCTTGATGGAAGTGGTTTTGACACAGGGTGTTGGTTGACTTAATGTTGGCGACACCTCCAACCTAGATGAACCATCGTCCTCGTCATTGTTTGGTTCCACTTGCAGAGTCTTATATCTATTATGCAAGGGCACTTGGGAAGGTGAGGTCATCACAGAGGAGATGTGTTTGCTGTGTTGGGCAGGAATGTGTTGCCATTCCTCCCTATCCCTTGAGTCATCATGTTCTGCCGAGTGAAGAGAGGATAGAGAATCCCCTGTGTCATGCATTCTGTCTCCCTGACAGGTCTGTCCCAGGGAAGGCTGGGTGTGGTTCCAGTAATCTGTCTCTCTTTCAGATTCCATTTTGCAGGGTTTTTTGCTTGTGGCAGCTACACAAATGTTCATCAATGCTGAGCACTGTGCTGTGCATGAGTCCTGTTTTCAGCAGACCATGTCTTCAGAGCACATGTTGAAATATAATAAGGCAACCTGGTATTTGGGAACTTGTTTGTGGGTCTTTTCGACTGGAGAGGCTGTGAGCACTTGGTGCTCCTTTCAGAAAGGCACCTCTGGGCATGTCCCACTCTTGTTCTAGACATATCTCTAGGTGTGTTGGGCTTTGATAAAATGAAAGTTGATAAAATATGTCAAAGAAATAGATAATTTTTCTGGAACACTTGCAACTGTCATTTCCAGAACCAATTAAAGCGCCAAGTAAACTTTAGCATTAATATTTCATAGCTTTGTACAATCTCTGATGTTCATAGCTTCCTCAAACAAATTCTTTTTAGATACTTCAGTGGTCAGAACTTTAATTCAAGAATTTCAGGGGCAGAAACATGTCAGGAAAAGGCCTGGGAACAACGATCAGGACTCAATATGAGTTGCAATCATGTTCTAACTTTATTGGACCTGTGATTCACTTATATACCCCTTGCAAACTACTTGATTGGTTACAAGCATTGTCCACACACCCCGATACACACTACGATTGGTTTACAAACGGCAAGCACGCTGAAGCAGTCCTGGTCCACCCCACCCCCAAGCATCTTGCCTCTTCGGTCAAGGTGCCCTGGGCACAGTTCCGACCATTAGCTGTCTCTTTGTTATTCATCTCCTCTTATCACTTGCTCAAGGACAGACCAATAGCTAGTCTGCTGGCTTGTTCATGCTTCACATATTCATGTCCTCCTTCCTCCTCGAGCCATTCCTCGACAGGGAGGGAGGTCTTGAATCTTACACAGAAGACTCATCTTCATTACAAGAGATAAATCATATTGTGAGATGTGTTTTCAAATAATATGAACAATAGTTTTGTTATGTTATAAAAATTGCAAGAGTGTGTACAGTTATAAAGACTTTGATGTCAAGGGCAGTGGGTGGGAGAGAAAACAAACACACTGATTTTTATGTGCTTAGTATCAAAGAAATTGAGTTTCCAAAAGCCATGGTTTATCCCTTACCAGCAAGGCCAAATCTGATCCCTCTGGATGGTCATAGCAACTGCAGCTTGGAGCTCTCTCTGTCTGTACCTTAACTTCCTACTCTTAATGTAGAAATATGTATGTGAAAGACAGTCATATAGAGCATCAGTTCTCTCAGAATGACAGCCTCAGCTTAGCAATGGGCTTCTCTTAAGACTCTTAGATTGATGACTGACTGACTCCAGATGAGGCTCACGGGACTCATCCATAGTCTATTGCTGTAAATGTCCACAGAAAAGTCCTGGATATTAGTTTCTAGTAATAGAAATAATAATAATTAAAAAATCACAAAATAACCAAGGCCTGTTCAGCATTCTACAGAGGACATTTTTAAAGTGCATCTTGTACATCAGATAGCTTCATAGAGAACAGGGAGTTTACTGATGAAGGAACAGTTGTGGGGTATAGCAAGGGAAATCAGAGGAAGGAAAAGCAAGTATGTCAGGTAAAACGGTGTCCAGTTCCTCAAGAAATAAACTGAAAAATTCTAACAGAAAATAGCAGGATTGGCTCCAGAAGGAAGTTCAGGCACAGGATGAGTGCATTTTAAGAAGACTGAAGGGAATTTTTTGTGCGAGGAATTCTATAATCGGCATGGGTGATGTGAGGTTTAAGGTAGCAGGAGGAGGAAAAGAGAGGGAAACACAAGAGCAGCTGTTTTAGTGTACCCAGTTTGTCATTACAATATGAAACACAAACACTCTAGGGGGGAAGAATAATACTCAAAACTGAACAATAGTGGGAAACCTATCAGGCAATAACCTCTGTGAATGTATGGGAGGAAAGTCAACAGAGTTTTGAAATGACAGAAAAAATTGTTACTGAGCTGTGTTTTTACTAGGACTATTCAATCTACAACTTCTGATCTGTAGGACAATAAAACTTTGTGATAGACCACACATAGAAATACCCATACCTTAAAAATCACTAATTGTTTTCTGAATCCTCATTTGTAAACAGTAAATGTCTTATCAGAATATTTAAGGCTCTCTGTACTTTAACATCCTTCTTACAACAGTAATTTCATTAAACCAGAAACTAGATTTTAACTGAAATATTTCACAGCACTTTATATTTCCATATATTTCTACAGTGCCAGGTAAGAAAAGAAGCATCTCTCAGCAGGAGTGACCTAATTATCAAGTCTTCTGAAATTACTGTATCCTTTATATTTAAAAATAATATGCCTTTAGATAAACTTCTGATAAAACCTTCAAAACTCAATGCAGGGACATTTTATTGTTATGATAGACTGGCTGTTCATGAAATCATTCCAAGACGTACAGGATATTTTTGCTACTATTAATTTCACTCTTGACCTACATTATTACTTAGGTTAAAATGTTGTCTGATAATGTACTTGACCATGTCCATGACTTTTCCTTTTCCTTATTGTTTTCTTTATATATGATAAACATCACCGCTGCTAAGCACAGGATTCCAGCATAATATACAGATGTTACTTGGAAGAAACCATCTTGTATATGCTTTGATACATCCAAGGAAGCAAACAAGTATACAGAATTCTAATAACTGTAAGTCAAGGGAATAGGCAACTGTACTATGGTTATCATTCTTAAAAGCTGCAGTTTTATTTTACTGAATTATCTATATTAAAACAAATCTGTGCCTGATGTGGAATTTCACTGCATCAAGTGTTACAATATTTTTGTTTTCATTACAAGCAGGAGAATGCATGTAGAACAAGTGTTAAGAAACATGACAATAAATTAGAATATAATTTACAAAAGCAAAATAACAATAATAAAGTAACAGTGTACCACATTAATACTGAGTATAAAATAATAAGCAACTAATCACAATAATACAAAGGTAATTTCAGTCTGTATTATTAAGGATATCTATGTGACATTCACTCCATTACAAAGTTCCTAATGAAATGGACTATTTTGGGGTGTATACACCTTGAGGGGTTAATATCTAGATTTTTCTTTCTGTTTTGATCTTCAGCTGATAGTATTGCTCAGTGGAAGGACTGGCACCAGATTGATTTTTGTGTTTCATATGCTACTATTTGATTCTAGGCCTGTCATATTTCTAGCCTACACAAATAGTCCTTTTGTCACTATTTAGGAATATAACACTCTTTAGCTTAGATTATATAGATGGCTACAGTGTAGCAGCAGCAATGAACTGTGCTGTGAAAACCAATTATTTTCCTTTAAATTAGGTTTCATTTTTCGGTCTTAGTCTGAAGCATTGCTTAGTTTGTAAATCCACATACATTCTGAGTTTTGTTCCCTTTAACAATACAATTCAACCTGGCTCCAGGGAGTTCTTTAAATTCCAACCTCAGTGCTGTTACTTTGCAGAGTAAACATCAGAGTCCCTAGTGTTCTAGCACCAGTAAGAGAACAAAATGTGTCTTTGGAAACACTCTTTACATCTTTAATGTCTTAACTGAGGTAAAAAAAAAAAAAAAAAAAAAAAAAAAAAAAAGGGTTTGCTTTGAATACATAAAAATACCTTTTCTTGTGAGCTGAAAAGACACATTAGCTGATTAGAAAAATCATGCCCTGGAGAAAACTGGACCCTGATAAAAAGAGGCCTCTTGCTTAGGGAATGCCATAGCAATCCCTTTCCCTTTCATCAAATTTTTGACCTAGCCAGGGCATGCTAGCACCAAGGTGTTTTGTCAAAGGATATAGAAAGTCAATTCACTTATCAGAGAAGAGCTACATATTGCCCTAAATCCCTATGTCCAACTCCCAAAGCTGGGCTTTTTTTTTTTTTTAAATCTACTGGTGTCAGCTTTAATGGGAGTTGTTTACATGATGATGAGAGCAGCAGATAACCGTATGTGAATAGAGGCAAGCCAACTGAAAATGAATTCCACTGTTCACAGGTGTAGAAAGTGGAAAACTGGTAAGAGGTAGCAGATGACAGGAATTTGACGGACATGAATAGGTGGGCTACACAAAACCCCATGGATAGATTGTCAATATGTTGGGGGAATTTCATAGTATGAATCCTGTTAACAGTATCTATTGTTCCAAGTTAATTCACATTAGTAAACAGTGTGCAACACATTTGGCTTGTTATTGGTAAAATACACTGGTACACTTCAATATCATGATATTGTGAAACTATTTTTCACTGAAAAGAGTATTTTTTATAAAAAGTGCTATTTGAGTTAGAATTTGATACACATCATTGTTCACATAATTTCGATTGCACTACAACAAAGGAGGCATAGTTGGACACAAAAGCACATTCATCAAGTACCTGCTGCAAAATCCAAGTGTTCAAGTACAATATATTAATATAAACACGTACCTACTTTCCTTATCTCCTTGTTGAGTCTGTTACCGAAAAGTGAAAGGGAAGAAGAGCATGACAATTAACATTTTTATGGTAGATTGTTGAACATGACTTGCCTAAGTAGTTTGGTTTCACATTTAAAATTCCAAGTATTTGGTGAATATCAAAAATACGGCAATATGAAATAAGTGGAGTATGGCAGCAGAATAGTTAAGTCACCTAGCTACTAATCCAGAAGCATGAGTTTGTTCCAGTCTCATGCTGAAAGCTGCACTCAGCTTTAAATATGGTCCAGCTTGAAATATGTTGAAGGTGGCCAGACTTCATTCTAGCCCCGCCTTGTCCAGTGTGCCTTATTCCTTGTAGTCCAACAGGCCTCTCAGCTCAAGCACACTTTTGACTTATCATTTAAACAGAACTTAGATACCTCCACAAGTCATTTATTCTTTGGTTGCAATCCCCACCCACTTAGATGTGGTCTCCTGAGCTGCACATTCACGTATTCTTTCTCATAAACAAATGCCCTTCTGCTACAGCATCAAAGAAGGGAACATCTGGAATCCATTTTACCTTTCAGCTTTCAAAGGATTGTTGCTATTACACAGTAGGCTTATCTTTTGCACTGGAATTCCTTTGAGAATCAAAAGTAACATGTAAACTTGATCTAGACGCCCACAAATTCTTTCTTCTTCGTGTCTGGTGTTGTAAACAAAAGTGAGCTGGAATCAAGGTGTAAGTTCTAAGCAACCTGTATGGTAGCAGTGAAGGAGCTGGCAATATGGTCTTCACCACTGTTGGAGTTTGCCTCCTCCATGACACTGAAATATGTTCTCTTTCAGTGGAAATCTCAGCTTCACTTGTACAATGGTAAGATGGCTATAAACCTGCAACATAGATTTAATTTCGTTTCATAGCGCACTTGTATTTCATGCACCACTGCAATAACTGTTACACCTCTTAAAACTAAGTCCCTCATGGTTGTTCTGTTTAGTATAGGTTTATATATGGCTCATAGCAGTGTTCAGGAAATATGGATTTCTCCAAAGAGAATTAGTTGGAATGATGGAAAAATAATATATTTTTTTTTAATTTATGCTCCTTAAATAACATTTCCAAGCTCATGTTATAATTTAAATTGTGGTGCTGTGTCGTGCGATAAAATAGTTAACATTTTTAAGCTATGACTTAACATTTTTTTTTTGATTCTTCTTTACTTCCATAGTAGACCAAGTCGTAACAGCTACATTTTAAACAGTTTTAAATACAAATGGATTCAGTGTCATTGCTAAGTCCATAATAAAAATTATTTTAATGGTCCAAGGAGGTAAATAGACTACTGGATTTAGTCAAAAGAACACAAATGTTCCACAGTAAGCTATTCTATATGTGTTGTGTGGATCTCCCAATTTGGCATGCCCTCCTTATATTGTGTCCAGCACTTTGGATTAATAAATCCCACTTCACAGAAGTTAAAATAATATTGAAATCCTGTCAGCTGGGGCTGACCAGTGGTTACGTTTTCCACAGGGTTATGCATTTGCAAGGACGTCAATCTCATTCCTCTGTGTGACTCTCTTCGATGGACACTCTTCCACAATGACAATAACAACGCACATTCTTGTGCTTTCTGTGGGTCAGTGTCCTTGGCAGGTCTTGCAGCACATCTGTCTGAAGTACGCTCGACTGCAGAACTTGAACTTCAGTACCAGTGGGCAATATGCCACTTTGTTCACATCTTTGCACTCTAATAATTAAGAGCATTAAAGAGAAAGAAAAAAGATCATAAATAAAACTTAAAGTACAATGAAAATTTGCCATTTAACATGCTGCTTCTCTATCCACCCATCCCCCTTGTCTCTCTTTGTAACTAGGCACACAACGTATTTTTAAAAGCCATGCAAATCTTCGCAGGGCTTCTCTCCCAGACATTTAGAAGTGTTCCCACTTTGTCTTGGAAGAATTATCATTTCTTGGGATAAATGATGACTTTGGACAGTTAGGACATGTGAGCTATTTTTCTTATGATACTTCAATATCTTCTTTCTCAGGAGTTATTTTATCCATCCATGACAGGTTATCCAAAATCTAACACAATTCACACTATGTGGTGCCATGCCTCTGCACTTGTAATGATCCTTGAAATAGAATGTGCATTGCAGCTAAGAGGGACTGAGAAAACAAAACGGTGTTATGAATAAAGACACCAGCAGCGTGAGTTCAGTGACTGGACTGAATGGTGGACTATATTTCAGGCTTGGTTCCACACCTCCACAATTCTTTTATGCAGGAGGAAAAGACATTTTAATGCCATTTTTATTTTAATGGACATGTAAGAGCTTTTTTTCATATTTGTCTTTTCCCTGTATGCTGGGCATACTGCCTCTGCAGCCCTTGTCATACTGGAAGGTAATTTTCCCAGGAACAGAGAACAAGACCTCAACAACACACAGGAAGGATTCCTTTTCCATGCCACACAGGTTGTATCTAAAATGACTTGTGTGAGTACATGACAGGAGCATTACTGGAATATGCTGTGGTTCTCCTTTGGCTCAGTTTCCTTTTGGTAGAAAGAAGGTGGGAACAGAGAATGGAATATTTTGGTCCATGACCAAATCTTATTCTGAGATAGCTGGAGATACAGCTGTATCTGAGAGCTATGGGGTACGCTCATGTACAGCTCAGATGTTGTTGCTGAAGATCTCTTTTGTACTAGAGTGAGTATTGTGATAGATGCCTGCCATTCAGTTAAAAGCATTTGCATAGGTCCTTCCAGACGGATATTAAAATAGGAATAACTGTGAATAAAAAGGAGATGAACTAGCAGTACTTTGACCACTATCTTATTTTGTACTGATTTGATATCTAGAAGTGGAGACTGGAGGCCCAGGTGCAACAACAGCCCGTGACACCAAGATGCCTGTAAGCCAAATATAAAGAGAAAAGAGGCACATCAACAGTTAAGAAAACGGAAAAAGTAGAATTATAGAATCATAGAATAGTTTTGGCTGGAAGAGACCTTCAAGATCACCAAGTCCAACCTTATTCCTAGCCATATCAAAAACCACTAGACCATGTCCCTAAGCACAACATCTAACCGCCTCTTAAACACCTCCAGGGATGGTGACTCCACCAGCTCCCTGGGTAGGACATTCCAATGCCTGACAACCCCTTCTGTAAAGAAATGCTTCCTAATATCCAGCCTGAACCTCCCCTGCTTCAACTTCGGGCCATTTCCTCTTGTTCTCTCACTTGTCACCGGGGAGAACAGACCAACTCCTGCCTCTCTACAACTTCCCTTCAGGTAGTTGTAGAGGGAAATAAGATCTCCCATCAGCCTTCTTTTCTCAAGGCTAAACAGCACCAGACCTTCAGCCTTTCCTCATAAGACACATGCTCCAAACCCTTTACTAGCTTGGTAGCCCACCTCTGTACACTCTCCAGCACCTCAACATCCTTCTTGTAGAGAGGGCCCAAAACTGGACACAGTATTTGAGGTGCGGTCTCACCAAAACTTGAGTACAGAGGAATGATCACCTCCCTGCTCCTGCTGACCACACTATTCCTGATCCAGGCCAGGATGCCATTGGCCT
>WUAM01000107.1:30575828-30598916 GCA_024336885.1 Actenoides hombroni | reverse complement strand
TAGGCCAATGTCTTCATTAATGCTGCAGCTCCTTTCAGGCTCACACATTCCAGCCACAGAGGCCAAGCCTGAATAAACAGAAGGAGACACAAAGGGTCATGCCAAGGTGTTTCAGTCTTAAAAGTCCTAGTTATAAATGCCTGGATTCTTTTTAATAACCTCTATGCACAGAAGGAGCAGTTGGCAAAAGGTTAACTTTCTAGTCATTTGCAAAATCACTGGGGGGAATTTCACTTTGCCGGCTAGACATTAATATTTTTTGAACTGCAGTCAGTACTGGAAAATGTCTAGACTAGGGGTTAGATTTATAAATTTTACTTCTGGTAACTTGGGACCACCTAGTAACTTGAGCCAGGAGAGGGAATTCAGGAAAGTATTTCTATTTTAACATTCTTGAGACTGAAGAAAGCAAAATGTATCCACATTATTTTTATAAAGAAATCTGTTTAAGTTTAGTGGGTTCATAAAAACATACAAGCAACTTTTTTTAGCTATGAAAAGCCCCACATGGCATGTTAAAAAAAAAAATTAAAAAACCAAAACTGAATGCTTCAATGAAGAGAGAGGAGACATGTTAATAACAAGCATTCATTTAACCATGGAAGCCTTTTCCATTTATCACCCATCAGCTTCTGGAATTAAAATCTTATTGTATTACAAGCACTTTTTAAAACTTTCTTTAGAGAGAGAAAGCCACTGGCATTTACAGGATATTGCTCTTCTGTATATTACACATTCTTCAGCAACAGATTAGCACACAACATACTACAGTCATAATTTAATGCCAATAGAGAAAGCTCTAAACATCGGATTTATTTAATGTTTCCCTCCCCAGAGTTTCTTATCTGAAAGAAGTCGTAATCCTTTCTGAAAGGAAAATATCTTCTCAGTTAACTAAACTATAACAAAAAAAATGACTGTAGAAAGTATAACTTGGGTTAGGAAATGCTATAGGGAGAGGGGAAGAGAGAAATCATACTCTTTGTATACACAGGCACTTCAAATTACTCTGTTTGGACTAAGAGTAAGCAAGTAGTAAGATGACAAGTGCTTCCTGGCTTTGTCCACAATAGCAAGGAATTTGGAACCACAGAACTGGGTCGGCAAAGTGAAGCACTGATACTGAGGCTCTTTGCATATCTTTGTATGTGGGTCAGACACTTTACTTTGGGCTAGTTTAATCCCATAAGGGGAACGTACTCACTATACATGTGGTTCAATGCTTCCCAAAGGAGAAAATATTACAGGATATCATGAGACTACAGCCTATGTAGTGGGCCACATAAGCATATATGGAGCATTTGGGGAGTTCGTGTTCTGATTTAGTTTTCTCCCAAACAAACCTAGTTTGCATGCACCAAAATGACTCTAATAACCAAATTGACATGGGCAAAATGCAACAAAGTGTGTCTTAGAATTTGCATCAAAGCAGTACTACTGTTATAAAGAAATCAGTGTAGACACATCTACTGAGGAAAAGAAGCAATAACTAGGCACAGAGAAAAATCTGTTTATTTTTTGCTGTGTGCAACCTGTAGAAAAGACATTAAATCCAGTTCACCTATGTCATCCTAGTTGAGATGGACATTCTAAAGACTACATGGCAATACTTATATACTGCATGTTCCCCTTCCAAGTCCACCACATTTGGGCCATAAAATCATCTCTATCTTCAGATCTTATAACTGAGCAGTTTCTTCAGTGACTTACAGGACCAGATTAATGTAATTTCATACCACACTTGTGGAAATTGACAGAGATCAAGTCAAGAACTCAGTCTATGGCTCAGATTTTAAAAAGCAGTTTTCCTTCTCTGCAGTCACAAATGTGCTACAAAGACATCTGAAGTCTTTTCTAAGAAGTTACATGAAAGATTCACTGTTTTAGGAAACTGGAAAAGGAGAGAGATGTCTATGACACACAAATTCCTTTACTTCTGTTTCTTCCTAGAATACCAATGATTCAGCTTTCTTTTGACCTTTTGAGACCTCTCTGAGACTTTTGTTCACAGACCCCTTAAATATAAGTTTAACTTTAGCTATTGGAGATCAGTGGGACTTAAGAATATTAAATGCCTTGCAGAAGAGGGCCACAGGACCTTGTCTCTTCTCCAGTTCAACACCTATAATGCAAGTAAGTTCTCATGGTTGTGTTGCCAAGGGTTCCAAAACATTGATTTGGAACTGATACCATATGTAATTTTTATTTTAAAAACAAATAAACAAATAAACTTGTTGTTTAAGAAAACATTTTCCAAAGTCCATCCTCTGTTACAATGACAATTATAATTGTTATAATTCAATTATAATGTTATAATTCAAGTGAAGCAGAATTTGCCTTTTTGCCAAAGTCTGATACAGTAAGAACTAGTTCACTAATGATCTGTGTTAAAAGTATCATGTAAAAATATCACATTGTGTGTGAATGTATGCTCTTTCAAGCTTTCTTCTTTTAACAATTGCAAAGGCAATTCTATGACATCAATATAGGAAGTCTCTTCAGTTTTGTCTCCTCCACACGTGTCAAAGAAAATCAGTGACATTTAGAAGTTAATCATCATCACTTGCCTTTTACTAAAAAGTGCTATGGATATTGTCTGTATTTACAGCAGGCAAAATTCTGGTACCTTTTCCCATGTAAACTACACCCTTTGCCAGAAGAGTTACACTGACTTGAGAGGGAATTGTAGAAAAATGAACCTGACTTAAGGCTGTCAAAGAATACAGTGATAGAGGGAAAGACAAAGCAGATACAATTATGAACTCTGATTTAAAAAAGCACTAATAATCCAAACCAGCCAATTTAGAATTGTATCTTTAATTACGTCGGAGAAAGAGGCTTATGAAAGGATGCAGACTGAAAAAAAATCTAAATGTTACATTAGTCTTTGAATAATTCTTTCTTCATATATTAAAGCACTATTAGAGATAATAACTATATACAGTAAATAATATTTGGTGACACCTTTGGGCATGTATAGAAAAATAGTTCTCCATCCTGCACCTACAGGTGCTGTGTGTGTTTCTCCATTGTCAAAGCATTGTTTTAAGGAATTTCAATGTTACTGTAATTTGTATCATTATGCTTATTTTCTTTAAGTCTCTGAAAGGAAGAATCTGAAGCTGTACTCCCTGTGTGCAACAGAGCAACAGTGTAAGCCTCAAAGTTTGTTTTTTGGGTAAGGTTTCTTTGGTTTTTAACTTTCCTGATGTCTTTTACTTGTATTTTTCAATCTAGAGCCTGGACACAGGTTAAATGGAAATAAACAGCAAGTTATTTTCTGTAAAAACTAAGTTTGAGTCATCTGCTAGGTTTTATCAGAACTGTAGCAGCCACAGAAGAAATATACAACAGCAGCTCACTTAAGTTAAACTCCCAGCAATGTACCAAAGCTAAAACCCACCTAGGTTACCATTCATTGTTCGTGTTTATAAAACCGCAAAGTTTGAAAGCATAAACTTAAGAAGATCTAATCGGTCAATAAATCAATAGCTGAGTGTAAAGCAAGGAAACAGCAAATAGAAGCTGAAATTTCTCTTTACAACCTTACCCAGTGTTCCACACGGCTTGTTTTTATAAGTGCAGATATCGTATCTGTTAAGGAGAAAAAAAGCAGATAAAATATGTCAGAGAACCAAATTTGTTAAGATATTTTGTATATTCATCACATATCTGTATCATAGTTTGACTTGTCAGACCGCAATCAGCTTAATTATGTGCAGCCAGCTGGTGTCGGCATTTTCTACACTCTGGTGTAAACCACAAGCTGCAGTACACTCACAGCCGCTGGCCTCAGGCCAGTGGGACACCTGCCAGTAAGAAAAAAATGGTTAAAGTGGATCTTTGTAATCACCAGCTCCATAAAGCAGTCTACCATGCTGCTACAAAGTTACAGAAGCACGTCTATAGACTGCTACTGATTCAAAACACTTTTACTTTTTGAACATAACTGGAATCATCTTACAGTCTCACACGTATCAACTAAACAGTATTCACTATAACTCCTACTACTTAAACTTTGATTCTAATTAAAAACTATAACTCTCAATTATTACATCAGCAATATATATATATTAAAAAAACCCAAAAAAAATCTTATGAACTGCCATTATAGTTCCCTTCTCATTATCTATCTTCCAATGAACATATCTGTCTTAAGAGTATACTACAACAAATTAAAACAAAAAACATTTTTGCAAAAATCTACATGATGTCTCCAAATACAGAAGCTCAGTGAGTTTTTGTGTAGTTAACAGGAGAGTATCTGGAGCTGAAAATGGAATTGTAAGTGCTTTCTAAAGTATAGCTAGTAATAATAGCAGTAGTCATCCCGTAGTCAATTCATTACACTGTCCTATTTTGAATATGCAATCCTATGATACGGATAGTGATATGAGAACACTCTTACAATGCTTTTGATTTTCATGGATTTATACTGATTTCTTTGCAGTGTGTTTCAGAAAAAAAAATCTGTCGTTTTGAATGGTGAGTGAACACAGATTAAAAGATACCATCTATATGCTTTAATTTTTACCCAAGTAGTTACTAATTTCAGGCCACCAGACATTTCTGTTAAAAATAATTTAAGGACTGTTATCATGTAGGAGTCTGATCATGAGATACATACCTTTCAGTGCTAAAAGAGTTAAGGTCTGTCTGTAAGCCAAATCCATGGACCAAATAACAAAGCTTAAACTTTGGAACAAACCCAGTATACTCTCTATGCATGTAGACCGCTGTGACCACATGGAATTCCTGTGATTTGTGAGTGTGGAACAGCTTGTGGGATTAAGCTCTAATTTGAACTCAAATGTCATATGCACTGATCTCATCAAGGTGGTCCCAACTCTGCCATCTTACATGCACATAAAGCTCTCATTGATTGCACATTTGCTATTTGGAGAGGCAGGGTAATCAAATGAGTACTTTTATGTAAAATGTGTTGGAATATAATCAGGTCTTGCATGTCACAAAGCTTTAAGATGACACAGACACAGAGAGAAAGAAATATTTTTACTGCACATTTCCTGTGCTTTACGTATTTTAGGAAGCAACCTTCTTTTTTCTGCATTTAGCACAGAGATTGAACCTAATCCTATTGAATTTAATGCAAAATCATTTCTCAAAGAAAGCAGACAGGGCTGAGGCTTATTTAGTGAGAAAACGCAAACTTGCTCAAATTCTTGAAAATGTAGTTTAGAACTGAACACAAAGAAGTCTGAGTAATACATAGTCTTTAATGATTTTTAATATTCAATGCTAATTGGAAAAAAACCAATTGAAGTCACACATTCTTAGATAAAATGGGTGTTTAAGAAGAAAGCCAGGTCCACTAAACTCAAGTAAAATGTTGTCACTGATTTCAGAAGAATTGAAAATTTGCCCTTATGGCCTGAATCCACTCACTCTCATACAGGTATGAATCTGAAGTTACTCCTCACCTTCAATTCAATTTCACAAGGAACTGTGATAGAAGAGAATTATATGAATTAAGTTTGTTGTTCCTGTTATATTACTGAAAAACAAAAGACCATGGTATCCTTCTGTTTATGCTGGGTAGCAAGTATTCTTCATTACGAAGATAATGAAACTTAAATTAGATCATAAAACTAAGGAAAGCATGATTTTCTTTCCCGATATACTAATTGTTTCAGTACCAACATAGCCAGGTAGTAATGTACTCTAATTATAGCTTCACTAATTATTCATATTTTATATGTAATAATTAATTTCCTGTGAGGAGCATTCATACACTCTTATGTCTTCGTTTAACAGAAAAAAACCCTTGAGTTTTCAGTGTGCAATGAATTCCTTTATGTACATCATCTTCAAGTTCCATTTTTTACTGCTTGATTCCATCATTTGCTTCTCTAAACAATTTAATGTGAATGTCCAAGGAATCTATTTAACCTACAGATGTTGCATTACAAAATGCAGAATACTACAGTGTCAATACTTGCCAGATTGTAGAGTCAAGTCAAGAAACCCCTGAAATGACAAATCATCCAGATTACCCATGCAATTAGATAAATATAATTGCCTTTACAAAAAAAAAAAAGAGATAAATAAACAAAAACCCAAAACAAACAAACAAACAGACAAACAAAAATGACAAGGTGAAGATGGGTCATAGTTGTCAGCAGGATCTTAGTACATAATTCAGGAGTGAAAGCCAATCAAAAGGTAAATTCCCAAGCCAACAGTTATGTCAACCAACCATTAAAAATTATAGCACAAACACAAGAGTTATGCAAAAAGGCTGTTTGCAAGATGTAAATATATATGCCTTTTGATCCACTGACATCAATTGTAAGAAGGCTATCACACAAAATCCGAATGCAAGAATACAGATATGCAGGTTGCAAAAATCTCAGGATGAGATGGCAGCCTGATCATCTTGAGACAGTCAAGGAAATCCTTTGCCCAAGTTGGAAGAGATCATATGTCTCCTAATAAAAGTGGGTGTATATTTCCCTGAAACGTGACCAGGTTGGGAAAGTGGAATGTGGGAAGAGGGATGAGGCAAGACTGTTAATTCTCACCCTGAATGGATCAGAAGTAGTTTGATGAGGCAGATGGGGAAGAGGTCTGGGACTTCCTGTTACACCTGCAGGGCTGCTGAAGAGCCTCATCAGATAGATGGAAAATCCATGAAGGATATACAGCTGTCACTGACAACTCTGACAGACACATCAGACAGAAGGAAACTGCAGAAACAGACATCAGTTCAACAGGATGGTCAAGAATTGGAGCAGCAATAGCCTCCTCCATGCCATAAATCAAGCAGGAAGTGTTAGTGTGCCCAATAAGGTCACTTAAAAAGGAAAAAATTCTGGTCTTTGTTTGTGGCAGGATATGAGCAAGCCCCATGTTAAAATATACATCTATACCAATGAAATTAGATTTGGCCCATGACAACAACTAATCTCACAAGAAGTAAGAGGGGAAGAGAGACAAATTCACAAGTTCGAAGGCTAGAAAGCATCCAATTGATTCAATCCTACCTTCACCCACCCCTAGCATAAAAAGGTAAATTATTTACTCCAGAAGCTAAAAAGGATAAAAAGCTGTTCCTTAAAAGCTATTCAATCTCATGTTAAGAGCTGTTTTCAACATAACATGAGAACACCTGTACTAGGTTATCCAGTTCATCTGCCTTTCCTTCCACAGTAGTCATTTGCACACCATGGTTAGAGGGAAAGGGTGCTAGCGAGGACGTTGCTTTGGGCATGCTGGGGACACTGAAGCACACCTGAAAGTCCTATGGAGGTAATCTAAATGATGCAATTGACACACCTGAGGAATGGGATCCCATCCAGAGTGACCTGGGTAAGCATAAGAAGTGGACCCATGTGAACCTCAGGAGGTACAACACCACCAAGTGCAAGGTCCTGCATCTGTGCTAGGACAATCCCCAGTACCAATACAGGCTGGGGGATGAAGGGATAGAGACCAGCGTTGCAGAGAAGTACTTGAGGTACTGGTGGACGAAAAGCTGGACATGACCTGGCAATGTGCACTTGCAGCCCAGAAATTCAATCACATCCTGCACTGCATCAAAAGCAGCATGGTCAGCAGGTTGAGGCAATTCTCCCCCACTGCTCTGCTCTGGTGAGAGCTCCCTGGGACTACTGTGTCCAGCTCTGGAACCCTCTAAACAAGGACATGGATCTGTTGAAGCAGGTCCAGAGGAGGGCCGCACAAATGACCTGAGGGCTGGAACAATTCTGCCATAAAGAAAGGCTGAGAGAGTTTAGATTGTTCAGCATGGAGAAGAAAAGGGTCCAGGGAGATATTGCAGCCTTTCAGTACTTAACGGGGGACTTTTAGGAAAGATAGGAACAGTCTTTTTAGCAGGGCCTGTTGTGACAGAGGGTAGATTTAGACTGATATATGGAAGAAATTTTTTACAATGAGTGTGGTGAAACACTGGTTGCCCAGAGAGGTTGCAGACGCCCCATCTCTGGAAACCTTCCAAGTCAGATTGGATGGGGCTCTGAGCAACCTGATCTACTTAAAGATGCCTCTGCAATAAGCAGAGGCTCAGACTAGATGACCTTTAAAGGTCACTTTGTATCCAAATCATTCTATGATTCTGATAGAAGTCCCCAGCTCCATGGCTTAGGGAACTTCAGAGATAGAGATGGCATCTTAGTATTTAATTGATTTTTCTTCCAATGTTTTTAGCACTTATTTAATTCCTCTTTAATCTTAAAAAAAAAAAAAATAAATTCAGAGTCCATCTGGGGGATGTTATTAGACCTTTATCAGCAAAGTTGTGTCCCTCTGTCCCAGAAGAAATCTCTTTCATGCTGAAATCACTTATTTCCTTTAAAGCAGATAAGTAAATTGACCTTTGTCAGCACTGCCCCACTACACTGTGGCCTTTCTGCCACCTTCCTTTGAGCTCTACAGCTTTTTAAACTTTCTGAATTGTGTGTATTACAATGCAAAAAATTGTTCTAATAGCAGTATTAACAGTAGTAAATACAAAGACAAAATTAATTACTTCTTACATGTTAATGTCTTTTCATACATTCAAGGATAATGCTGGCCTTTTCATCAGTCTGACTATGTGAAATTGCCCACTAAAGGAAGAGTGTCCATAAAGCACCACCATTACTATCTGTATGTTACTAGAAATGTCCACTGTGCTAGAAAGAAAGACTACTTGCATCAAACTGAGATAGAAATATATCTGTAACAGAATTGGAAGTATATGTGGATACCAGCACTGGATACACTTTAAAGAATTAACTAATCAACAAGGATAACCCACAGCAAATATGATAAATGAATAATGCATGAAAACTCTTACTAGAAATGCAAACTGTTCAAAATGAGTATGAAGCACAACCCACTTACTTATAAGCGTATAAATCTAATCCAAATTTACCTAAAAGCTACAAATATGCCGGAGTAGTATTTGACATAGGTATTGACAGAAATAACTGTGGCTTTTGAAGGATTATCTATTAACAAAAAAAGAGTTCAGGAAACAAAAAATATCATCACAGCAAATTGCTGAGGAAAAGCCTACCAAGATGGCTGGAATATAAATGTAAAAAGTACATGTATATAAGAAAATCCAGGGTAGACACAATCAACCTTTTATGACTGGACATGAAGCTAAACATGTACTCCATATATACATTTAATACTACAGGATTTGTCAGTTAACCTGCTTCAAAAGGTGAGGAGAAACAAAAAAATGCCTAAGAACTGTTTCTGTCCTAAGACGAAAGAGAGCTAACTACTACAAAATTATAAATAATCCATTTTTAGGGAACATTTCCAAATATATTAACTCTGAGAGGAAGGTTTTATTTTTCACTTGGTTTAAACCAAATTATACTTTTTGACACATGTTTTTTATTACTGCAGGTTTTGACAATAATCCATTCAAATACAGACTGTCCTTTTCATACACATTTGTTCAATAATAAACATAACAGGCTCATTAGAATTTAACTTTTTTCACTTTTTATTCTTTGTGCTATGAAACATGATTTATCTATGTACCCTGTCATATATGTCTCACATTTGAACAAGTGTTAAAAGACTAAACAAACAAAAAAAACTCCTCCTATATTGAAAAGTCAAGTTAATCTAGTTTTAACACCTAAAACTATAAACTGATCTACTGCTGATTCAAGCTGAAATCTCAGATTTCCCTTAAAGGGATCGAAGACCTCAAGGTATATGAAAATTCCAGCTCACACTTCTAAAATTATAGAAAATACAAATTAAAAAAACCCAAAACAGCAAGTAGCTCGTAGTTTCACCATATTGTTTTCTGCATATATACTTGGCTATGATGAAAAAGTGATTATTTTGCAATTACAGAGAATGTCACTAATGCTAGAGAACAGTGTGGAAAAATAGCTATAAAACAAATAACTTTTGGTCTGTTTTTATAAAAAGCTTTGTGTTGTAATTCTTCAACAGTTCACCACTCTTAAAATCATTTGATTGTTCATTAGATTTGCACAGGTTCAAACAGCAATACTCTCTATAACAATACTTTTTGTCTTTCTAAAAGCTTTACTACAGTATATCCTTAACCTTACAGAAAGCAGCAGATGACAACAGCATTCTGCCTTAAAATAAAGTACACTTTTATTTGGTTTCTTCCTCAAAAACCTCAAACCAAAAAGAGCTATTTAAACCAAGAAAGGAAAAGAATAAAACATATGTTACACATCACTCAGAGATAGCTTCTTCTATTATTAGTTTTTCGATGTCTTTAAAACTGCCACAGACAACCAAACTGTCTCTCTACTAGACTTCCTTCTGATACTTAGCTTGGACAGATAAATGAAATTCTGAGGTACAGCTAGAAAAACTATTACTGGTATAAGTTCCAATTCTACTGATTTGAATGAAAAGAAATATTTTAAATAATTGCACTGTATATGAAACACTTCCATACTACTTTTTCTAAACTGCAAATGCAGTCAGAACAAACTCTATTTTGAAAAAAAAAAAAAAAAAAATGCTATTTGTCCTCATCAGTTCTGGCTACATAAAATTAGAATAGCAGCTGCAAATTTACCATTATCAGTAGCATTTATCAGTGGACTTAGGACAGATGTACAAAGCTGATTCTGAGATTATGATTTAATAAAGGATTCTCTCAATGCAAATTCTATCCCTAGAGTGTTTAAAATAAATTTTCAACTCCATTGAAAAATAAATTGAGAGATTTTTCTTCAACATTATGTTGACATAGCTGTGCTATACGCTTGCATGATATCGCAAAAGAGACAAATTACACAAAAAATAGAGGACTTCATGGATCAGTCTGTAAACAAAAGTAGTTCTAAAGACAAGATGAAGGTCCCAAGATAGTTTTCATCTTGAGACGTATCCTAGGCTATGATACACCATTTCAAATCACTGACAAAAAGTCAACATACCAAAAAAATCACAGGACTAGTTTTAAAATCTTGTAATTTTGATGAAATAATATATTCAGGCTTTTTTGCTATCTTCTGCTTTCAAGGACTACCTGCATATATGTACACTTTGGGTACTTTTTCAGGGTTTGTTCTACAGCCTAAAAAGCTGGACTAAAAGGACTAAAAGCTTCCTTTCCCAATGTAAGCCATGATCCTCATATATAAATTTGTTCTTACACCAATGAGAAGAGAATGAAGTAATGGAAGGTACAGAGTAAGACATGCTACAGACTGTTAGATTATGACCTAGTCAAGTATCCAAGACAGATATCTGCAGAAACTTAAATGAACAATGTCAGTATTCCACTAGCATTAAAAAAAAAAAAAAAAAAAAAAACAAACCAAAAAAACCAACCCAACAACTCAAACAGCATCAATACTGCTGAATGGTTCAGATACGACACTTAGCACGGAGCAATCTTTGCTCCTGTGGAAGTACAAATAAGAAGATTAAAATTAGGTAACGTAAAAATACAGATAACTTTGCTGTCCACTGACATATTGTTAACATCATTGGAAACTCTGGGAAGTCAGAATACTTCCTTTCCCTGTATTCTTCTAATCAGAGTATTTCTGTAAAACACACATGACTACAAAGTAAGAAAGTATCATCTTAAGAGTATCAAGAAGATAAATGAACATTGTCTACTAAAATAGTGTAATGAGTTTATACAGTATCGACTCTAGAATTACTCTAGAGAGAGCTTTCTAAGCAAAATCTAGCACTGAAGAAACAGCCAGGCACTTGTGGTTCCAAAGCCCGTCCCTTGCAGGCCTTAGACTAGCAATATCACTTCAGTCTCTGTTCTGTCTTGATTTCTCCACCATTAGAAATCATCTCTTCCTTTTTCCTATTCTGTATTCAACATGTACAGGCTTGCTGCTCTAACTCATTTCTCCCTCCACCCTGTATTTTCTTTTGTGATCCTCAGTGAACATAAGTTTCAGCAGAGTTCTCTCTCCACAGCTTTGACTACCAGAGGTTGACTGATAGCTCAAGCTATCCTCAACTAGCTTATACAAACAGGCCTATCTATTATAAACACAATTTTGAGGGATAGCCGCACAGCAGTCATAGCAGCATCAAGATGCTTCCACTAGGGGAGCTACCCAAAGATCCATCTTGCTTCTTGCCATTTTTACACCCTGCACCAATTTCTGTGCTTCTGCGATTAACATCAACACCTTAGAGGTGTGAGCCCTCAGTATATTAGAATCACTGTACTGACAGCATAAGCCACCATACAGGAGCTCCTGCCCTTCTAGCAGCTTTAGCCCAATCTTACATGAATTTATCATTCTTCAGAACATGTTAATTTTATTTCAAGCTAGGCTTTAGGTCACCTTCAGCACTGAGACTACTCAACCAACCATCTTTCAACAAAACCATTCAAAACCACTTTATCTAGATAAAATATAAGTAGATTTCAAAATTGTAGAAATTTGAAAACTAATTCTGATAGTAAGACACAAAGCTTGTGTCCATAAAAAAAAAATTCCATAAAAATCATCAGAGTTTAAATCTAGCAGAACTACAACAAGGGTTTTTAAAACTTTTCTGTGGCATATCTAATTTTCCATACCTGGGATAGCTGCTGATTCACAGTAGAAAATTTTTATATTAACGTATCAGAAATGTAGAGCTTCCTCCCTGAGTGACAACTGTGATTCCATTACCATTCACAGACAGTTGAGAGATTCATCATTTGCACAGTCACCAGAACATAGTTAATACTTGCTGCATTCTGTTCCTCAAAAGTGATTCCATAGTTTTATCACATTGTCAGTACTGAGCCAAAATTTAGATAGAGTTACATGGATATGATTAGCTAAAGCTGGCCTAGAGAACAGAACAAAAATTTCTGTGTTTCTACTCCAAGTACACTGCTAGTAATTTTTCTATCAGTGCATTTGGGAAAAGTCTGGCAACTAATACATAAAGCCTTTGTTCAAAGGACATTGACTCAGAGCAGCTCAAGCAACTTGTAGGGCAATGTTTTTTAGAGTATACTAATGCAACAAAGTCTGGGAAAAAGGAAGACTAGCAAAACTAATTACATAGGTGTGGTTGGGGGCATCCTGCCACACAGCAGAAAATACTATGCTAAGCCATTTATAAGAAGCCACTAGTCTAGACCTTTGGCAGGCAGGAAACACAGCTAGCAGCTACGATTACTAACCAAGTTTTAGTTCTGTTGTACAGAAATAAATGAGATAAATTATACCAATAACATATTGCAAATATAAGTTTTGCTGTGGATATGGTCGTTCTTCCTTTCCTAACTTTCTGAATATTGTAAACGATTAGTTTACAAGTCTCTCAGAAGATCACACACATCTTTATATGCAATATGTCCACATTATTGGCCCTTACTTACACTGTATATGGGATAAAAGGCTTGGTACTTCAGGTAGGTTGTAAAGAGTAGTAGTTCATGAGGATGAGACCACAGTTGGTACAAAAATAAGAATGTAATAATTGCAACATGGGCCAGACCAAAGATTCCACTATCCCAATACTGTGCCTTTAGGATTATCTAAGAGAACGATCAAGAAAGAATAACACCAGTGCAAGCATAAAGTGGAATTTACCCAATACTCTCCTAACTTCAATGATTTTCAGCTCAGATTTTTTGACAGATGTGCTTCTGGGTGTTTAGTAACCCTCAATGGATTTTTATTCTGGGATCCTGCCTGGCCCACCTTTCAATCTATGCATATGTCCAGCTTCCATAAAGTGATTTGCCAAGGAGTTTCAACATCAGCTAGCTCTTGCATAAAGGGCTGCCTTCACTCTCCTTCTCCCCCTCCCCTCCTTGTTTTGAGCCTTTCTTCTGTAAAGTTTACTGAGCAGCCTCTATTTCTCGTACTGAAAGACACAATGAATGACTGTTCCTTATTTATATCTTCTATACAATCTGTAACTTTGCAGATCACTGTAATATCCTTCCAAATTTGACTTTCCCAAAATTTGAGTCATCCAAGTAAGAGAGTCCTCAACTCAGTCATTCCTTGTAAAGGAAGTTCCATTTTTTTTTGGATCATCCTTGCTTTTCCAATTCTCCTAAAACCTCTTGAGATAAGAAGGCAAGAATGACATAAGCTATTCAAGATGTAGGCATATCATGCCCAGATTTCTCAATCACATAATAAAGTTCTTTATTCTTTTCCCAATAATTGTTAATACTTAATGTGCTGGATTAACAATGTATATTTCAAATGTATTCCAAATCTTTTCAGTAGAATCATAATATTATCAGAGAGTAGAATCAAAAGAGGAAAAAGCAGTAGTGATTTCTTCTATTGTTTCTGGTTGATATTTTCATAAAATTTCTCAGAAAAGGATTGAAACTCTTAAGCAAGTACTTACAATTTATGTTTCCTGAACATGATGTGAACACTATGCGCTATACTTAGGCCCATGCAAACAATCACGAAGTATTTGGGTGATCACAGAGTTCTACTTAAAAAGAGAGAAAAATTTCAGTATCTAAACATGGTAATTAAAAGCTTCTTCGGCCAACGGAATAAAATTTATTTGCTGACCTCTTTTTAAGGTCAAAAAGAAAGATGATCACTCCATTCAAACGCTTTTTAACCCTACCTAGTATAAAAAGGAATTTTTGTTTTAACAGCAAACTTAAATCAATCAATTCACAAGTTTAGTGTTTGTTTCTATAACCATGTGTTACAATAAACTACAAAAAAAGGACTTCTCTTCTTTGAGAAATGACAGCAACTAATTTGATTGCCAGTGCTTAAAGAACAATACAAAAGCAATCAAATGGTGGACATTTGTGGTAGTTCTCCCATAAATTCCATCAAACAGGCTGCTGCTGTGTTCTACAGCTAACAAATATTGAAGGTAATGAATTTTGTAGACTGCCTGTGAACAAAGAAGAAGAGAAATGCACAGAGTGACAGAACCAATGGCAGCTGAAGCAATGAAAAGTCTATAAGAAGAATAACACAACCAAGATCTTGTCAGAGTTTGTGAGGGTGCATTTACCCAAAGGTCCGGTTATGTTAAGACTGAAAGGTACTTCATTTAGTTTCCTTTTGTTTAAAATGTGCTAGCAAATGGAATACCTGTACCTCAGACTGATCTCTGACTGTATCAAAAAGTGGAACTGATGGAACCAATCCAGAACTGCACCTGTTCTATCTTCTTCTGTATACAATACACAGCAGGAAGAAATATTTACCCTCTTCAAGACACAAAAAGTCTGTGTGACATACTTTATTATTTTCTGTCTAGCTTATTTTTAATAAATCATTTTTATGACAACAGCAATTAACTGTTGTGAATGAATAGCTGACTACCATGAGAACAGTAACTTACTTTAAAACAGAGGCTCTTCAGAAACTACATTACTCTTACTATATACGAGTTTGGATTAGACAATAGTGTCTATCTAGATGGTCCACATGCATGCACACTTAGTTCCCCATACCTTATAGAATGTTAGAGTGGAGCGGGTGCAATTTATTTTAGTACTTCTGCCAATAAAGAATCACAGAAGACTCAGTACTAGCTGAGCAAACAGGCTGAAGGAATAGTAATCTGTCTTGTAAATGGATGCACCTGTCAGGTTTCGTTACCTGTCTATGAATTTTTCAAACTAAGCTATTAATTCCATATTAAATATACCTGATTGCCAAAAGGAATTCCTCGCTAATTCCTTAGGTTTAACCTTCCATATATTATTCAAGTCTAAATTTTGTAAACTAGTCTTCAAGTAGGACATTAAATTAATGTTTAGTACTATTATTAAGCTTACTAAGCATTTACCCCATTGGGTTTTTTTAAGCACGTGCAGTTGTATTTCTGAAATCAGTTTTCCTCTACAAATGTTATGAAATAATAATTTCATTATTTTTAAAATCAACAGAGTAGTCCTTTGTATTAAAAATGACATGAACTTATGCACCACATAGTGAGTATTAGTATGAGACTATTAAAATAATTAATACCCTAAGTATTATAAAATTCTACATGTTGAACAGAAATTTTGACTGGCTATAAGGAGAACCTTTTTTCCCCATGAGGACAGTTGAGCAGCAAAAGGAGTTGTCTAAATAGGTTTGCAAAACTTGATTGGATAAAGCCTTATGCTATCTGGTTTGAGTTCATTGCTCAACTTGCTTAGAAGAGGGCACTGGACTGAAGACCTCTACATGTCCCTTCCAGCCTCAATCCCATGAACTCAAGTAGTTGTTGTCTGAAAATCTTCAAAATGTTTATTTAGTAATAATAGAATAATAAAAGTGACATTTTAATACAACTCTTCAGAATATTCATTGAAAATGAAAGCAAATTACATATTCAAAATTGAAACTTCATTACAGCCGTACTTATTTTAGTCTAAATACAGAAAACAGGACAGGAAATGTCTCCCTGCCCATCCCACTCCAAGATGGAACAGTCCTACATCTTACTGACAGCTACAAATGAAACCTCTTGAACCACATTCCCCAGTTAGTTGCCTGTTGAGTTTTAAGTGCCTGACACTGTCCTGTAAAACACATTCTCTGCTGCAATGCCAACACAACTCCCTAAAACACCAACTGTTAGAAATCCAAGAAGTTCAAGCTGAAAGAAAAAGCAGTATGCCTTATTTTTTCCATGTCAGTAAATTTTGGCAATTAATGTAGTTAAACCATTATAAACAAACATAAGTACCATAAGATCTGCAAAAAAAAGAAAAGTTAACATCCATTAAAACACTTCTCTTCATTGTGGCTGAAAAAAATAGGAAAAATGTCATAGTTTTAAAGGCACAAAATTATTACTTTAACCCATGTAAAGCTGGTGAATTGAAGCAACTTCCACTCAAATTATACATAAGTATCAATAGAGAAGTTTAATGAAGTCAGAATGCTTAGAAAGAGGCTGGATAAAATGCAGAAGATACCAGTATGTGAATTTTTTTTCAGCGTATTAACTATAGTTAATTTGTTCAGTTTTATTTACTTTAATGTTTCTATTAATGTCATGTGGCTTTATACAAGTAATTTACAAACATAAAATCTTAGGCAAATTCCACTTTTGCCTGCAAGAACTTGTAAAAGCCTAAAGCAAAGAGTCTGAAGCAAAAACGGTATTTTTTTATTAGTTAAAAATTTAAAAGCGTTAAGATTAATAAGTGTATTTAAGTTCTAGAGACACTTAAGATAATCTGCAGAACTCAAGTTGCTTTCCAGTAATGCAGGAAGATATGGTAAATTCAGCAGTGCAGAGATTACAAAAAAGAGCCATGCATTTCAGTGAAGTTACTACCCCTAGTATGGCACCATACTATTTAGAATACCACTTTTTAAAAGGGTGACTTACAGGAACAAAGTTTTTTGGATTGCCAAACAATCTATTTAATTGACTCAAGACATAATCAAAAATAGAATTGCAGAACATCACAGTCCTCCTGACCAATTGCACATCTTACTATTGCAAATATTTGCTGCTAATTTATTTAATCCCTAAGTACTTAACAATTTTAGCTAAAATATGACTAAAACGGAATAGCTTCAAAACCAATCTTAGTCAAGAACCCATAGCTACTTTCATGGCTTAAGAGATTGCATTTCACACATATGAAAAATTCCTTGGTTTTGCTAGTATTTGGACTACAATTTCTTGTTCTTTAGTGTTTCCAAACATATTGTTTAGAACTGCATAATGTATTTCACTCCACTTTGGCAGGTGTTTAAAGAGCTCATAGGGTAGACATTTCTTCTGAAATAAATTGGACAACGAATATTTGTCAGCATTACTTATGACCTTGCAATTTTTAAGCAAGACTAACTGTCCTAAAATTACAATATAAGCAAATATCTTTCATTACAGCTAAATTAATGTGCAAACTAAGGAACTGCCTGTACCTCTTCCTCCCTATTTATCCAATCACTTAGTACTCCCTTTTTCAAGCTGCCAAGAGTAATAAATGAGAGATTTGCTATAGGTCTGGCTGAAGCAGTGTGAAGGCCATCCAAATGCAACTTCAGTGCTATCCAAAGAGCCATCTTAAAAGGTCTGGAAAAGAATCATGCTTATCTGGAAGCTGAATGTTATCAGCTCTATAAAACACCAAGTTCCACAGTTTTCAGAACACAACCTGAACAAAATGTTCAGAAATAACTAAAATAATTATAATATTATATTTAATAATGAACACCTGATGCCCTAACATGGTATTGCAAACATCTAAAACAGAGATTTGACTCAAACAGCAGCACTGAATAGTCATGAAGTATCATCCCTTCAGCAATTCACTATGAAGCTAATTTTCAAATAAAGACTTGTAAGTGGTCATATGGGAAAGAAATAATGAATTTTGGCAGTTTTCATCTTAGTTCTGACATTAAAGCGTCTTCTCCTTCAAGATCTTAATGGTGTAACTCTGAGCTTATTGACAATGTAAGATTAGCTGATTCACCTTAATATGTGACAAAACAGGGCTAAGCTAACTTGTAGTATCTTGCCAGTATTTTGTAGTAAGTTGCTGTATGTCTAAACAATTGCACAGGCTTTCATTTCCCTGGCATCAGTGTTACTGTATGTAGGCCTCATGCAGATCAACATGCTCTTAAAATGCCAGAACAAATCAGCTGTAATTAATTTAAGAGCTACATTTCAACTTTGGAAAGACTCTAAACAATAAAAGATGAGAAAAAAATACTTTAGTTACATGATCCAAGTATTATTCTTTCTCCACAAACTAAGGTTACGATTTGACGCTTCAGTTAGTCTTCTATAAAATCAAAAGCCATTACTAAAGAGAGCTCTTAAGTTTCATTATTCTTGCATGAGCAACTAGCAAGGTTGTGTGAATTCCAGACTACCAAGAGTACATCTCACTGTGAAGCAGAAACATCTTACTGCCAACATTTTAGAATTTTTTAAATTACAACAGATCAGAAGTTCTCAATTTTTTGCAAATGGCTTCTTGATCTTTTGATTTCAATTTTTTTTTTTTTTTGGCAGAATTAAAAACAGGGAAAAAACAAAGTATTATTTGATTTAAACAATGTAATTTTTCAGTTTTTAAGTTTCTACATTTTTTAGGTATACTTAATTGAAACTGTTGTTATAAGAACTAATCGTAACTTAGTTTATAGGGGGTAAAAAAAAAGTCTTCCCATACCTGTAATGCCAGAGCAAATGTTTTTGTAACACCCCTCCAAAACTGATATGAGACTCAGGTATCAAAGCAAATGTTTTTGTAACACCCCTCCAAAACTGGTATGAGACTCAGGTATCAAAGATCATTAATATGTTTATGCAGTCTGATTGCTAAAAACAATACCAATCACACTAACAACATTTGTAATATGATCATGTATCTTCTACCTGGAGAAACACTAATAGTAAAGCTCAAGTTAACCATGGAGAATTGTCTTGAATGGTAACTATGTTATTAGAGACAATACAAAAGCTTTCAATTCTGAATTATGAAAGAGAGTCATAATGATTGCTCATTAACTGAAAAATATACTGGTAAGCACATATGTGTAGAAGCAACCTTTTTCTGCAGCATCTAAAACGCAGTGTATCTTCCTAGCAAGCTGCATACCACACAGACAAAGAATGAAACTGCAAAGTAGCAGTAAACTGTCAAAACTCCAAATACTCATTTAGGTATCCATTCAAAATTATTCCGGGATTAAGCTGTGGGGCCATTTTTCAAGATAATCTGCTGGACCAGTAAGGGAAATAATTAACTATTATTTATTTCAAGTCACATGAAGATTCCTTGAGTTGTTCAGGTGAGAGGAAGAAAACAAGCAATTTTCTTCCAGAGAAAATAAAACAAACAACATAGAAATATATGAATGTAGAAATAAAATCTAAAAATTTGGAGAACAACAGAAGTTGTGACTGTCAGTGCATTAAAAAAAGCAAAGGACAGAAAACAATGATCACCAGCCCTGAAGGTATCTGTAAGTGATGGCTTTTACTAAACCAGCTATGGGTTGCTAGTTGAGAATGTATCACAGGTATCAGGACCAAGGTTCCACAAAACATCAAAGGAACACAGCTCAGTTGCAAATTGCATTCTGTTTGAGAGGGTGAGAAGGATTATCTTTTCATTTTATCAGATCCCAAGGAAAAGGAAAAATTCACTTTTACTCTTGAAGAGTAAAGCAAAATGCAGGGTGAATAGCAGAAGATGCCTGTTCAGCAAAACCCAGCATTCTTTTCTGCCTTGAGGAGGCTCTCACTGAATAATACAAAAAGTTAAGAGGGACTTCCCTGTTTTTTCTGCTTTCTCACAAAAATAAGAAAATAATACTTAGGATGTGATGCCACTTCAGATCTGTATCATAAAATGGAATGAGCTCCATTACAAGAAGGGCAGATTTCAAAACCTGGTTCTTATTTCTATCTGTAACTAGCTAAATTTGCTTTACTGCAGAAACTAGAGAATAAAGATGGTGTGGGTGTTGTTTTTCAATGGCCAGGCTGCACAAAACTGAAAAAACAGGATTAGCCTAATCTGCTATATAATAGCCTAAAAGAAAAGACACAGTATACAAATCTGTGGATCATGTAAGAGTTCGGCATCTCTGATATGAGTAAGAATGAAAGACATGGTGAATCCAACTTCCCTTGTTGTCATGGCTTGAGGACACAGACATACACAGCATGGATACGTTATAAGACTAACTTTATATTGGCAGTCAAATTGACTTTTCAAATTAATTTAAATAAGACATACATGCAGAACATGTATATAAAGACTGTACTTCACAGTTATAGGCAATTTTACAGTTACTGGTGATTTGTATTTTTTTTTTGTAGCATCTGAATCAGACCTTTAAGCAAATAAGAAGCCATAGCAAGAGATCTTGTTCTGATAGTATGAGTGTAGAGTATGAGCACAATTGCACGCCTTAAAGTCTAACAAATTTTTCTGAAAGGTAATTGATTGGTAAGTTTTACACAGGGAATTTTTCATCTTCTTATGAAAACAACTATACAGAATTCATAAGACTTAGTCATGGGAGTAAAGGCTTGACAATCAAGCCCAGTTAGGTGCAAGTTGGGGAGTGGGGGGGTGGAGGAATATGTAGGTGCTACAATTATTTTTACGCTAACACACTCAACAGTATGGAGGAAAAAAAAATAATGTTTTCCAGAGGCATTAATAACCAAGACTGAGACAAGCAGGAATGTAATAATTAACCAGAAATTTTGTCAGACTGTGACAATTGGTATTCTAGTTCTAATGAGCTAAAGCAGTCAGGATCAATTCTATTCTGTATTTAAAAGAGGAAACTTTAAATACAGATGACCTAGGCACCTTGGTGACTCAGATGGAAGAGTGCCATCTACTGAGTCAATAACTTATTATAATAAAACCAATAAATCACATATTTATTGTGAAACAGAAAATTGTTTTAAGTGATATCTGAAGTTTTCTACCTCCTATTGAAAATCTAAAGCTTTTTAATTTTGAAATCTTACTTCAATTTATTTGATAGTAATTCTACACAGATGGGCTAGTGTTTTAAACAAATTAATACTTAACACCTAAAATATTTCTGAAAGGCTTCTCATGCCTCTGTTTCTAAATAATGTAAGAAACATGAAGATGCTCAAAATTACATATCAAATGACATCTGGAAAAATGGGCTTTTTTTTTTTTTAAGACTCTGGCACATGGGTTGATCTGTGTTGGAATGTCGGATGACAAAATATTTTGAAAAAAAAAAAATTAGAACCAGTTACAGAAGGTATTCTTAATTTATTTGACCTCTGAGTTAGGAAACCTGATAGAATCTATAGATTCCAAATTCTTTAACTTAAACTGTAGTATGCATGTGATTGGTTCTGGATGTCTGTGAACCCATTCCAGCTGTCCCCTTTACACATCTGCATAGTGTTCAACATACACCTGAAATCTACTTTAAGAAAATTATTAGACCTGGAGTATAGCCCGCATTACCAATATCTCTTTGTAAGGCATGGGTGTATCTTAAAAGTTTGTTTTAAATTTACTCTCAGAAATTGCCTCCTCTTTAAAAAATACTTGTTAATAGACAAAAGCTATTTCAGTAAAAAATTAATTAAACAAAAAATCATTCTACCATACAAGTTCTAAAAAAAAAAAAAATAAATAAAAAAAAGTACCTCTTCCTCTGTGATGTTTGTAAAGGTACTATTTAGATGAAGTGAATACTATGACTCCTATTCAGAAACATGTAAGAGTATATACAGAAAACGTGATTTTGTCACTAAGCATGCTAAGCTGCTACACCACACAAAAGGCAAACCTTTATTTCTATGCAATATTCAGCAGTGTACAATCAATACAGGGGGGAAAAAAACCACACAGTGAGGTAGAAACTCAGTCATAACTGAGATTGTGTAAGCTTCCAGACATTAAAAAAAATAGTCCTTTCATATGGACAGTCCTTCCTTGTAAACAGTTTGTCTTCCACAAAGAACTCACACTAATTGAAGGACCTGAACAATAAGCTGGGTATGGAGCTTACATAGTAGTATCTCTAATATCCCTTAATTGCTTATCAAAACCTCCAGTCAGATTTGACATCCACTGCATATTTGACAAAATCACAATCTTTTTTATTTGCCAGTAGTGTTTTTGAGAACTCTTTAAACAAAAAATCTTCTACACTGGCAATTTAAAAAGCAGAAATATTCTTCAGAATTTCTTACCCCTAAGCAGCTTTCATCAATTTCAATGGAGGTGGAAACGCTGGAATATTTTACAAAACACCACGATATAGAGATCCTTTATTTTTAAAAGCTTGGCTAGGAAATTTTCACATATTTACTACAAATATAGCATAGTGAAAACAACAGGAAACTGCCTTACTGGAACCCCTGCAGAACTTAAAAGTTGTGTGGAGACTATTACAGTACTTGCATAGCATTCCCTTTCCAATCCTTCAGTTCCCATTACATTTTTCAACTAAATAGGTGAGATTCACTTTTCTTTTATTGTCTTAGGGGGAAAACACATTCAAACACATAGAGACTACAGTTTACCCAAGATTAATCAACAGCAGTTCTATGATGGCTATTAAAAAAAAAAAAAAAAAAGACTAAAAAAAAAAATTTAACTTTGTTTCCAAGGATTTCATACTATTGGAAAACAAAAAA